>CM055064.1:13519844-13545248 GCA_029204045.2 Tillandsia leiboldiana | reverse complement strand
TCTTTCTCCTCTCTTCTCCCACGCCGGGTTCCCCGCACTCCTCCACATGAGTGCGCACTGTTCTGCACTTCCTCTTCTTCTTTCTCTTAACCTTTTTGTGATTGGTGGATTTGAGGGTGCCCGCGACCTCCGTTCGTGCAGGTTCCTGTGCTCGGATGGTATGATGACGTTGGGGGAAGAGAGAGAAAAGAGAGGAGGAGGAGAGAGAGAGCCAGCTCTCTCTTTTGGCTCTGCTTCTCGTGGCGATTCGGCGATCGATGGCGTCGTCGTGCCGAATGGATGGGGCGACGGCAGCGGCAGCGGCGGCTGTGGCGGGGGCGGACGATGCGGCGGTCTTCAAAGGGCTGCAGCAGGGCATGGAGATCGGGTGGCCTATCGGCGTCCGCCATGTCGGCCATGTCACCTTCGACCGCTTCAACGGATTCCTCGGCCTCCCCGTCGAGTTCGAGCTCAAGATCCCCTGCTGGGTTCCCAGCGCAAGGTATCCAAATAAAGATTATAAATTCTGAGTTTTTCCGAGCCTCAGTGGAGGCTTCTCAAGCGTCCCGAACCAACGTGGCTGCGTTCCGTGCTTCGTGGGAGTGCTTTGGACTTGCTCTCTTCTTCTTTATTATTTTTCTTTCTTCTACTACCTTCTATGAGCTTCTATTCATGTGCTTGCACATGAGGTTGTCTCCAGACCCCTCTCACTCTCGCTCTCTCTCCTCTATTTTCTCCAGGCTTTCCTCTCTCCCTCTCACTCTCTCTTTCTCCTCTCTTCTCCCACGCCGGGTTCCCCGCACTCCTCCACATGGGTGCGCACTGTTCTGCACTTCCTCTTCTTCTTTCTCTTGCCCCTTTTGTGATTGGTGGATTTGAGGGTGCCCGCGACCTCCGTTCGTGCGGGTTCCTGTGCTCGGATGGTATGATGACGTTGGGGGAAGAGAGAGAAAAGAGAGGAGGAGGAGAGAGAGAGCCAGCTCTCTCTTTTGGCTCTGCTTCTCGCGGCGATTCGGCGGTCGATGGCGTCGTCGTGCCGAATGGATCGGGCGACGGCAGCGGCAGCGGCGGCTGTGGCGGGGGCGGACGATGCGGCGGTCTTCAGAGGGCTGCAGCAGGGCATGGAGATCGGGTGGCCTACCGACGTCCGCCATGTCGGCCATGTCACCTTCGACCGCTTCAACGGATTCCTCGGCCTCCCCGTCGAGTTCGAGCTCGAGATCCCCTGTCGGGTTCCCAGCGCAAGGTATCCAAATAAAGATTATAAATTCTGAGTTTTTCCGAGCCTCCGTGGAGGCTTCTCAGGCGTCCCGAACCAACGTGGCTGCGTTCCGTGCTTCGTGGGTGTGCTTTGGACTTGCTCTCTTCTTCTTTATTATTTTCCTTTCTTCTACTACCTTCTATGAGCTTCTATTCAAGTGCTTGCACATGAGGTTGTCTCCAGACCCCTCTCACTCTCGCTCTCTCTCCTCTATTTTCTCCAGGCTTTTCTCTCTCCCTCTCACTCTCTCTTTCTCCTCTCTTCTCCCACGCCGGGTTCCCCGCACTCCTCCACATGAGTGCGCACTGTTCTGCACTTCCTCTTCTTCTTTCTCTTGCCCGTTTTGTGATTGGTGGATTTGAGGGTGCCCGCGACCTCCGTTCGTGCAGGTTCCTGTGCTCGGATGGTATGATGACGTTGGGGAAAGAGAGAGAAAAGAGAGGAGGAGGAGAGAGAGAGCCAGCTCTCTCTTTTGGCTCTGCTTCTCGCGGCGATTCGGCGATCGATGGCGTCGTCGTGCCGAATGCATCGGGCGACGGCAGCGGCAGCGGCGGCTGTGGCGGGGGCGGACGATGCGGCGGTCTTCAAAGGGCTGCAGCAGGGCATGGAGATCGGGTGGCCTAGAGACGTCCGCCATGTCGGCCATGTCACCTTCGACCGCTTCAACGGATTCCTCGGCCTCCCCGTCGAGTTCGAGCTCAAGATCCCCTGCTGGGTTCCCAACGCAAGGTATCCAAATAAAGATTATAAATTCTGAGTTTTTCCGAGCCTCCGTGGAGGCTTCTCAGGCGTCCCGAACCAACGTGGCTGCGTTCAGTGCTTCGTGGGTTTGCTTTGGACTTGCTCTCTTCTTCTTTATTATTTTTCTTTCTTCTACTACCTTCTATGAGCTTCTATTCATGTGCTTGCACATGAGGTTGTCTCCAAACCCCTCTCACTCTCGCTCTCTCTCCTCTATTTTCTCCAGGCTTTTCCTCTCTCCCTCTCACTCTCTCTCTTTCTCCTCTCTTCTCCCACGCCGGGTTCCCCGCACTCCTCCACATGGGTGCGCACAGTTCTGCACTTCCTCTTCTTCTTTCTCTTGCCCCTTTTGTGATTGGTGGATTTGAGGGTGCCCGCGACCTCCGTTCGTGCGGGTTCCTGTGCTCGGATGGTATGATGACGTTGGGGGAAGAGAGAGAAAAGAGAGGAGGAGGAGAGAGAGAGCCAGCTCTCTCTTTTGGCTCTGCTTCTCGCGGCGATTCGGCGGTCGATGGCGTCGTCGTGCCGAATGGATCGGGCGACGGCAGCGGCAGCGGCGGCTGTGGCGGGGGCGGACGATGCGGCGGTCTTCAGAGGGCTGCAGCAGGGCATGGAGATCGGGTGGCCTACCGACGTCCGCCATGTCGGCCATGTCACCTTCGACCGCTTCAACGGATTCCTCGGCCTCCCCGTCGAATTCGAGCTCGAGATCCCCTGTCGGGTTCCCAGCGCAAGGTATCCAAATTAAGATTATAAATTCTGAGTTTTTCCGAGCCTCCGTGGAGGCTTCTCAGGCGTCCCGAACCAACGTGGCTGCGTTCCGTGCTTCGTGGGTGTGCTTTGGACTTGCTCTCTTCTTCTTTATTATTTTCCTTTCTTCTACTACCTTCTATGAGCTTCTATTCATGTGCTTGCACATGAGGTTGTCTCCAGACCCCTCTCACTCTCGCTCTCTCTCCTCTATTTTCTCCAGGCTTTCCTCTCTCCCTCTCACTCTCTCTTTCTCCTCTCTTCTCCCACGCCGGGTTCCCCACACTCCTCCACATGAGTGCGCACTATTCTGCACTTCCTCTTCTTCTTTCTCTTGCCCCTTTTGTGATTGGTGGATTTGAGGGTGCCCGCGACCTCCGTTCGTGCGGGTTCCTGTGCTCGGATGGTATGATGACGTTGGGGGAAGAGAGAGAAAAGAGAGGAGGAGGAGAGAGAGAGCCAGCTCTCTCTTTTGGCTCTCCTTCTCGCGGCGATTCGGCGGTCGATGGCGTCGTCGTGCCGAATGGATCGGGCGACGGCAGCGGCAGCGGCGGCTGTGGCGGGGGCCGACGATGCGGCGGTCTTCAGAGGGCTGTAGCAGGGCATGGAGATCGGGTGGCCTACCGACGTCCGCCATGTCGGCCATGTCACCTTCGATCGCTTCAACGGATTCCTCGGCCTCCCCGTCGAGTTCGAGCTCGAGATCCCCTGCCGGGTTCCCAGCGCAAGGTATCCAAATAAAGATTATAAATTCTGAGTTTTTCCGAGCCTCCGTGGAGGCTTCTCAGGCGTCCCGAACCAACGTGGCTGCGTTCCGTGCTTCGTGGGTGTGCTTTGGACTTGCTCTCTTCTTCTTTATTATTTTCCTTTCTTCTACTACCTTCTATGAGCTTCTATTCATGTGCTTGCACATGAGGTTGTCTCCAGACCCCTCTCACTCTCGCTCTTTCTCCTCTATTTTCTCCAGGCTTTTCTCTCTCCCTCTCACTCTCTCTTTCTCCTCTCTTCTCCCACGCCGGGTTCCCCGCACTCCTCCACATGGGTGCGCACTGTTCTGCACTTCCTCTTCTTCTTTCTCTTGCCCCTTTTGTGATTGGTGGATTTGAGGGTGCCCGCGACCTCCGTTCGTGCGGGTTCCTGTGCTCGGATGGTATGATGACGTTGGGGGAAGAGAGAGAAAAGAGAGGAGGAGGAGAGAGAGAGCCAGCTCTCTCTTTTGGCTCTGCTTCTCGCGGCGATTCGGCGGTCGATGGCGTCGTCGTGCCGAATGGATCGGGCGACGGCAGCGGCAGCGGCGGCTGTGGCGGGGGCGGACGATGCGGCGGTCTTCAGAGGGCTGCAGCAGGGCATGGAGATCGGGTGGCCTACCGACGTCCGCCATGTCGGCCATGTCACCTTCGACCGCTTCAACGGATTCCTCGGCCTCCCCGTCGAGTTCGAGCTCGAGATCCCCTGCCGGGTTCCCAGCGCAAGGTATCCAAAAAATTATATAAGTAAAAAAAAAAATCAATTTTGTCCTAATTAGTTATTAATTTGTTTTTAGATTTGGAATTTTAAGTGATTTTTGTTTGGGTTTTTGTTTGTCTTTTTTTTTTAATTAAAATTGATGGGTTTGAAATTTGGTTCTTATTTATACTTTGTATGGATCTTTGTTGGATTATTTGGCTTATTCTTTACTTAGAGATCTACTTTGGGGATATGATTTGATAATTTGTGCTTGTGATTTGAAACTTTTTTTTTTTTTTTTTTTGTTTCTCTTTAATTTGTAAAATTATTGGGATATTTGATCTTGTTGTAGTGTTGATTTGAGAACATAGTTTGATTTTTTTGCTTAAGTTTGAGTATCAAGTTTGAAATAATTTTTCTATGAATATTCCTTGGATACTTCACTTACTATGTAGATTGAATGATCTTCTTTTAGCACTAAGGAGTTAGAGTTCCTTTGTGTACAGTGCCAGTGTTTTCGGGGTCTCAGCTGAATCGATGCAGTGCGCCTACGATTCGAAGGGAAACTCAGTTCCCACAATTCTTTTGCTCATGCAAGAGAGATTATATGCGCAGGACGGCCTGAAGGTAGAAATTGTGCTATTCTTGGCCCTTACATATGCCTTTGCTTTAAGCATTAAACATTGACAAAGAAATCTAATATAAATCGATGAACAGGCGGAAGGGATATTCCGGATAAATGCGAAGAATGGCCAGGAGGAACATGTGAGGGAGCAGCTGAACAATGGAATTGTTCCGGAGGACATTGATGTGCACTGTTTAGCAGGACTTATCAAGGTATGATTGTTACTAATTGATACACTAAAACTCATTTTGGGCTTTTGATTAGCAATTACTCAACAATTAAGAGTAATTCCTTGTCGTTCGATGAGTTTGTGTCATTGTTGAACAAATTTCATGCCTGATCAATTATCAATTGATAATTGATCAGATGTATTTATTCATTTTTGAGTCACTGAAGAATGGAAATAATTTAGCCAAGAGTATCCTATTCTTTGAAATTTAGAGCATCTGAGTAGTTTGTTGTCACATTGCATTTTCCGAAAATGATGAATAAATCAGTCATCTTGGGGTTGGCTCTTATATAATAATAACTTGCTCAACAGGTTAATCAAAATTAATTCTAAGAACAATGTTGAAAAACACATATTATCTCATTACCAACTTTAATAACATCCAATTTTTCCTTTTGTTTTCTTATTTAATTTTGTTACTTACCCGGCTAATTTGATAAGTAGCAAACTTTTATAAATTTAAATTTGAATTTAATTTATAATAGAAATTAATTTTGGTTGAAGAATTTATTTTAGTTACAAGTTGTAAAGCGATTGGTTGAATTTAGATAGAAAACAATTTTTTAAAATTAATTTTATAAAGTTATTTGATAAAAAGTTTTTTGCTATCCGTAAATAATATTTTTTACTGAATTTCAGTTTAAAATAAATAAAATTTGAATTTAAATTTAAATTTTAAATTTTAATTTAGATTTTAAATTTAAACAAATATTCAAAATTTGAAATTTAGATTTCAAATTTCAAATTTTTAAATTTTAAAAATGCTGTTGAAATCTCTAAGGGTGAGTTTAGTTTGGAGATAAAGCTTAGGGTGATAACTTAATTAATTATTTAATTAACCTTTTTCTCTGTTGTCACTATTTACTTCCAAACTGAAGTAAGTAACCAACCCATGGAAGTGTACTACATATGCAGTCACTCTTTACTTTTACTCCAAATTTGATTTGCTTGAGTTATTTTAGAGGCTTTTAATTCATGCTAATGTTATTTGCCCGTAGTTAAATTTTTACTTTCCCATCTATTGAGAAGCTTACAAATTACCAGTTCTTGATGATTGCCTCTTGCATTTACATATTACTGTTATGTTCTAAATATATTTCCCTCTCTGAAACTCACAGATTACAAACCTCAGCTTACTTAGAGGTCCTCAAAAATAATTACTTCTTTTTATTCCGGTGCATGCTTAAAGCACCAAAGTCGCAACTAATGAAAGAGGTTGAAAGACCCGGTTTGGAAAAACTTGAGTTAATTAACGGCATGAAGTTCACCAAGAACATGCATGTAAAGACAAGTATAAAGTTCAAACTCAATCTCGAAAGGCACAATTTAGGAGAGCATGAATGTAAATGCAAGAGGTAACCTTCTGTTCCGAATTAAAGGTATAAAGTTCATACACACATAGATGTAAAGGTAAGAGGTACCCTTGGGTTCTATAGGTATTGCATACTCTTTGTGAAGTTGACCGTTTTTATTACCTTCAATTCAGTAAGTTATGACTTTTAATCTAACATGAACTTATTTGGACTTCACGGGGTGGTATGCATGTATTTGGACTTGAGAAAATAGGTACGGTTGCTGTCAATGTAGTATACTTGGCTATGAAGTAAAAAGATATTATCTACTCACTTCTGAAATATATACCCTAAGGTTCATTCATATGCTTTATGACATTGTTTCACAAGCATTTTTTGTTATTTATTAGTTCATTCTCTCTCCTCTTCATTTTTCTGTAGTTCCTTCTTTGTATCTTTTTTGAATTGTTTCCAAACATTCTACTTTTAAACTCCTTTCTAATTTGACTTCTGACCTCACTGCGTGGCACCTAAACGCCCTGTTGATTCAAGAATTGGACATGGCGATGATGAAAATGGGAAAAAAAAAGAGCCAACTTTGGATGGCCTATTGTTTAGGCAACCAGTTGGAAAAGTTGGTTGGGATTATGAGCGGCATGTCCAATTCACTTCTTTTCAAATCTGTAAGACATTATGCCATAAGGTTCATTCATATGCTTTATCACATTATTTCACAAGCATTTTTTGCTACTTATTAGTTCATTCTCTCTCCTCTTTATTTTTAACTAATTTAGCTAAATCCTTGATTTAGAAGATGACGATTAACATGCTCACTCTTTCTGTTTTCCAGTATATATAGTCCATTAGAGAATGTCCAATTCCGCACCCAAGCCAGCTTACTAATCCTTTTCTTGGATTACCTTTGGAATCTGGAAAGTGCGAATCTTCTGGAACAGCAGAACATGGGAAATGTGAAGGTTCGCATATACTAACCGCTTTTTCCTGTGTAATTTGTGGTGCTAACAATAGTAAGAGATTTTTGAGTAATTTGGCATAACATATATTTTATCCCTTTCATAAGTTAGGTCACTTTCGGTACATAGAATTGTCAATACCAATTTATCATCCGTCTCATGTAAACGAGCTTAAGCAAACCTTCAGCTTGGTTCCTTTAGAGTGTCTCATAATGAAGAAAGGAAACGTATAGACAAAAAACAATGAGAAATCTAACTTTCTTGGGTTCAGATATTAATTGAACCTCCTATGTCTAACATGCTTATTTCCTTGCGTGGGTTGTGCGTTCAATTATTTATAAAAAGGAAAATAGTCACTTACAATATAATATGTTCAAATCTTGAGAAAATAGGTACGCCTGCTGTCAATGTAGTATACTTGGCTATGAAATAAAAAGATATTATCTACTCACTTCTGAAATATATACCCTAAGGTTCATTCATATGCTTTATGACATTATTTCACAAGCATTTTGTGTTATTTATTAGTTCATTCTCTCTCCTCTTCATTTTTCTGTAGTTCCTTCTTTGTATCTTTTTTGAATTGTTTCCAAACATTCTACTTTTAAACTCCTTTCTAATCTGACTTCTTACCTCACTGCGTGGCACCTGAACGCCCTGTTGATTCAAGAATTGGACATGACGATGATGAAAATGGAAAAAAAAAGGGAGCCAACTTTGGATGGCCTATTGTTTAGGCAACCAGTTGGAAAAGTTGGTTGGCTCAAAGAGCAGCTGCTACAACCTTTCTCTGCGATTATGAGCGGCATGTCCAATACAGTTCTTTTCAAATCTGTAAGACAATCTACTGTAAGGTTCATTTATATGCTTTATCACATTATTTCACAAGCATTTTTTCTTATTTATTAGTTCATTCTCCCTCCTCTTCATTCTACTTTTAAACTCCTTTCTGATCTGACTTCTGATTTCACCGCGTGGCACCTGAACGCGCCCCTGCTTGGGCGGTGATGTTGTGCACATAAAAGTTTTGTAATATTGAATGGAGGTCAACAAACAAATGTTGATTCCGCAAGCAATTGCCAATGCTTTTCGCTAATTTGGAGGTTATTCTTCCTTCGCCTTCCAGTTGCTTCAGGCTGATCTGCCCATGTTCCCTCGACATAGATATACAAGCATTTTCGGTGGCCTTCGACAACCAATTGTTCTCTACACAATGATCACAGACGAAAAAAATTATCAGTTTCATTCCCCATCCTTTCTTATATATGCGTACCTATATGTATGTGTGTATGTATGTATGCATGTGTGTGTGTGTGTATATATATATATATATATATATATATATATATATATATATATATATATATATATATATATATATATATATATATATATACACGTGCGTACGCATGTATGTACGTATGTATATCTTATATATATGTACATACACTTATATATATACACGCTTATATATATGTATGTACGCTTATATATATGTATGTATATACACTTTATGGTTGTTAAGAATGTTACAGTTATATTTTATGGTTTTTAGGTTAATTATCACCTGTTGATTATTACTCTTCTGTTATATATATATTTATATATATATATGTGTGTGTGTGTGTGTGTGTGTGTGTGTGTGTGTGTGTGTGTGTGTGTGTGTGTGTGTGTATGTATACTTTATGGTTTTTAAGTTAATTACCACCTGTTGACTACTCTTCCTGTTTGTGTTTCCTTTATGTTCTGGTTCGCATGGTGATCAATGTGGTGGCGCATGCATGAATTCATCTTACGACGGATTTTGGTTCGGATTGGAAAAGAACCTGCACTGTAAGTTCATTACCTGAGAGTCCACCTAAAGAAATATGAGTGTGTATAACTTCTGGTTTATCTGTTGCTACACTTGATGAAATTACTATATCTGAGCCCCTTCTTTCTTAGTTTCTTTTTTTTTTTTTTTTTTTTTTTTGGTTGTTTTCTGATTTAAATGTTGCTCCACGATTTCCTGCATTGTGGTTTTTTCCCTTCTTTGGGTTCTCTTCCATGGTTTCTTTGATTTGCTTTGTGTTTTTTACAAAAAAAATTTGTTCCTGCCTACGCTAGCCAAATGTTAATTTCTTGATTTTGGTAGTGAATGTGTGGTGACCCGGATCTTTGCAGGGCTTCTACAGTGTGACCAGCAGCTTCTGGAAGCCTACGTGGCATGTCGGCGGTGTTCGCGCGCCAATTTGGACACAAGAGATGGACTCGAGGCTTAAAATGGATCTCGTAGGTAATCTGGGGACCCCATCGGATGTTTAGAAGAGTTTACGCGTGGAGTGGATATCAAATTTGGGCTCGGCACGGAATTCGGATTAAAAATACCTTTCCGGGAGCCTCCGGCAAATTATAGGATTGGAATTTGGCAAAATGGACGCCGGATTTGGAATCAGCGCGCGAAAACGGTCAGGATGGGCTATTTACTTGTATTTTTCGGAGCTTGCTACAGTAAAATCACTGTTCATGGCCGGAACAGTATTTCCGGCGATCGCCGGCGGCAGCCGGCGGCGGCGGGCAGCGGCGGAAGGCGGCGGTGCGGGCTCGGGCAAGCGGCGCGCGGCCGCAGGCAGGCGCACAGGGGCGCGGGCAGGCGCGCGGGGGCGCGGTCAGGTGCGCGGTCCACGCGGCCGTCGTGCACCCGAGGAAGGGACACGTGGCAGGTTCTTACTGGTCGGTGTTGTGGTCTGGGTTCACGGAGCAGGCCGATGGTGCACGGTGGACCGGCTTGGGACACGTGGCATCTGCGTACTGGTTCGGTGCATTGAAATTACGTGCACCGGGCGCAGCAGGCGAAGGGTGTGACACGTGGCGCCTCCCCATTGGACGGGGTACTGTGCGTGGTAGGTGGGGCGACGTGCGCTGGCAGGCGGGCAGGTGGCCGTACCGGCAGGCAGGTGGCCGTACGCGCGGGTCAGCCGGGGCGACGTGCGCGGGGCAGGCACGGTCAACGCCACGTGGCGGAGCGAGGGACGCCGGTTTGGCTGTTGCCTGTTCGGGCGACACGTGGCGAGCGCTGGGGCGGGTCGGACGAAGCCTGGATCCCGTCCGACCGCGTATTTTGGGCTGGGCCACACTGTGCGCGCCCGAAAGTTGTGGGCCGGGCCGCACTGTGCGCGCCCGAAAAGTTTCGGGCGCCCGGAAAATGGGACACAATGGGAATTTTCCCAATTGTTTTCTGATGCCTATAAATAGCACCCGAGCCCTCTTCTTTGGCTCTTTTCTCTCAGCCCACGCACCATCTGCCCGAGCACCTTGAAGAAGACTTGTTCATCTCTTAATTCTTGATCTTCCTGCCATGTTTTAGGATTTTAAGAGCACGCATCCCGAGGTTCTAGATTTTACGGCGCGGCGCGACGTTGCATTCCTGTGTTCTTCTTCGTCGCAGCGGCAGTGTTTTGACTCCTCTGGGCTACCCCGAGATCCTTTTTCTGTGATTCTTGCGCCGACAGACTCCTAAGAGGTAGGGCTTCATCTTTCGTATTGATCGCGCTTTCCCGTTGCGAGTTTTAGGAACGGATCCCGAGGCAACACTGTGACCCATTTTCTGTTTGGCTTTGTGGGGCAGCATCGAGGTGTTTTGGCCATATCTTTGCGCACAAGCGTCAGCCGGAAATGAGCTTATACAACTTTTTCATCTACAGATCGCAAGGAACGCGCTCATATTTTTCTTGGATTTTTCTGAGATTTCATCAGAGGTGAGAATCACTGTTTCTCTGTGTACAGTGCTACAGTCTTTTGTGCTGAAATCTTTTGAGTGTACCACCTTGTCGAATTTATATCTCGGCTTACCGAACTCAGATTTGGGCGTGCAAGCTACCGTTGCGAAGCTATCGACGCGAGGATCGCGGTGATATTTTTCTGGGAATTTTCTGGGCTCTTGCTGCAGGTGAAAATTAAGCATTTCTGGGACTGTTGTTGTATGTGTGTGTGTGAGAGCAGATTTTGGAATGTATGTGTAATAGTGGACTTTGTTTTGTGCCAGGAGAGTTACGGGTGTGCTGAACTTATTGGAGCAAGGGATTAGAGTTATCTGGTGTTTTCAGCTGTTGGGCTTTGGACAGTCAGCTTTTTAGGTGGGTGCTTTGTTCCGAGAACCGGTGGACGGTTCTCTAACTCTATATGTTAGAATTGCATGCAGGTGTAGGGTACAATACCTGGGATTGATTGGTAAGCTTAACAATGTTGATTTATGGGAATTGCAAGTTAATTATTCATATTATGACGATGGTATTAATCAGACATTTAGGTTGATGATTAGTGGAAGCTTACCTAAGGCAAGGTTACCCTATATGTTTAATTATCATGCCATGTTAGCATATAACCCTTTTATGAGGCTGGTTTATACAATGGGATAGGATTATGTAGTTATGTGCAGGTTCTACTCCAAGGAGTGATTATGGATCGAAAATCATGGACAGGTATGGTCATTGCTAATTCTGGCATGAGGTTTATTTTCTTTATCCTTCTTGAGGACAAATGCATGCTTGTATGGACATATGTGTATGGACATATAGTTAGGCCACCTTTTACTGATACACTATCTTTTGGGATTTGACTTAGGAGAAACCATGATTGCTTTCTTTCTCCTTTTTATTTAGACTTTTGAGTCATGTTGCTCGGGTTCGAGCAGAGGTTTGGGATAGTGTAGCTGGGACCTTCGGGTCAGAGACAGGGTGTGCTTGATGTTGGGTTGTGGGTTATTGCGGCAACCGCGGACAGTAGGCGGTTGACCGGATCTTGATTATTTTACCCAATTGTGGGTTGTGGGTTATTGCGGTGACCGCGAACTTTGGGCGGTTGACCGGATGTTGACTATTGCATCAGATTGGGTATCAGATTTGTTCTAGTGGATGGTGTTTTCCACTTTTTGAGTACTATTGCATCAGATCGGGGTATTGTTAGTGGACGGAGTTTCCCACTTTGATCATAGTCTTGATCCAGTCCTGCTATTATGAGACAGTGGTTACAGAGATACTCGATACAGTGATGCTTGATACAGTGATACTTTACTCGTGTGGGTCGCTCCCCTCGAGTGCCACTCCGGAGTAGGCTTTCCACGGTGTGAGCGCCGGGCACTAGGCGGGGTTCTTGAGTTCGACAGCAGAGCAGGCAGTACCAGTGATTACTGGTCTATCGATTGGGTTTATTCAGGCAGATACTTTTTGTTACACTCGTGCCTGGGGGACCGAGTGGAGTCTAGTAGCTGTGTGTAGACCAGTGCTAGTGTTGTTGGGAACCGTTTGGGGTTTGACGGTGGTCCCGTGGTCGTTGTGAGTTCTTTGACCATTGTGTGAGAGGTTGAGCATCTTGAGTCTTTCCGTTCTGAGAGAGAGAGAGGGCATGGATTTGACTTTAGCCTGCATGAGCCACTACTCGATAGCAAGTTAGTCCGTTTGGACGCCCTACGTAATTCCTGCCCATCAGCGGGAGGTGGTTGTAGGTGGGCGCAGGTTTGACTGGACCCGATGTGGCAGTCAGCTCGATTGGGTCGATTGAGCACCTCGTGCGCGAGTGTTGCATATCTTCATCAGAGTTTCCCCATTTGAGCATTTAGATAGAGGCATGGTAGCTGTAGAGTGTTTCCAGCTTCTCCTTTCAGTTTTACTGCATCGGTTATCTTTTGCCTCTAGTAGTCTTGGTGGGCAGATCGTCGGGCCTAGTGGCGATACCCACTGAGAACTCCCTTATTGCGTAGTTCTCACGCCCGTTGGGGGTTTTCCCCCTTTTTGTCCTTTCTCCCCTTTGTTTTGCAGAGTCTTGGCGGGAGTTGCCGTTCTGTGGTTGCTGTGCGTGGTGAGGGAGTAGCGAGCTAGATCCAGACCCACCTTTGGAGAGTAGCGGTACCCCCTTTGGAGGAGATCTTCAGTATAGTCGGTAGATTGGTATTTATTTCCTCTTTTGAGAGACTGATGTAGTGAGGATATGATGTATTGAGAGCTTGTACACTGATGTTTTATTTGAGATATCTCCCTGTTGAGCTATGAGTTTTGTACTCAAGGTTAATGTCTGATTATCATTTTTGGGAGATGGACCTTGTTGTTTTATCTTCAGTTGTACAGTGGTTGATTTCATTTCTATAGCAGTTTTATCTTTTAGCTCTGATATCTGTTAGCTGTAGCTCTTTTTTGCTGGTAGGACGCTTCGCCTATGCGGGTTGGGCATAGGTGGCGGATCTGTTGGCGAGCCCGGGTCACAGTTTCGACCCCGGGGAGTGACAGATTAGGTGGTATCAGAGCCTAGGTTGTAGGTCATGGTGGACTTAGAAACCCTAGGCTTGTGGTTGGACCCTAGGATGACTTCGTGAGAGTCGTGATTTGTAGCGAGAGTCCTGATTGAGTTTTACACCTCTCCCGAGGGACGGGATGAGTGATTGGCATGTTTATTCTCCTAAGTAGTTATGTTGGCTGCAGACAACATAACGCTGTGGAATGGGTAACATGCTCTAGACTTTCGCCGGATTGGGTCGAGCGTTGTTGTGTGCTGATTTGCGGTTTCATCGTGGCGAGCGGTGTCTCCCCGACGCTGGGTTTGGGACCCTTGTGCATCCTGTCATGGCAGTTGAGCTTGAGCGGTTGGTTTTGGGCTGGATACCCGGATTGAGGTCAGAGAGTTCTGGACCCAGATGACAGGATTGTTAGAGGCATATCAGCGGCAGAGTGAGCAGCTAGTTTGGTGACGCAGTTGTCAGAGCAGTGGGCAGCCCGACAGTACTTTTCTTCTGAGACCACCAGGATGTAGTATCCTCAGCGGCAGGGATTTCTGTAGTGCCAATAGAGCGAGTGGCCCCCTCCGTGCCAATGTTTAGTGCCAAGGCACTGAGGTAGGGTGGATGGTTGACGGTAGAGGAGCTGTGGGGCATGTTTGATTAAGTGAGCCAGATTTGGCAGATGAACCACCCCGACTCATAAGATTGAGCTTGGAGCCTTTGGAGGCAGAGTCGTGGTTGGGGGTGATGGAGTGATCAATTGAGAGCCTCCCTGTGCTAGAGAGTTTATGCAGTTGTTGAACTGGTGCTCCAGGTTTCGAGGGACGAGGCACATAGGATAAGTGAGATTGTGAGTGGATTGCGCCAGGATACTCTTTAGTTTCTTTTCGATCCCTCATGTTCGGGTTTTGGACTGTGGATGCCTCGTCGGAGTAAGGCATTGTGTTTGGAGCTGGACACTGCAGTTCCTTGGATGGGGATCTGCCGCTAGAGGCGAGTTCTGGAGGGAGGCGCTTGGCGCTAGGTGATGGAGGACAGATCGGCAGGCAGAGGCATTTTCGTTTTGCTTTCCTGGGTGGTGGATATCCTTGTGGATGGTTAATGTAAAGCTTACCCAAGGGAACTCTACCCTTTGTGATTTATAACTTGCATATTTTGATTGTATCATATGGGATTGAGGGGTGAGCTTAGTAAGGATAAGTGTATTGGGAATTGCATGGATTAATGGTGTTTTGTCTTATGGCGGTTGCAATGATGGATTTCTGAGATGTTGGGGATCGGGTGGACCCCGATGATAGTATCAGTGTCTATATCAGAGTAGCGCAACGGTAGCGTGGTTTTGTTGTCTGTGGAGGATCGTATCTGTTGCCTCAGCGTGAGCAGAGACAGAGGTCGTGCTCCCTTGTGATTGATTGGATATTTTTTGATGGACTAAGCGACAACCGCTTGCATCGTGTGGATGAGCTTGTGCCGCCTGGTTGGAGGGCGCCACGGCAGTGGATCGGGTTGTTGCAGGTGTGATTTCATCACAGCAGTCGGAGTTAGTGCACTTTGCTTTCCGGCATGGACTAAAGGCAGAGTTGTTACCACGTGCACTAGAGGTACAGGATACCATCGGTGTTATGCATGTGAAGGAGGCCTGTGGATTTTGTTCAGTGTCGTTGAGACCATGAGTTATACCGGCAAACCTTTTGATATGGGTGGCAGTTCGATGTTTTGACCCAGTGCTTGGGATTGGTTGGCACAGCACCACTGGATGGTTAAGTGCGGAGAGAGTGATGACCGTGAGGCAGTCTAAAGGAGGCTTGTTATAGGGAAACTGTTCGAGCACACTGATTTTAGTGACTGTGTGAGAGGAGCTTATGGTGGCGCCGGGGACCAAAGGATATTTCTATTGCTGCGAAATCCCGGGTGTGAGTCCACTCGAGTTGATGATTATGCCGCCTGTTAGGGAGATTGAGATTACGGTTGACGTGGTTCTGGAAACCGCGCCAACCTCGATAGCACCACTTGGATATTATCTGTAAGAGCTGGGAGAGTTGATCGCACCGGTGCAGGGATCTGTTGGATCGAGGGTCTGTTTGACCTAGTGCCACGTCGTTGATACACGACGGTGAGAGCCCTTTGGGATTGGAGCCCAGGCAGGTCCAGATGTTATTTAGAATCTTTTGATGGAGCTATGTACAGGCAGTTATTGTATGATGCCTGCACCAATATGGAAATTCAACTGAGGGCTTTGTCTAGATGGTGTTCAGGACACAGTAGGGGCGTTACGAGTACAGTGAAGCCAATGGATTGACTAATGCCCTGTTGCCTCTAAATTGAGGAATTTTGTATTTCTGTTGGCCTTGAACGGTTGGTTAGCGGTATCCTCCAGGGATATTTTGATTTTACCCCCCTCCCTGAGTGATTTAGAGCTTGTGCAGCATTTGTATATGGTGTGACAAGGTCTGTGGGGAAGAAGCTTTTTGCCAAGTCGTTGTGGTGCAAGTTTTAGCTTCGAGAGCATATCTTCATGGATTACTTATTCTAGCCGAAGGGGCGGCGGTGGAAATTCGGCCAAAGTGGATACTATTTAAGGCTGGCCGAGATCGACGGTCATTGTTGGGGTGAGGAGTTTTTGGACTGGATAGTGCCAGCAGAGCTTGATGACCGGGTGATGAGATTGGTACCAGCGCCGATTCTAACCTAGTCAGTGGTGGGAGATGGATTTGTGAGTTATAGTGATACCTCCCGTAGTGGCTGTAGAGCCACCATTGGATTTTGTGAGCATCCAGTATCACCCCGACAGAGCCACTGTGGTGGCGGATGCCTGGAGCAGAAGAGCTATTTGGGAGTCGAGTTTGACGGTTCCATAGCTGGCACTGTGTGGGGCCATCCTTGTGTGCAGGGTTTGAGTTGTGTCCCTGAGGATCCTTTTGATGAGAGGCTGCGGCTGAGCAATCCACTTAGGTGGTTGAGTTTTGAGGGCGACCGAGTGTGAACCCCTGCTTGTTTGGGCCCTTTTTTTTGTGCAGGTGTTTGTGTGGATGTGATTCGGGTCGCTTTGGTTGAGCTGGCTCTTGGGAGTGATTTTAGAGTGTGTTACTCAGGCTGTTCGTTCCTTTCCCCCAGTCTTTTGTTGGAGTTTGGAGGTTTTTCTGCGTCTCAGCTCAAGAGTGTTATGTTTTGGACCCCTCGCCCGTGATTGACTCGTTCCTTTTGGGGTCTGTGAGAGTTCGGAGTACGAGGGACGCCCGTTGCGAATTCCGACTCGTGAGGTGAGGGAATTGCGCAATCGGGCTATGCCGTACTGGTTGTTGCTGTTGTTGTTGCTGAGGAGTAATCACGGGGAGTGATAGGTGACTTGGGAGCTGGAGACGGCGGTGTTGAATATTGACCCCTGGTTTCTGAGACTCCTTGGGAGTTGCCTTAGTTTCGATGACGAAACTTTCTTTTAGTGGGGGAGGATGTGGTGACCCGGATCTTTGCAGGGCTTCTACAGTGTGACCAGCAGCTTCTGGAAGCCTACGTGGCATGTCGGCGGTGTTCGCGCGCCAATTTGGACACAAGAGATGGACTCGAGGCTTAAAATGGATTCTCGTAGGTAATCTGGGGACCCCATCGGATGTTTAGAAGAGTTTACGCGTGGACTGTGGATATCAAATTTGGGCTCGGTGCGGAATTCGGATTAAAAATACCTTTTCCGGGAGCCTCCGGCAAATTATAGGATTGGAATTTGGCAAAATGGACGCCGGATTTGGAATCAGCGCGCGAAAACGTCAAGATGGGGCTATTTTACTTGTATTTTTCGGAGCTTGCTACAGTAAATCACTGTTCATGGGCCGGAACAGTATTTCCGGCGATCGCCGGCGGCGGCGGGCAGCGGCGAGAGGGCGGCGGCGCGGGCTCGGGCAGGCGGCGCGCGGCCGCGGGCAGGCGCACAGGGGCGCGGGCAGGCGCGCGGGGGCGCGGTCAGGTGCGCGGTCCACGCGGCCGTCGTGCACCCGAGGAAGGGACACGTGGCAGGTTCTTACTGGTCGGTGTGTGGTCTGGGTTCACGGAGCAGGCCGATGGTGCACGGTGGGACCGGCTTGGGACACGTGGCATCTGCGTACTGGTTCGGTGCATTGAAATTACGTGCACCGGGGCGCAGCAGGCGAAAGGTGTGTGACACGTGGCGCCTTCCCCATTGGACGTGGGTACTGTGCGTGGCAGGTGGGGCGACGTGCGCTGGCAGGCGGGCAGGTGGCCGTACCGGCAGGCAGGTGGCCGTACGCGCGGGTCAGCCGGGGCGACGTGCGCGGGGCAGGCACGGTCAACGCCACGTGGCGGTAGCGAGGGACGCCGGTTTGGCTGTTGCCTGTTCGGGCGACACGTGGCGAGCGCTGGGGCGGGTCGGACGAAGCCTGGATCCCGTCCGACCGCGTATTTTGGCTGGGCCACACTGTGCGAGCCCGAAAGTTGTGGGCCGGGCCGCACTGTGCGCGCCCGAAAAGTTTCGGGCGCCCGGAAAAATGGGACACAATGGGAATTTTCCCAATTGTTTTCTGCTGCCTATAAATAGCACCCGAGCCCTCTTCTTTGGCTCTTTTCTCTCAGCCCACGCACCATCTGCCCGAGCACCTTGAAGAAGACTTGTTCATCTCTTAATTCTTGATCTTCCTACCAAGTTTTAGGATTTTAAGAGCACGCATCCTGAGGTTCTGGATTTTACGGCGCGGCGCGACGTTGCATTCCTGTGTTCTTCTTCGTCGCAGCGGCAGTGTTTTGACTCCTCTGGGCTACCTCGAGATCCTTTTTCTGTGATTCTTGCGCCAACAGACTCCTAAGAGGTAGGGCTTCATCTTTCGTATTGATCGCGCTTTCCCGTTGCGAGTTTTTGGCATGGATCCCGAGGCAACACTGTGACCCATTTTCTGTTTGGCTTTGTGGGGCAGCATCGAGGTGTTTTGGCCATATCTTTGCGCACAAGCGTCAGCCGGAAACGAGCTTATACAACTTTTTCATCTACAGATCGCAAGGAACGCGCTAGTATTTTTCTTGGATTTTTCTGAGATTTCATCAGAGGTGAGAATCACTGTTTCTCTGTGTACAGTGCTACAGTCTTTTGTGCTGAAATCTTTTGAGTGTACCACCTTGTCGAATTTATATCTCGGCTTACCGAACTCAGATTTGGGCGTGCAAGCTACCGTTGCGAAGCTATCGACGCGAGGATTGCGGTGATATTTTTCTGGGAATTTCTGGGCTCTTGCTGCAGGTAAAAGTTAAGCATTTCTGGGACTGTTGTTGTATGTGTGTGTGTGAGAGCAGATTTTGGAATGTATGTGTAATAGTGGACTTTGTTTTGTGCCAGGAGAGTTACGGGTGTGCTGAACTTATTGGAGCAAGGGATTAGAGTTATCTGGTGTTTTCAGCTGTTGGGCTTTGGACAGTCAGCTTTTCAGGTGGGTGCTTTGTTCCGAGAACCGGTGGACGGTTCTCTAACTCTATATGTTAGAATTGCATGCAGGTGTAGGGTACAATACCTGGGATTGATTGGTAAGCTTAACAATGTTGATTTATGGGAATTGCAAGTTAATTATTCATATTATGACGATGGTATTAATCAGACATTTAGGTTGATGATTAGTGGAAGCTTACCTAAGGCAAGGTTACCCTATATGTTTAATTATCATGCCATGTTAGCATATAACCCTTTTATGAGGCTGGTTTATACAATGGGATAGGATTATGTAGTTATGTGCAGGTTCTACTCCAAGGAGTGATTATGGATCGAAAATCATGGACAGGTATGGTCATTGCTAATTCTGGCATGAGGTTTATTTTCTTTATCCTTCTTGAGGACAAATGCATGCTTGTATGGACATATGTGTATGGACATATAGTTAGGCCACCTTTTACTGATACACTATCTTTTGGGATTTGACTTAGGAGAAACCATGATTGCTTTCTTTCTCCTTTTTATTTAGACTTTTGAGTCATGTTGCTCGGGTTCGAGCAGAGGTTTGGGATAGTGTAGCTGGGACATTCGGGTCAGAGACAGGGTGTGCTTGATGTTGGGTTGTGGGTTATTGCGGCAACCGCGGACAGTAGGCGGTTGACCGGATCTTGATTATTTTACCCAATTGTGGGTTGTGGGTTATTGCGGTGACCGTGGACTTTGGGCGGTTGACCGGATGTTGACTATTGCATCAGATTGGGTATCAGATTTGTTCTAGTGGATGGTGTTTTCCACTTTTTGAGTACTATTGCATCAGATCGGGGTATTGTTAGTGGACGGAGTTTCCCACTTTGATCATAGTCTTGATCCAGCCTGCTATTATGAGACAGTGGTTACAGAGATACTCGATACAGTGATGCTTGATACAGTGATACTTTACTCGTGTGGGTCGCTCCCCGAGTGCCACTCCGGAGTAGGCTTTCCACGGTGTGAGCGCCGGGCACCAGGCGGGGTTCTTGAGTTCGACAGCAGAGCAGGCAGTACCAGTGATTACTGGTCTATCGATTGGGTTTATTCAGGCAGATACTTTTTGTTACACTCGTGCCTGGGGGACCGAGTGGAGTCTAGTAGCTGTGTGTAGACCAGTGCTAGTGTTGTTGGGAACCGTTTGGGGTTTGACGGTGGTCCCGTGGTCGTTGTGAGTTCTTTGACCATTGTGTGAGAGGTTGAGCATCTTGAGTCTTTCCGTTCTGAGAGAGAGAGAGGGCATGGATTTGACTATAGCCTGCATGAGCCACTACTCGATAGCGAGTTAGTCCGTTTGGACGCCCTACGTAATTCCTACCCGTCAGCCGGAGGTGGTTGTAGGTGGGCGCAGGTTTGACTGGACCCGATGTGGCAGTCAGCTCGATTGGGTCGATTGAGCACCTCGTGCGCGAGTGTTGCATATCTTCATCAGAGTTTCCCCATTTGAGCATTTAAATAGAGGCATGGTAGCTGTAGAGTGTTTCCAGCTTCTCCTTTCAGTTTTACTGCATCGGTTATCTTTTGCCTCTAGTAGTCTTGGTGGGCAGATCGTCGGGCCTAGTGGCGATAACCACTGAGAACTCCCTTATTGCGTAGTTCTCACGCCCGTTGGGGGTTTTCCCCCTTTTGTCCTTTCTCCCCTTTGTTTTGCAGAGTCTTGGCGGGAGTTGCCGTTCTGTGGTTGCTGTGCGTGGTGAGGGAGTAGCGAGCTAGATCCAGACCCACCTTTGGAGAGTAGCGGTACCCCCTTTGGAGGAGATCTTCAGTATAGTCGGTAGATTGGTATTTATTTCCTCTTTTGAGAGACTGATGTAGTGAGGATATGATGTATTGAGAGCTTGTACACTGATGTTTTATTTGAGATATCTCCCTGTTGAGCTATGAGTTTTGTACTCGAGGTTAATGTATGATTATCATTTTTGGGAGATGGACCTTGTTGTTTTATCTTCAGTTGTACAGCGGTTGATTTCATTTCTATAGCAGTTTTATCTTTTAGCTCTGATATCTGTTAGCTGTAGCTCTTTTTTGCAGGTAGGACGCTTCGCCTATGCGGGTTGGGCATAGGTGGCGGATCTGTTGGCGAGCCCCGGGTCGCAATTTCGACCCCGGGCGTGACAGATGAATATTAGATTTCATTTGAAATTTGTTTCCTACTAATTTGCATTTCTCATAATAAAAGTGGTAGGACCTTATTATTTTTTTTTTTTTTTCCCCTTTCTCTAAAATTGGAATTTGCTCTCTACTGTTTTGGCAATCCTCATAATTAGAAGTGGTAAGTACTTATTATTTTTTTCCCTTTTACTAAATTGTTTAGTCCGGTTTTCCCTGTTTTAGATTGGTCTTCGTAAATTTACTACTTATATTTTTTGGCTTCCCTTCGTTCAATTGGCTTTACTTCCTTTGTTTTTCTTTGGGGCAGTGATGATATACAGATAGGATTAAGAGTCCTTAGTACTCTGATCCTTAAGCAATCAAGTCATCAAGAAATTTTTTGTAGGCCCACTACTTCACTGTCTTATTTTGGTGTCACACATAGCTTTCTTTGTTCCTTCATTACCTGTCAACAAAATGGTAGCCTTTCATGCTCCCTTAGACAACCAACTCATACAGAGTTTTGGAGGGTCTAACATGTGGGTTCTCTTGGTGTATTTGCTGAGGTAAAACAAAAAAAAAACAAAACCATAAAAAAGCTTATTATGCATTTGTGTTTAACTCCGAGCCTTTGGTGTATGCTTCAATCCTTAAACCCTCCTATGTCCTCTCCCTGCTCTGAGTTGTTAAATTTTTTACACAAATCTGTTTTAAAAATACATACTAAACTAAAAGATTGGTTATGTTCCAAATTTACTACCTACTGGTTTCAAATTTACCACCTATTGATTTCCTATTTGTCGTATTTGCTATCTCTAACTAAAGGAGCCAACACCTTATTATTTTTTGTTTTTTTCAAGCTAATCTAGAGTGTATGTTCTATCTACTTCTTGATTTCCCAAATTGACTGCCTCTGGGTAGAGGAGCCAAAATCTTATTACGTATTTTCCCCCAGTAACTGAAATAATTCTCATTTAGTTAGGGAAACATGATCTTATTACTTGCTTACCTGTTTGCAGTACCTTATTACCTGTTTGTTGTTTGGCTAAAAGTTTTGTATGTTTTTGACTACCTCTGGTTAGAGGAGCGAAAATCTTACTGTGTGTTTCCCCCCACTACCTGAAATATTTCTCATCTACCTATGAAACCATAATCTTATTAACTGTTCTCCTGTTTGCAGTACCTTACTACCTGTTTTCTGTTTGGCTAAAAGTTTGTATGTTTCTTTGGGAGCCTGTATGATAAAAAGAAAAGATAGATACCTATTACCTGTTTGTTGTTTGGCTAAAGTTTTGTATGTTTTGACTACCTCTGGTTAGAGGAGCAAAATCTTACTGTGTGTTTCCCCCACTACCTGAAATATTTCTCATCTAGCTATGAAACCATAATCTTATTAACTGTTCTCCTGTTTGCTGTACCTTACTACCTGTTTTCTGTTTGGCTAAAAGTTTTGTATGTTTCTTTGGGAGCCTGTATGATAAAAAGAAAAGATAGATAGTTGTTGCCGCTTTAATTGATGAGCTACCAATTTATGCAGTTTCCAATGAATATACTTCTTTTCCCTGCATTAACTGACAAAGAAATGTTGCAGTTTTATACTTGGTTGGATTTTTCTGTGTTCTTTGGGAGTTGTAATGATATAAAGAAATGATAGAGAGTTCTTGATGTTCTAATCCTTAAGGTACCAACTTATGCAGTTTCTGACAAATGTTCTTCTTCCCACTGCATTAACTCACAAAAAAAAAATGGTTGTAGTTTTATACTTGATTAGGCAACCAACTCATTGAGAGTAAATCTTACTGTGTGTTCCCCCCACTACCTGAAATATTTCTCATTTACCTAGGAAACCATAATCTTCTTAAACTGCTTCCTGATTGCAGTACTTTATTAGCTGTTTTCTGTTTGGTTAAAAGTTTTGTATGTTTCTTTGGGAGTCTGTATGATAAAAAAGAAAAGATTGAGAGTTCTTGGCGCTTTAATTGATGAGCTACCAATTTGTGCAGTTTCCAACGAATATACTTCTTTTCCCTGCATTAACTGACAAAGAAATGTTACAGTTTTATACTTGGTTGCATTTTTGAGTATTTCTTTGGGAGTTGTGATGATATAAAGAAATGATAGAGAGTTCTTGATGTTCTAATCCTTAAGATAACAACTTATGCAGTTTCTGACAAATGTTCTTCTTCCCACTGCATTAACTCACGAAAAAAATGGTGTAGTTTTATACTTGATTAGGCAACTAACTCATTAAGAGTTTCGGATGGTCTAATGCAAGGGTTCTCTTATCCTCTCTCTTACTATATATATATATATATATATATATAATATATATATATATATATATATATATATATATATTATATATATATATATATTTACTTATACTTGATTAGGCAACTAACTCATTAAGAGTTTCGGATGGTCTAATGCAAGGGTTCTGTCGGCCTCTCTTTTGCTATATATATATATATAATATATATTATATATATATATATATATAACAATATATATTTGTTTTGGGCTCTCCCCCGACGAGCTCGACGACATCCGCCGCTCCACGCAGCGACGCCGTCGGCGACCGCGAGAAGGACAACATCGAACTGCGCCTCGCCCGCCGCTGCCTCCAGCGCAACATACCATTCCTCGGCATCTGCCGCGGATCCCAGGTCTTTTCTTTTTTCTTTTTTTTTTTTGTTTTCCTTTAAATTCCTGGTTACTCTTGTACCGTAAATAATAAAGAAGTAAAAATTTAAAATTTGAAACTTTTGCTGCGCAGGAACTTCTTATGAATAGTATAAATTCCTTATTCTAAAATAAAAATGGAGGTTGGAAAGGATGATCGGTGAAAAGTCGATTGTTACGTACTCTGTAGTGATAATACCTATTTTATTTTACTAACGGTAAATTTGATAGTTTCACATTTCGAATTGTTTTCAATTAGTTTTCACTCCTAAGCCGGTCATGTTCTTAATTTCTGTTTGGTCTTGTGCTATTGCTTTTGTTTTCAGTTATTGCTACATTCGAATGAACATTTAGCAGAATTGAGATTTACAAGCACGAAGCTCCAATTGCACTGCTTTTGCTTTTGCTTTGCTTTTGCTTTTTGCTTTTGTTGCAGCATGAACAGTCCTCACGAAGTATTTATATGGAAATGTTATCGATTCTATATTCTATCTGTCGCAGAGCAACAGAGTTTGACTTGATTTCCTATTTAACACCAGGTCCTCAATGTTGCTTGCGGTAGCACCCTTTACCAAGACGTCGAGTGTGAACTCTCCAAGACCGGAAAACAGGCCGTTGTGCACATCGACTACGAAGAGTACGACGGCCACCGCCACCGGTGGCGGTCGTCGAGAACACTCCCCTGCATTCGTGGTTCCACGATTCACTACAAGAGGGAAAGATGGAGCTCATGGTGAACAGCTACCCCCATCAGGGCGTGAAGAGGTTGGCGGACCGATTGGTTCCAATGGCTTTCACCTCTGATGGATTGATGAAGGGTTCTACGACCCGGATGCGTATAATCCGGAGGAGGGTAAGTTCATAATGGGCCTTCAGTTTCATCCTGAACGGATGAGACGGCCAGCTCCGACGAGTTCGACTATCCAGGATGCCCAGTGGCTTATCAGGTACATACAAATCTCTTAATGATCTAAAGTTAATCACGTGCTTCTCTCAAGTCTATAGTAATGTTCGTGTTCAGCAGTTGCATCATTTCAAAGATTACTCTCTCTTCTCATTCGCATGTCGTGCTCGCGTTCGACTATCATGTCAATTTCGGAACTGACCAAGTTAGCATAGATGTTTGCAAAATGAACTCAGTTTCTTTGTCGGAGTATATTGTGTTATTTTTGTATATTGATCCTGTAATGCAGAATCGAATGTGGGTAACATTAATTTGTTGAATTTTAATTTATTTCCTAATGTTCAGAATTATTCGATTTTGTAATTTCTTTTTGTTGTTTTCTTTCTAACATTTTTAGGATTTGTCCTATGGAATAAATTCGTAAAAACTAATTAGGCGCGGGGCAGCGACTCGGTGGAGACACGCATGGTGGACAAGGCGACTTCGGCGACGACTCGGTTCCAGCGGGGGGGGGGGCTTGGTGGCTCTCCTAGCATGCCTCTAATTAAATATGCCAACAGTCGTTGGTTGCTTATTAATTAGATATGTATGTCAAGGAATCCTTTATTACATGTAACCCTTTGAACTCTTCAGAGTGAGCAATGTCGTTTGAAGTATAAACTGCCAACCGTTGGTTGCTTAATTAATTAGATAATGTATGTTCAAGGAATCCCTTTATTACATTAACCCAGTTT
>CM055064.1:13420849-13519744 GCA_029204045.2 Tillandsia leiboldiana | reverse complement strand
GTGGAGCTGTTTGAGAACAGGTTAATGGCGCCCCGAGATCTATACCTTTGTACACGCCCAGAGGCTTCGACTTTATCAGAGTGCAGTGGATCATGCACAGTGTGTCGAGGGGCGATCACTCGTCGCTAGACTTGGGGGCTTGGCCGCGTCAGATTTCTGAGAGGAACGGCCAATTCCAGACGAGGGGGGAAGGCCAGTTCATGGAGGCCGCCCCGACCACCCACCGCCGCGTTTACACGGGCCGTGTCGTTCGGATCGGCTAGGTTCTGGTTTTATCCCATAGACCCCCACAGCATCAGCAGCACGATCCCCATCGACAGCAGTCACATCGCAGCAGCAGATGGGTCTAGTCTCTACACCAGGGGTCACATCTCCACAGCCACACAGCGGCAGCATCAGCAAGCAGCCTCTTATACGCGAACCTTTCAATCATTCCCGACAATTCCCGAGTCGTCTGCGAGATGTTTCTTTTGTTGTGTGCCGCACTTTCCTAGCACTTTTGATCCGCTTTGGGGGACGATGTTATATCTGTGGACAGGGGTCACATGCGAGCCACTTGCCCTTTTGCCGCGTCGACAGCTCCTTCCTCGGCATCAGCCCCTTCAGTGCCCCAGCAGCGCCTTATGCTCCAGCGAGCAGGGCTCCTTCCTCCCACCCTGCAGATTACCGACCACCAGTCAGAGCGGGCGAGTCTACGCCGCCCAGGTAGGGGACTCCACGGCACCGACCACGTGGTGGCAGGTAATCACTTTACTTCTTGGTACTAGAGCTCGCACTTTATTTGATCCCGTCATCACATTCTTTTATCATAGAGTATTTGCATCACTCATGGACTAGTGTTAGGTCGGTTGCCACATGCATATAGGTACAGATTCCTGATCATACATTTCATGTAGAGGAGTGTTGTTGGTCTTGCCCTGTTCAGATTGAGTCCTGGATCTTGCCAGCGGACCTTATGGTCCTCAGTGAGCTGCAAGATTACGACATTGTGTACTGGGGATGGATTGGCTGGCTCGCTATTTCGCGACGATTGATTGCGCCGCAAGAGGACTGTTACCTTTAGCGAGCCAGGCCAGGAGGTGTTCGTTTACAGGGGGTGCCAGAGTGCTTTCTTTGCCTCTGTGGTTTCGACCTCTCGTGCGAGGCAGATGATGCGCAGTGGATGCGTGGCCTTTTTGGCATCGGCGGTTAAGGAGCCTATGGCGGCACCGGGACTCACGGATATCCCTATTGTCCATGAGTACCCGGATGTTTTTTCCCTCCGGAGCTAGTTCATATGCCGCCGGATAGGGAGGTTGAGTTTTTGATTGACGTAGTTCCAGGAACTGCGCCAATCTCTAAGGCTCCTACCGATGGCAGCGGCCGAGCTGCGGAGTTAAGGCGCAACTCCAGGATTTAATGGACAAGGTTTTTGTGAGGCCGAGTGTTATCACCTTGGGGAGCGCCGGTGCTATTTGTGAAGAAGAAGTATGGTTCACTTCGACTGTGTGTGGATTACCGGGAGCTGAATAAAGTGACCATCAGAACAGTACCCTTTGCCGCGCATTGATGACTTATTCGACCACTGCAAGGGTCTTGTGTCTTCTCCAAGATTGATTTACAGTCTGGTTACCACCAATTGAAGGTGAAGGCCGAGGACATCCCAAGACGGCATTCAGGTCGCGGTACGGGCATTATGAGTTCACCGTCATGCCTTTTGGATTGACAACTGCCCCTGCTGCTTTTATGGATTAATGAACCGGATTTTTTCGACCTTATCTGGATCGGTTCGTAGTTGTCTTTATTGATGACATCCTAGTTTACTTCCCGAAGCTGATTGTGGAGCACGAAGAGCATCTGAGGATTGTGCTACAACTTCTGAGAGAGAGAAAGTTGTATGCCAAGTTATCTAAGTGTGATTTCTGGCTTCGGGAGGTTGTCTTTTGGGCCACGTGATTTCACGCCGCTGGAGTGGCAGTAGACCCGGCAAAGATCGAGGCAGTCCGGGATTGGCCCCGAGACCGACGACGGTATCCGAAGTCCGCAGTTTTATGGGCTTAGCGGGATATTACCGTCGGTTTGTGGAAGGTTTTGCGAAACTTTCCACACCCCTCACTCGTTTGACGCGAAAAGGGATTAAGTTTATTTGGAGTGAGGGACTGCCAGAGGAGCTTTGAGGAATTAAAGATCAGGTTGATGTCGGCTCCTATCCTTTCCCTCCCTGTTATGGGGAAAGGATACGTGATTTATAGTGATGCATCGCACAGTGGACTTGGTTGCGTGCTGATGCAAGGATGGTAGGGTAATCGCTTACCGCCTCTCGGCAACTGAAGGATTATGAAAAGAATTACCCTACCCATGATTTGGAGCTAGCTGCAGTGATTTTTGCACTAAAGTTGTGGCGCCACTACCTGTATGGGGAACACTGCGAGGTTTTACACCGACCACAAGAGCTTGAAATACCTGTTCACACAGAAGGAGCTCAACTTGAGCAGCGTAGATGGTTGGAATTGTTGAAAGATTATGATGTAGACATTTTATACCACCCTGGCAAGGCCAACGTGGTTGCTGATGCCCTAAGCAGGAGAGCAGTACAGAGTTTATCTTTGATGATCACCGATCAGGCGCCATTACTTGAGCAGATGAGGCGGTTAGAGCTCGAGGTTGTGTCCCCTGGGGTCTCTGCTAGGCTTATGTCTCTAGTTGTGCAGCCCACTCTGTTGGACAGGATTCGGGAGAGACAGAGTGAGGACCCCCACCTGGTGAGGATTCGAGAACAGATGCAGACTGGTTTGATAGGGGACTTTTCAGTTGATGCTGCGGGAGTACTCCGGTACAGGGACCGAGCTTGCGTGCCTATGGATGCAGAGATTCGAGAGCAGATCTTGAGGGAGGCCCACTATACACCTTATACCATCCACCCTGGTGGGACTAAGATGTATAGGGATCTGAAGGCACAGTTTTGGTGGAATGGGATGAAAAGAGACATTGGGAGATTTGTAGCGCACTGTTTAACTTGTCAGCAAGTAAAGGCTGAGCATCGTGTACCTGCTGGCAAGTTGCAGAGTCTCCCAATCCCTGAATGGAAATGGGAACATGTTACGATGGATTTTGTCACTGGGTTGCCGAGAGCACAGACGGGAGCGGATGCTATCTGGGTAGTCGTGGACAGGCTTACCAAATCCGCTCACTTTTTACCGGTTTAGATGACTTGGCCGATGGAGCGACTGGCGCAGGTGTACTTGGCTGAGGTGGTTAGATTGCACGGGGTACCCGTTTCCATCGTATCAGATAGAGACCCGAGGTTTGTCTCGCATTTCTGGAGGAGTTTACAGACAGCCTTGGGGACGCAGCTCCGATTTAGTACAGCATTCCACCCACAGACCGATGGGCAGTCAGAGCGCACTATTCAGACCCTCGAGGATATGTTGAGAGCATGCATTCTGGACTTTGGAGGAGGATGGTACCGACACTTGGGATTAGTTGAGTTTGCGTACAACAACAGCTATCAAGCGAGCATTCAGATGGCTCCGTTTGAAGCGTTGTATGGACGCAAGTGTCGGTCACCCCTTTATTGGAGTGACGTGGGTGAGAAGAAGACTTTGGGTCCTGATCTACTGTTAGAGGCAGAGGAAAAGGTCAGATTGATACGACGACACCTAGAGACCGCCCAGAGTCGACAGAGGAGTTATGCTGATACTCGACGGCGAGACTTAGAGTTTCAGGTGGTGTGACCATGTTTTTCTGAAAGTCTCGCCTTCGAAGGGGATTCGGAGATTTGGTATTCGTGGGAAACTGAGCCCTCGTTATATTGGACCTTTTGAGGTGTTGGAGCGCTTAGGGCCAGTTGCCTACAGGCTTGCGCTTCCTCCCAGGCTTTCAGGTGTTCACAATGTGTTTCATGTATCGACGCTGAGGAGGTATGTTCATGACCCGTCCCATGTCATCGATTTCACCCCATTGGAGGTTGCTGAGGACCTGAGCTTTGTTGAGCGGCCGTTGAGGATCTTGGACCGCGAGGTTAGGGAGTTGCGCAGTCGAGCCATCCCTTATGTGAAGATCCTCTGGAGCAGTCATGACGAGCGCGAGGCTACCTGGGAGTTGGAGTCAGCGATGATGGATGCTCACCCCCACTTGTTTGAGGCCGCTACCTGAGGTATGACTTTTGTTTCGAGGACGAAACTTTTTCTTGTAGGGGAGGATGTAGTGTACTGGTTTTCCCATGCAACTTTCCGGTGAATCCATTGTGTAGAACGCCTAGTGTTGGTGTCTGGCCCATGGTGCATCGAAGGGGTGCCACAGATGGACCTTGTGAGACTTTGATAGCGGAATTGGCCTTCGGCTGTAATTGCCGAATTTTAGAAAAGGTTTTGGGCCAATCTGAGGTTAGATTTGGATTCAGCGCGGAAAAAACGCTTGAAAACGGCTATTTGCTTGTTGAATTTGGAGTCCGGATGACCAAATGCGGGCTTCCGGAAGATTTGGGGGATTTTCGGTGCATGGGAGTGACACGTGGACCGGCCCGAGCCACGTGGCGGCCTTTTATTGGCCGGCTCACGCGGCTGGGTCCACGCAGTGGCGCGGCGGTGCATGGACCGCGGCGGGTGGACGCGTGGCGTGCCCTGGTAGGCGGGCGCACGCGGCACGGCTCACTGGAATTGCGGGATTGCGGTGGACCGGGCGCATGACACGTGGCGGCTTCGGATTCGTCGGTCCACGTGGGCGCGGTCCACGGGTGCGCGGGGGAGGGCGCCTCGGTACTGTGCGCGCACGTGCGCGCACAGTGGCGCCAGGCGGGGCGGTCGGCCGCACTCGAGTGCGACACGCGTCGCCTCGGGATGGCCGGCCGTACCTACCCCCGCTGACTGCGGGGGGCCACGTGGCGTGTGCGGGCCGCGGGGATCCGCTGTCCCCTGTTGTGGGGCGACGTGGCAGCACCAGAGGATTTCGGGCGCGTCGGACAGGAAGCATGCAACCGGTTTCCGGGCGCAGTGCGCCCGAAACATGCGCCCGGAAATCCGGACTTTTGTGTGTTGGGCTGGGCCTTTAAATAGCTCCCCCCATTCGCCCCTTTGGCTTTTTTGGGCTTCTTTTCACTGGGCTTCCTTCACAGAGATTCCTCCTCTCTCAGAGCTCTATCCTTTGGAGAAGTTTGAAGATTTTTGAAGGCACGCATCCCGAGGTTCACCATTTTACGGCGCGGCGCGACGCTTGTTCTCCGGCGATCCTCTTCGCCCCTTCTCAGTGTTTGGACTCCTCCGACCCACCCCGACCTCGGAATTCGCCGATTCTTGCGCCGTTGGACTCACGACAGGTAGGGCTTCAACTCCTGTGTTTTATGGTTCCTCGATTTCCGTGCTGATCTTGGAGTTTTCTTAGCACCCATTTGACCCTTTTTCTTCGCGGACTTTTGGGACAGCACCGCAGTGTTCTTGCCATATCTTTTCGCTCAGGCGTCGGAACGAGGTGATTCAAAAGGCAATTTTCATCTACGCTTCGCAAGGAGTCTCCTGGATTTTTCTCAGAATTTTCTGAATTTTACTCGAGGGTGAGAATCTCCTTTCTCTGTGGTTCCTTGTTACAGGAATTTAGTGCAGTTTGGATTTGGGGTGTACCCCTTGTCGGATTTTTATCTCAGCGTAGGAAACTCCAAATTGGGCGTGCAGGTACTCGTTTCGACGGGCTCGTCGCAAGGATCGCGATAGTATTTTTCTTGGATTTTTCTGGGCGTTATTCGCAGGTAAAAATTAGTGAATTGTGGACTGCTGATTTGGGGGACAGATTCTGGAAAGTGTGGATGTTTAGCTTATGTATTTTTCCTTTGGGGTATTTTGTACAGATTGGTGGTGTGTTGGACTGATCTTGGACTTCGCCTTTGGGAATTTTGGAATAGCGCTCGAGGTGGGTGATGTTGTGAACCTCCTACTTGTGAATGTCACTAGGCCTATTAGAATGCCACGATTATGTGTTATTAAATATGAATGTATCTAGCATGCTTGCACGAGATTAAGGTTCCTTTGCTAATACTTGCATTGTTAGCAGGCTACAAGTTAGTAAGTGGTGTTTCCATGTTTAGATATGCAATTTAATTAGTTGGAATGAATGCTATAGCCATATCATATTGTGTGTTAAGGAAAGGTTTGGGCATGTGGTTAGAATGCATGTTGTAAAAGGGGTACTTGCTAGTTAATTGTGCATCTAAATTGTATCATGTATCGTATATCATGCCACGTGTACATCGGAGGGTCCAAACATTTAATGTTGCATATGTTAGAATAATTAAAAAGGGGTTTATCAAGTAAAGGACTTTGCATGCTTCAATGGTCATCTAGCTAGGCCACCTTTTTCTGCTACACATACATGCTGGAATTGACTTAGGAGAAACCATGCTTTCTATTCATTCTCCTGTAGTCTAGTTGTAGAGGATTGTGTAGTTCAGATGTTCAGAGTTGGGACAGTCGGGGATGGATGGTTGGGTGTTGCGGCAACCGCGGACTGTGGGCGGTTGACCGGCTTACTAGTATTATTATTATTGCATCAGATTGGAGGTGAGGGATCGGGCTTCTTTAGTGGATGGTCTTACCCACTCGTTTAGAGTCTTGATCCAGTCCTGCTACATCAGATACTTATGGTTACATATTTTTACTCGTGTGGGTCGCTCCCCTCGAGTGCCACTCCGGAGTAGGCTTAGGGCCGAGCCGTGTGCCGGTCGATTGGGTACTTTGAGGATCGTGCCGTGTGCCGATCAGATACTGGGTTCTCGAGTTGACAGTACAGCAGGCAGTGCCAGTGTTGACTGGTGTATTGATTGGGTTTGGTTGGCCAGGTTTTGACATACTGATGCATACCTCTAGCGATTTTGACAGCTAGGCATTTTAGAGGCATATTAGGGGTAGCTTTATCATCAGTAGACTTACCTTTAGCATACTACCTTTATTTCATTTTCGCCTCTAGTAGTCCTAGTGGGTATTTCTGAGTTTGAGGTCTACCCACTAGGGGAGGCTACTGTTTTTATAGTAGTTCTCACCCCCACTGTTTTCTCTTTTCTTTTCCCCTTTGTTTTGTAGAGTCTTCTGCGGGAGTCGCGGGACCCTCTTCCCTGGATCGAGGTAAGAGGATCGCTGATTAGATAGCTGCTGCCCCGAGTTGGAGTTTTGTAGTTTTGATGTATCCCCAGTACACTCAGACGGTTGTATTTTCCTTTTATTTTGGGTCTGGCTGCGGCCAGCTGGTTGTATATATTTCGTGAGCTGGGAGAGACACTTGTATATTTTTGAGAGCTTACTGTACTTTCATTTCCAGCATTTGTCTGAGTTGTATTAGTTTTAGTTTAGCTCTGTTTTATGCTCCTTTATTACTTGTTTTATATCTGAGCAGGTTATCAGCGCTTCGTGTACACGGAAAATTCCGTGCGCACGGCGGATCTGTGAACGGGCCCGGGTTCTGGTTTACACCCGGGGCGTGACAACCTATCACATTGTGTTGCTTTGGAGGCTTCGTTAATTCCCAGACTTTGTTTCGCTCAAATTGATGGAGCTCTTCCTGCATTGCTTTAATCCAGTAGTCATCCTGAAGAGCTTCATCTATGTTCTTTGGTTCGATTAAAGATACGTAGCAAGCGAATCCACAAACCAACTGCCTCCGAGTTCTGACTCCTTCTTGTGGATCTCCAATAATATTCAATTCCGGATGATCCTTGGAGATTCGTAACGTTTGTTGAAACGGAGTACTCGGAGATACATGAGATGATTCCTGCACATCAGATAAACTTGAAGAACCATTAGATGCATCATCAATATTGGAAGTATTATTATGAGAAGATGCATTAGCAGGAGAATCATCATCTAGAGAGATATCGAGGGTAGATTTTCCAGATCCAAAGTGAAAAGCTTCATCTATTTTAACATTTATAGATTCTACGATCGTCTTAGATTCAATGTTAAATACTCGATATGCTCTGCTATTCGTAGAATAACCCAAAAAGATCCCTACATCACTTCGAGAGTCGAACTTTCCAAGATTTTCACGGTCACGTAAAATGTAACATCGACTCCCGAAGACACGAAAATATTTGATGTTGGGTTTTCTACTAAACCACAGCTCATATGGTGTATTTAAAGTTCCTGGGCACAAGTAAACTCTGTTAATGACATAGACAGCGGTGTTCACGGCTTCAGCCCAAAAATGTAGCGGTAAATTCCGGCTATGAAGCATCACACGCGCCATCTCTTGAACAACCCTGTTCTTGCGCTCAACAACACCATTCTGCTGAGGTGTATAGGGTGCCGAGAATTCATGGTTAATGCCATTTGAAGTGCAAAAATCAATGAATTTTGAATTTATGAATTCTCCACCTCTATCACTTCTAACACGAATGATCTTTTCATTCTTTTTAATCATAATACGATGGCAAATCTCATGAAAAGAGTCAAACGTATCAGCTTTCTCTTTTAAAAATGCTACCCAAGAAAACCGAGAGAAATCATCAACCAATAAAAAAATGTACCATTTACCTCCCAAAGATGGTTGACGGGTCGGCCCCATTAAGTCCATATGCAAAAGTTCCAAGGGCCGTTTTGTACCAACGTGGTTCAAGTTCTTGTGTGCAGTCCTAGACTGTTTTCCCTTTTGGCAACCACCACACACAACGTTTTGTTTAAATAAAAGCTTTGGAACCCCCTTGACCACGTCCTTGTTTGAAATTCAAGTAAGTTCCTTAAAATTTAAGTGACCTAGCCTTTCATGCCAAAGAGTTTCATTATTCAAAGCGGCTAAGTTACAATTTTCAGAAATTTTATTAGGAACAACATAACAATTGTTTTCAGATCTAACCCCTTTTAAAAAGAAGACATGGTCCTTATCAGTTACAACGCATTCAACATATGAAAAGTTAACTGAAAAACCATTGTCGCAAAGTTGACTTATGCTTATGAGGTTAGTCTTAAGGCCATCAACAAATAAGACGTTTTTCAAAATCGGGCCATCTGGAATAGCTACCGTCCCTTTTCCAACAATTTTGGAAGATCGACCGTCTCCGAAAACTACGTGTCCTCCGGAGATTTTCTCAAGATTTTGAAAACTATTTTTGTCACCGGTCATGTGACGGGAACACCCGCTATCCAGATACCAAGACGAACTATCATATGCATGCAAGGAAACATTGGAAACAAGACAAGGGAAAATTTCACCTTTGCGCACCCAAACCCTTTTGGAGTGCGTCGGTAAGGGTCGTGAAGTTATATGCCTAGGTGAAGGCGTCTTGTTATAGCGATTGTTGTTCCTTGATGAAATCGTCTTGCGCGATGAACTACCAAGTCTCTTTTCATTTGAAAAGTTTTGCTTTGATTTTCGGGGAGGAGCCTTTTTGGTAGTTGTTGCAGGAGGTCCTTGAGATGAGCGTTCGACTCCCGTCTTGCAATATCTTCTTATGTGCCCTGAAACACCACAACGAAAACATACCTTAGATCTTGACGATCCCAAAGAGGATGAAGTAGGTTTGTTGTCGTTGTTTGTCTTGAATTCCGGTGTCGGAGGAGGAGATACCGACTGAGGCACAAAAACTGTCTCACTCGAACTTGGACTGTTTCCAGTTTGAGTGTATCCGAGGCCGAACCGATTTGATTGACCAAGACCAAGAAGTCTATCCAACTTACTCCTTCCTGAAGAGAATCGCTCTAAGTCATTCTTGAGTTGGAAAATGGTCTTTGTCATTTCCAGGTTATCCTGTCGAGCCTCGTTGTAGAGCTTTGAGAAGTGATTCGCGTTATCCACCAGATTTGTATGTTCCTTCTCAAGTTGCTCATTGGACTCTTGAAGGGAAACATTTGCCTTTATCAGGTTTTCCCTTTCCACTTCAAGAGCGTTTGAGAGAGAAGTCGCTCTTTTTGCTTCTTCTTCGAGATCATGCACTCTCCCTCTCAAACTCTTATTTTGCTTAGCCACTTTCTTTGAGTCCCTCAAAAGTCTGTGGTAGGCTAGAGCAAAATCTTCACCTTCCGAATCATCCGATTCGTTGTCCGTTGCATTCTTTTCAACAGTGGAGTTGGACAACGACTCGGATGTACTAGCCATAAAGCACATGAAGGGTGAAGATACGGACGCGTGGAATGCGGTGGAGCTCTTTTCTTCATCACTCGAAGACGACTCATTTGACATTGAGTTGTCATCCCAAGTGACGACTTGCATCGCCTTCTTCTTTGCCGGATACTTGTTAGGACACTCCGTTGCAATGTGGCCGTAGCCTCGACATTTGAAGCATTGTAGTTGTCCTTCTGAACTTTTCTTATCCTTTGAGAAGTTCTCTTGCTTTCTTGACTTGTAACTTGAAGTACCCTTGCCTTTGTTCGACTTTCCGAAGGATGGAGATTTGCTTGAATTACCCCTTCGAAAGTTGCGGCGAAACTTCCTTGTCAAGAGAGCGAGCTGCTTCTCAAATTCCTCCATAGAAAGGTTCTCGTCATCGTCTGAGGAGGATGTATCCGCGTCTTCTTCCTTAGTTGTTTTCAACGCATAACCTGAAGACTTAGAAGTGGATGCCTTTCCAGAAGAATTGTTAGTAGTAAATGTCATTTCATAAGTTTGTAATGAACCAACTAATTCTTCTACACGTATTTCGTCCGGGTGTTTAATAGTTTCAATGGCAGTAACCTTTGGGCGAAATCGTTCAGGAAGAGTTCTTAAGATCTTTCTTACAATCTTAAATTCTGGAATCTTCTCTCCCAGATTAGCACATGAGTTTACGATGTCTTGCAATCGTGTATAGTAGTCCGTGAAAGATTCATTTTCTGCCATTAAGATAGAGTCAAACTTGCTCGTAAGCATTTGCAGTTTCTGAATCTTCACGAGGTTAGTTCCCTCATGTGTAACCTGAAGAACATCCCAGATTTCTTTCGCAGTCTCACATGCCGAGACGCGAGAGAATTCAGTTTGAGATAAGGCATTAAAGATAGCATTAATTCCCTTGCCATTGTAAGAAGATGAATCTAACTCTTCCTTGGTCCATTTCGACCTAGGTTTTAAGGTGCGAACATCACCAATAAATTCAGTTGGATTAGACCATCCTAATTCAATTGATTGCCACACCCGTTCGTCGATGGAAATTAAAAAGGCTTTCATCCGTACTTTCCAGTACGCATAATTTGTTCCATCGAAGAACGGGGGTCGGTTGATGTTTCCACCTTCAACCATTGTTTACAACCCTATTCCCTCTCTGATACCACTTGTTGGGTTATATGTAATAAGGATCTAAATAAGGGAAAAACCACCTAGAGGGGGGTGAATAGGTGTAAACGTATAAACACTCAAAAATCGTTGCGATAAAAACCCAATGCGGAAATAAAAAATAATACGCAAGATTTTTACGTGAAAAACTCCATCACCGGAGTAAAAAACCACGGGACCGATAACACGGCAGAAATCCACTAGAATTAAAACACGTACAAGGTGATTTACCGTACACAATTATGACTCAACCTTTTCATACGCTCCTAGAGGATCTTCTCCGCTCGCTCCGCGACGCTTCTCGAATCCACGATCTGCGCCCAACGCCGAATCCACGGCGTCCAACGTCGAATCCACGACGTCCGACCGAATCCACGGTCTTCACCCAATAGCACCCTTCGAATCCACGAACGTGCCTCGCTCCGAATCCACGAGAGCGGTTGAACCTTGAATCCACAAAAACACGCGAATCCACTCGCCGATTTTTGGGGTAAATCGTTGTTTTTGGGTGGTGATGATCCGCCGAATACTTAGATCAAAGATAGATCGGAAATACCATCTAAGTATTCATTAGTTTGATTCAACTCAAGATGTGAGTATGAAAACCTAGAATCAAACTAATCAATATAGATGAAGAAACATAGAGTATTCTCTAATGATTTCCTTTCTTCTCTATATGTGGATCTAGAGGCGTATATATGAAAATGACGGCTATTTTTATTTTCGGCCTCTTTTTGGATTCACCCTAGAAAAAGAGTCATAGGGTTTATTTATAGGTTAGAAACCCTAGGAAGGAGATAAGAATCAAAAACCTAACATTTCTGGAGATTTTACGGACGGCGATCCGGATCGGATTAGCTGTGATCCGGATCGTCGTAACGAGTCAGGCAATTCCAGAAAAACGAAGGTTCGGGATCCGGATCGAACTGCTTGATCCGGATCGTTCATACAGTTCACCAAACATCAACGTTCGGGATCCGGATTGCGAAGCCTGATCCGGATCGTTCAAGGAAGATGGTAAACTCAGTGTTCGGGATCCGGATCAAGAGAGGCTACGATCCGGATTGAACTGGTGTATGAACGAACCACCTTCGGGATCCGGATCGAACAACCTGATCCGGATCCTGAACATGTCCCAAGTCCAGTTTTTGATTTTTATGCAATGAAAGATTCTTCCAAGTGTTTCTACACTACAAGAAGTATTCGGATCACACAAAATCTTAGGTTAAGCATACCTGATCCTTTTGAATTCTTCTTTCTTGAGATTGAGTTAAATGATCCAACTTTCTTCACCTTCAATCTTCAAGACTTGAGACTTTCACGAAACTACGCCAACTCAAATTCCGTAACAATGAGATTGGGTATACTTGTACTTACAGTTTTGATGCATTACTTATTCACCTATCTTATGCTTGTTTACTTATCTAGCATGCTCAGTTGATTATCCGCATTTATTATTCCCAGCTTTTTGATTATCCGCTTATTATTATATCCAGTAGGTACGACTTGCTATTTCTCGGCCCGTCATGCCCACTGGGATACACATATGATGTGTCTCACATCCTTGGGTGATCATTTTTCAAGTCAGTTGGGTGCTAGAATTTTGGGACGACCTGGTGAGCAGACGCGTTAGAATTATCCCTTGGCAGACTGTGATTTATCTTGGTTCAACATTTTGGACTATATTTCCTTATTTACTTGATCATAAATAGTTGTGGATATCTAGGACTGGATATTGTGTAGTTGTGGATATCTAGGATTGTGGATCTTTATAATTGTGGAACCTTGTGAATGTAATAGAGTAGATGTTCATTTTAATGTTCAATTGATGCTTGTACCTACTATAACTATTGTACTCGTCTAGCCGTGCATATCTACTATAACTATTGTACTCGTCTAACCGTGCATATATAAAGGAGACTCTGTCCGTTTATTCAGAGGATTTCCTATATGTGTGGCGGCCTGTTCACGTCTTGATTTTCAAACTGTTGAACTCTGATTAAAAATAATAATAATAAAATATAAAAAAATAAAATAAAATAAAATTAGACCCTGTTAGGATTTGATTATATTTGTAGTTGAATCCTAGTTGGATTAAGATTAATATTTAAATCTTAAAGAGATAAGTTTGTTAAGATTTAAATATTAATTAGAATAAAAATCTATTTAAACTAGGATTTGGATAGCATTTGATGTAAGCTATAAATATAGCATATGTGTTATTATTTTAAGGAGGGGTTAAGAGGGATATACCCACGATGGTGGCAATACCTATGGAGGTGGTGGGGGCTAGGATTTAACCACACCCATATAGTGGTATCCACAGCACGGTGGTGTTAAGGTGGATATACCTACGGTGGTGGTAATACCCATGGAGGTGGTGGGGGCTAGGATTTAGCCACACCCATATAGTAGTATCCACACCCACGGTGGTGGTAATACCCATGGAGGTGGTGGGGGCTAGAATTTAGCCACACCAATATAGTGGTATCCATATCCACGATGGTGGTAATACCCATGGAGGTGGTGGGGGCTAGAATTTAAACACACCCATATAGTGGTATTCATACTGACGACGGTGGATATACTCATGGTGGTGGTAATACCCATGGAGGTGGTGGGGGCTAGGATTTAGCCACACCCATATAGTGGTATCCACAGCACAGTGGTGTTAAGGAGGATATACCCACGATGGTAGTAATACCCATGGAGGTGGTGAGGGTTAGGATTTAGCCACACCCATATAGTGGTATCCACAGCACGGTGGTGTTAAGGAGGATATACCCACGATGGTAGTAATACCCATGGAGGTGGTGGGGGCTAGAATTTAGCCACACCCATATAGTGGTATCCACAGCACGGTGGTGATAACACCCATGAAGGTGGTGTTAAGGAAGATATACCCACGATGGTGGTAATACACATGGAGGTGGTGGGGGCTAGGATTTAGCCACACTCATATAGTGGTATCCACAGCACGGTGGTGTTAAGGAGGATATACCCACGATGGTGGTAATACCCATGGAGGTGGTGGGGGCTAGGATTTAGCCACACCCATATAGTAGTATCCACAACACGGTGGGGTTAAGAGGGATATACCCACGATGGTGGTAATACCCATGGAGGTGGTGGGGGCTAGGATTTAGCCACACCCATATAGTGGTATCCACAGCACGGTGGTGTTAAGGAGGATATACCTACGATGGTGGTAATACCCATGGAGGTGGTGGGGGCTAGGATTTAGCCACACCCATATAGTGGTATCCACAGCACGGTAGTGTTAAGATAGATATACCCACGGTGGTGGTAATACCCATGGAGGTGGTGGGGGCTAGGATTTAGCCACACCCATATAGTAATATCCACACCCACGGTGATGGTAACACCATGGAGGTGGTGGAGGTTAGGATTTAGCCACACCCATAGTCTTCTAGGTTTATAGAAGACGAGAGAAAAGTGAAAGAGATTCAGGAGGAGGGCTAGGGTTGAAACTACTCTATTGCAGAAGAGAAGTCTGTGTAATCGGTATAATTTTTCTCTTGGTTAATGAATCTTATTTCACCCGCATATTTCTTTGTATTGATTTTTCTTCTTTTTGTGGTTGTATTGGTTCAAGTTTTGTTGAGGGGACGGGTTTTTTGGTAAAAATCCGATTTGACGTTTCCGCTGCGAAATCCCAACTCTAGGCGGTACCAGAGCGGATTGCGGTATCGAAGCGGGTTGCGGATTCAGAGAATCTAGTACCGGGGCGAGTACCGGATTTTTCCAACAATTGGTATCAGAGCTAAAGGTTGGCGATCCTCAGGAGATATCGACATCAGAGTACTGGATTACCGATCATCACGGGAGGCGATCACAATTTGATCTCGCTTGGCGTGTTGGACTCGAAGGTATGTAATTTTTCAGCTTCAGGCGGAGCTAGAGAGTCCAAAAGCGAGATCGGAGATGCAGTCGCTCAAGGTGGAGCGGAGGAGAGCTCGATGTAGCGATTGAATACTACAAATCAAATCAAGGTGAAGATTGTTAGGATTTGATTATATTTGTAGTTGAATCCTAGTTGGATTAAGATTAATATTTAAATCTTAAAGAGATAAGTTTGTTAAGATTTAAATATTAATTAGAATAAAAATCTATTTAGACTAGGATTTGGATAGCTTTTGATGTAAGCTATAAATATAGCATATGTGTTATTATTTTAAGGAGAGGTTAAGAGGGATATACCCACGATGATGGTAATACCCATGGAGGTGGTGGGGCTAGGATTTAGCCACACCCATATAGTGGTATCCACAGCACGGTAGTGTTAAGGTGGATATACCTACGGTGGTGGTAATACCCATGGAGGTGGTGGGGGCTAAGATTTAGCCACGCCCATATAGTGGTATCCACAGAACGGTGGTGGTAATACCTATGGAGGTGGTGGGGGCTAGGATTTAGCCACACCCATATAGTGGTATCCACACCCACGGTGGTGGTAATACCCATAGAGGTGGTGTGGGCTAGAATTTAACCACACCAATATAGTGGTATCCATATCCACGATGGTGGTAATACCCATGGAGGTGGTGGGGGCTAGGATTTAGCCACACCCATATAGTGGTATTCATACTGACGACGGTGGATATACTCATGGTGGTGGTAATACCCATGGAGGTGGTGGGGGCTAGGATTTAGCCACACCCATATAGTGGTATTCATACTGACGACGGTGGATATACTCATGGTGGTGGTAATACCCATGGAGGTGGTGGGGGCTAGGATTTAGCCACACCCATATAGTGGTATCCACAGCACGGTGGTATTAAGGAGGATATACCCACGATGGTGGTAATACCCATGGAGGTGGTGGGGGCTAGGATTTAGCCTCACCGATATAGTGGTATCCACAGCATTGTGGTGTTAAGGAGGACATACCCACGATTGTGGCAATACCCATGGAGGTGGTGGGGGCTAGAATTTAGCCACACCCATATAGTGGTATCCACAGTACGGTGGTGATAACACCCATGGAGGTGGTGTTAAGGAGGATATACCCATGATGGTGGTAATACCCATGGAGGTGGTGGGGGCTAGGATTTAGCCACACCCATATAGTGGTATCCACAGCACGGTGGTGTTAAGGAGGATATACCCACGATGGTGGTAATACCCATGGCTGTGGTGGGGGCTAGGATTTAGCCACACCCATATAGTGGTATCCACAACACGGTGGGGTTAAGAGGGATATACCCACGATGGTGGTAATACCCATGGAGGTGGTGGGGGCTAGAATTTAGCCGCACCCATATAGTGGTATCCACAGCACAGTGGTGTTAAGGAGGATATACCTACGATGGTGGTAATACCCATGGAGGTGGTGGGGGCTAGGATTTAGCCACACCCATATAGTGGTATCCACAGCACGGTGGTGTTAAGGTAGATATACCCACGGTAGTGGTAATACCCATGGAGGTGGTAGGGGCTAGGATTTAGCCACACCCATATAGTGGTATCCACACCCACGGTGATGGTAACACCATGGAGGTGGTGGGGGTTAGGATTTAGCCACACCCATAGTCTTCTAGGTTTATAGAAGACGAGAGAAGGGTGAGAGAGATTCAGGAGGAGGGCTAAGGTTGAAGCTACTCTATTGCATTATAGAAGTCTGTGTAATCGGTGTAATTCTTCTCTTGGTTAATGAATCTTATTTCACCCGCATATTTTTCTTTGTATTGGTTTTTTTTCTCTTTGTGGTTGTATTGGTTCCAGTTTTGTTGAGAGGACGGATGTTTTGGTAAAAATCCGATTTGACGTTTCCGCTGCGGAATCCCAACTCTAGGCGGTACCAGAGCGGATTGCGGTATCGAAGCGGGTTGCGGATTCAGAGAATCTGGTACCGGGACGAGTACCGTATTTTTCCAACAGACTCTTTTTCTAAACTCGGGGCATGACAGACACCCCAAGAATTTGAAATAATTCTATATTTAAGATACAGAATGATTAAACCTCTTAACATAGCTATAGCATTTTGGGCGGTGGCTAGGCCCAAGAAGTTAAGAAGGTTGAGCAAAGGATAGGGCTAGAGTAGTTCTAGGAACCCTCTTAGAAAGCGCAACATAAGAGAGAGAGAGAGAGAGAGAGAGAGAGAGAGAGAGAGAGAGAGAGAGAGAGAGAGAGACGTATGCACTGCATCTGTGTATACATACATATGTTGGATATCCACATCTGAATCAGCATACAAGTGTGTGAAGGGCTCTCAAGGGGTGTAAAAGGACCAAGCTAACCAACAAACCAGATTCAAATCTCATTCAAATTGTCAAAACCAAATCAAGATCATTGGCTGGACCTGACTATTTTGCCTTTTAAATATAGTATTTCCATCAGCTTTTGCACTCTTCCGACAGTCAAAAGACAGGATAAAATAAGTTGAAATGCATTCCCAATTGGCAAACATTACAGCCTTCTTTGGCAAGCAAAATGAAGGAGAAACATTTCCTTACCATTGCATAAGACATTAAGGGTCTGTCCGATTGAACCATACAGTCAGCATAAGAACATATGGACAGTCTGCACGAGAAATATTTTAGCTGAAAAGAAAGAAAGAAAGAAAGAAACAGAGGCTCTGACCTGCTATTTGACCATATCAAGAGGCATCATGTAGTCTTATGCACCTTAAAGACAAATGACAGAACAAGGTTGTCTGCAAAACAGCAGACCTTCCAATTGAGCGCTGCCACAGGTAGCATAGATAGGAAAATTATTGTCTGCACCTGGTGCATCACATGAGCCTGTGACAGCTTTTCCAGGAAAAATGGTGTCTTTTCACCCTTAGCGGTGTGTTAGCTAAACTAAGAGGATAAATTACACTTTTGGCTCTCAAACTATGAGGCGGGTGACACTTTGGTCCAGAAACTATAATTGCTGAATCTGGCTCGAACTTTCTTGATCATTGCAATCAAAGTCTCAGTGGCCAATTTAGTTGAGTGAATGGTGATGTCTCACAGATGTAGCAGTAATGTGGCAGTATTGTCGTTGATGACATCCCAAGAGACCCACCGAAAGCTTCAATTAGTTTGTTCTCAACCATTTCCCTCACCTTATTCAGAAGACATCATATAACCATTATAATATATGGTGGCAAAAGGTTGCCTGCCAAATTAGCAGACCTTCCAATTTACCAGAGAACTTATATTAAAAGAGCTGTTTACGCTGTACGCTCAGTAAAGAAGAAATGGCTTGGACAAACCGTTGGCACCCAGGTTGGTAACCAACACAGGCTCCTTTGCACCCTGTTTAGAATCCTCTAAATCACTGATTTGGATGAAATTGCAAACAAAAACTCGTTATTCCTTGCAAGCATTAGCAGGTGTGGGTTGAATTGATTTCCAATGGTTTCAAATGATTTCAGCAATTCTAGGCAGATCCACCGGTTTGTGCTCGGATGTACCATAATTTCCATTTTTTGCTCCAAAAATGCCCTTACAGAATTGCAAATAAACTCACTTCTATAAAGATTTGGTATCAAACAGAGTATTACATTAGAAAAGGAGTAGATATATTTTCTTGTACATTGCAAGACCTCAAATGGAAAAATGGTTGCCTGTAGAAGAGCAGTGCCTTCCAAGATTTCCATGCCATGCACCTACTGCTGAAATCCAAGGGCTAAAAAGTTGATCGTAAACAATATATATATATATATATATATATATATATATATATATATATATAGAGAGAGAGAGAGAGAGAGAGAGAGAGAGAGAGAGAGAGAGAGAGAGAGTCCGGCTAGAATACTATCGATAGCACCAAGCAATTAGTGCTATCAAGTTTTCAGTCGTTGGATGAAAAGATATGCGGTTGGGATTATAGTAGTCCCCTAAGATTTTTATTATTCAACCAACCACCTAGTAAACCCTAGAGGACCACTATCATCTTAACCACACATTGTTTAATCCAAAGGCTAAAAACTTGATAGCACCAATGGTTTGGTGCTATCGATAGTATTGCAGCCTAATTATATATATATATATATATATATATATATATAGCTAGGCTGGAATACTATCGGTAGTAAACGGGGCGTGTTGCTATCGATTTATTTACGAAGATGGAGCATTCGAACTGACGATCGGCACCATTGAACATGATCTAGACCACTGAAAGTATCTAGAAATCAAATTTCATATTTTTCTGATATTACACAAAACTAAACGGCTAAAAATAAATATCCTCCAAAAAACAAATCAATAGCAAGAATGAAGGCTTGGTCAACCCCAAAAAGCGAAGTTTTGTGGGTTTTCCCATTTGGGAGGGGGTGGGCAGACGATAGACTCCACCCACCACCACCATCACTGTAGTAATATTAACAATAAAAATAGCAATAACAATAGAAGAAGAAGAAGTAGAAAAAATAAATTGAAGAAGAAGAAGGCATCAAGAAGAGAAATGGAGAAGTAATTAAAAAAAAGATAGTAGTGGCTTTTGCCAGAATCTAGAAATATGAGAGGAATCCAGAAGATGACGATCTGATGCCATCAACATAGGAGGCATCCTCAGATGAAGCCTGAAGCCACTTAAACATTAAGGGCCATTCCGAATTGAAGCATACAGTCAGCAAGAGGACATACATACAGTCAGCATGTGAAATATTAATAGCTGAAAAGATAGAAGGAAAGAGGCTCCGACCTGCCATTCCATTAGGCATTATGTAGACTTGTCCACCATAAAGACATGATAGAACAAGGTTCCCGAAAAACAGCAGACCTTTCAATTGAGAGTTGCGACTGGTACCCGCAAGGTTGCCCTAATGAGCAGCTGGGATACGAAAATTATTCCCTACACCAGGTGCATTGCGAGCCATTGAAAGCTATTTTAGAAAAAAAAAAAAAAAAAAAAACCTCCAGTGCTTTCTTTTCACCCTCGGTGGTTTGCTAGTTAAAATAAGGCTAAATTACACATTTGTCAGTCAAACTTTGAGGGTGACACTTTGGTCTCAAACTTTAATTTGTAGCAACCTCTAGCTCAAATTTTCTTGATTGCTGCAACATGGTCAATAGTCCAATTTAGATGACTAATTGGTGATGTATCACTGATACAACAGTGATGCAGAAGTATTGCGGTCGATGAGAAGGCAAGAGACCCATCAAAAGCTTCAAAGGTTGCCGGCTAAATTTGCAGACCATCCAATTTAACAAAGAACTGATATTAAAAGAGCTGTTTTCACTGTACAATGGGAAAGAAGAAACAACAGGGACCAACCATGGGCAACCAGATTAGCAATCATCACAGCCTTCTTTACACCCGGTTTGGAGTCCTCCAAATCACTGAATTGGATAAAATTGCCAAGAACACGTTCATCCTTGGAAACATTAGCAGGCGACCTTTAAATTGATTTCCAATAAAGAAAATCAACTGGTTTGTGGTTAGATTTGCAATAGTTTTCATTTTCCGCTACAAAATTGCCCCCACAGAATTGCAAACATATTCAATTCTATAATGATTTGGCACCAATCAGAGTATTACATGAGAGAAAGGAGTAGATATATTTTAAAGCCAGAGCCTGCAGAAGACCAGAGCCTTCCAAGATTACCATGCCATGCACCTTCTGCTGAAACTTAAGGCCTCACTTAGAATCATCCCTGCTGTTTTTTTTATTCCTTTCCAACCCTCAAGCACAAACAGTATATATATATATATATAAAAATATATATAGAGAGAGAGAGAGATAAAGAGAGAGTGAGAGAGAAAGAGCGAGTTGAGCTTGAATACTATCAATAGCCAACGGACTCCGTTGCTACCGATTTGTTTTCGATAATGCAGCCTTCAAATAGTCGATCAGCACGGTTAAACATGATCTATACTTGAAATATCAAGAAATCAAATTTTATATGTTTCCGATAGTGTTCTCTGGTGCATCAAGTGGACACAATATATATATATATATATATATATATATATATATATATATATATATATATATATATATATATATATATATATACATATATATATATATATATATATATATATATATATATACATATATATATATATATATATATATGGACTCGGCCAACCCCGAGAAACGAAAAAGGTTCCCCTTTTACGAAGGGGCGGAGAGACGGTAAACTCCACCACCAACACCACAGTAATAATAATAATAATAATAATAATAATAATAATAATAATAGTAAGAATGATGATGATAACAATAACAACAACAACAAAGCATCAAGAAAGGAAGTAGGAGAAAATGATAGCTGCTTAAACGAGTATCAAGAAATAGGTGAGGTATCAAGAAGATGATGATCCAATGCTGTTGACACAGGAAGCATCCTCTCAGACAAAACTAAAGCCCCTTCAAAGTTTATAATCATCATCATCATCATCATTACGAATGACCGCCATGGCATTTCTGGAGCATAGTTAGTTAATTCGGATTCGGCAAAAATTTGGTACGGGTATAATACGAATAAAATTCATATCATAATTTTTAAATTCGTTGAAAAATTCAGTTTAAAAAACGGGTTTGTCAATTATTCGGATACGCAATTTATACAGAAATTATACATTCACCAATTAAAAATTCAGGATAAAAATTTCGGCTATTAAATTAAGCATTCAAATTTGATGCAACATTTGGTTCTCATCAGTCTACCATCTACTAACAAGTAACAAATAACAATAGGGGACGCAACGAATAAAATAAGTAATGACACTTTAACTCTTGAAATTTCTGTAACTACGCATTCAATTACCTTCATTTTACTTAACACAGATATCTAAAGCATATCCTTCCTGTACTTTAGCTTTATCAGTAGATGGTTGGCTTTATATGCTTTCATAGGTTCTTCTTTTATTTGGCAGCAACAAAAATATTTTTAGTGAGAAACAAGCCACAAAGCATTATGTAGAGCAGTAGAGGGAGGATAATTTAATCAACCTACTACTTTAGAAATAAAGAAAATACCCATTCAGGAAAAGGAGAAAAAAATAATAATGAAAACACAATTCTAAGAGACTCCTTACTAAGAACAAAATAATTGGCCAATGGTTGAAAGATTAAAAAGAAACTAGCTGGTAGATAAAAGAGAAAAATTAGATTAATTGAGAGCAAATATTAATTTCACTCACAAGTCAACAAAACTATGAATTAACACACAAATTTACAAAATCACAACTCACAAACCGGTGGTGGCGAGGAAGATGACGAGCGGCACGCGGCCCGGGGGTTCCAATGGCGAGTGGAGGCAACGAAGTTTTGGAGTAATGGCTGCAACTCAGTAGTCTGCAGAAGAGCAGACCATCCAGAACTGCCCCGCCATTACTAGATTCTATGTCTAGCCCAAAAAACACTTTCGATGAGGAAAGGAAGAGACAGGAAACGAGAGAAATGACTTTCTTTTCTTTTTTTTTCCTTTTTTTGAGGTGGAAGAGGGTAGGAGATGGAGGGGCTTACAGGAAGAAGGGAGCATACCCTACACTTGCACTTGTCCCCAACACAGGGTTCTCTCTTCCGTATCGCCTTAGCAATGTACCCATCCACCATCCATCCATCCGTCCATCCCACCTTGGAGGCTTCAGAGTATTTTTGCCTCTAAAAAAATGTAACACAAGTAGAGGTGAAAGTGGTTAGGATAAAATCCGATCGAATCCGACACCATCGTATCCAAATTAGCATACAAAAAATAATATGGATACAGATATGATTTCGTAAAAAATCAGACCATATTTGACCGTGTCACCCCAATGAGATCCCCCAACATTGCCGAAGTCTCATGTTCAGTTAATTTTCATAGTAAAACAGTTTGAGAATAAACTTGGAAGAAGTGAGATTTGAAGTTCACATTTTATGGAAATTTCGATTACCAACTAAGGGAGAAGGAATGCAAAAGAGCAATTCATTGGCTCTGTATGACTACAAAAAGTTACATCACAATGCTCAACACTAATAATAGAAACCCGGGAAAATACACCAGCTTACAGCAATAAAAATTGGTTGCCAGCATATGAGCAGGCTGTCCAAGGTTGCTGGCGGGCAGGTCTAATGTTCTGTAAAAAAACAACACTTCCGGCGGGCCATATTTAAAGAAAAAAATATGCCAAACCCCCTCGAACTAAGATATAATTATCACCACCAAACCTCAAAAACATATATTGACTCAAAAGGAACATATTTCCTCATATCAACTAACCACCTTGCTGCAAGAGGCGATTTAGCAAACAAAAATTTAATAAACAATAGCAAGCTAGGCGTAAAAAAAATGTCAGTTCTAAGCAACGAAAAGGAGATATTTACGCTGTGGCTCAGATCTGCCATTTTTATGAGCATTTGCATACCTACACATACAAAACAAAATGGATGCTTGCAGAACAAGCCTTCCGAAGGTTGCCGAGCTGCGCGGATCAAAGTTTACTCAAATGTTGTAGGGATTTGGTGCATCCATACGTGGCAATCATCACAGCCACCACATAGAAAGAGGTAACAATGCATTTTTCAACGGGAGCACCACTCATTTCTGGCGCAAAACAAAAGTGCCACTTTAGAGCTTCTTTTGACACACCACCATCGTATTCAACATTTTTCTTTTATTTACTCAACAAATATGCCACAATTGTTAACTATAGAGTATAAGGCCCCGTTTGATTCGGGGATTAATTTCTGAGGTATAAATTTTTTTATACCTGGGATAGCTTGCTATTTCGGGATAAAGAAGTATAAAAATTAAATTGCGTTTGGTTGAAAAGTTGGTATTCTCTGGAATAGCTAAAATAGTGTTTTGGTTGAAATTATGGAATAGTGGAGGATAGTGAAAAAAGAAGATAGAATTTTTTTCAAAATGCCAACTTTGCCCTTATCTTTTTTTGTAGGAAAATTAATTTAAAAATTATATTTAATTTGAAGCAATTTAATTATAAGTAATAAATTATATCTTACCTAAAAAAATAATAATTTTTATTTTATAGTATATTTTACTGCAAATTTTAAAAATGAAAGTGCAAATGAATTTTAAAAATTATAAATTTTAAATTATAAATTTTAATTTTAATTATAAATTATAAATTTTAAATTTTAATTTTAATTTAAAACTTTAATTTTAAATTTTAATTTTAAATTTTAAGTTTTAATTTTAAACTTTAATTTTAAATTTTAATTTTCAAATTTTATTTTAAATTTTGAATTTTAAAAATTTAATTGTAAATTATAATTTTTAATTTTAAAATTTAAAATTTATATTTGAAATTTTTTAATTTGAAATTTTAAATTTAAAATTTCACATTCAAATTTTAAAATTTTAAAATTCAAATTCAAATTTGAAATTTAAAATTTATAATTTAAAATTTCACATTAAAATTTTAAAATTTTAAAATTGAAAATTTAAAATTTTATAATTCAAATTCAATTTTAAAATTTTAAAATTTGAAAATTAAATCGTAAATTTTAAAATTTTAATGTGAAATTTTATAAATTTGAATTTTATAAATTTTAAAATTTTAAAATTTTATAAATTTTATTTTTATTTTAAAACTTTAATTTTAAATTTTAATTTTAAATTTTAAATTTAAATTTTAAATTTTAATTTTAATTTTAAATTTTATTTTAAATTTTAATTTTAAATTTTAATTTTTTATTTTCAAATTTTATTTTAAAATTTGAATTTTAAAAATTTAATTGTAAGTTACCAATCCAAACATTAAAAAAGGAAAATCCAAGCAGCAGTACCTTCTGAAGGAGCATCCCAACATTTGTATCAACATTTCTATCGGACACCATCATTAATTAATTATAGATAATGCAGTTTCACTCATTTAAATATGTATAAATGGGTAGAACACTCTTTTAAATATACACAATTATATTGGCAATACTCATTGAATCATCCCAACATCTCTATCAGCAAGTTCAATGATAATGCAGTTTCACATAGCCTCAAGTTGTAAGTCAATCACATAGCCAAAAGCTGGAAGTAAAGGTGCAAACATTAAAATTCAAGACTTCACATAGCATTACATTGGAAATAAAGGTAAAGCAATGAAATACATAGTCACAAAATCACCAAACATTCAATTCAACTTTCTAACAACTCTAATTAGTACATTAATTAAAAAAGCATATATAAATTCGCCAAGTTCAAAAAATGAAAAAAAAGTTTAAACATCATATCGAATTTGCTCTCCTATCTTCTATTCCACAGTTGCTCGGTGATCTTTGTGCGAAGGATGTCGCCTCGACGAGACTCATCATGGCCAACTAAATGTATCGGTTCATCATCTTGCTCATCAACAAAGTCTGGTTCCATTTGCATGTTGAAATACCTATCACCCCCTTGGTGTCTCTTGATGAAATTATGTATCACACAGCATGCAAGAGCAATACGACATTGCACTTTGTAAGGAAAAGGTGTTGCTTGGCGGAGGACCTTGAACCGCCTCTTGAGTATCCCAAAAGCTTTCTCAACAACATTCCGCAATTGGGCATGGCGATGATTATACAAATCTTTAGGTCCTCGATGCCTTCGGGCATGTGCATTAACATCGAATTAGCTTAAGTGGTATCGTTCCCCTCTATAGGGTGCAAGAAATCGATCAGTGTTGGCATAGCCTGAATCGACTAAGTAAAATTTTCCTACAAAAGAACATAAAACCAATTTCATTTAAATAATGACAATGAATCGCATAGTAAATGTATCGTATTAGAAGACTATGTTACCTTCTGGGACTGTAAAACCACCACTCTCGCAACACCATCGCATCACCCTCATATCTGCTGCAGAGCCCTCCCAACCAGTGCACACAAAAAGAAATTGGTGGTCGAATGAACATGCTGCCATCATGTTCTGAGATGTAAAACCTTTTCGACAGCGATATCTTGGTTGCTTACTCTTTCGTACAACCACCGGTATGTGTGTCCCATCGACCGCACCAATAGCATTCTATATTTAAGTGTTCGAAGAAAACATAAATAGAATGAGACAACTTCAAGTCATAAAGTAAGAAATCACAGCAGTTAAGTCGAAATTGTGTATAGTATTAACCTTGAAAGGATGGAAGATTGGATTATCTTTTACTCGTGGGTGCACTCCTACGTTTGTTTGCGGTAGTTGGATATAATCCTGTCTAAGTTCCACCACCCCACGCAACACATTGTTAAAATGCCGGCTTATCGTTTCTCCTGAATGTTGAAAAGTTTCAGACAGGACTCGGTTTGCCACCCCATGGCCTATACCAAATAAGAAAATACCAAGTTGTTCATCAACCGTTAAATGCCTAGTGCCTATTATTAAGCCCCTCCCTACTAATTCATCCCGAAGCCTAATGAACATGGTATTTGTCATCCTGAAATGTTGGTAACCTCTATCAGGATGTCCATTCAACATGTCATTAATAAGTTGATGGCCAGTGAATGGCCGTGTTCGACATGGTCGTTTGTACATAGTGTTTGAGAATGAATAGTCATCCTCATCAAGCAGCAATTCTTGTACGTCTTCCCAATAATCTTCTTCCTCGTCTAAGAATGTCATGAGCTCGGCAACGAGCGGGGAGGAAAAATTACGTTGGTTGATTGTCGTAGTCATTGAAAATCTACAATTGAGTAGTAAGGAATAAGGTAAAAGTTCGAATATAAGCTAAAGCAAGATGAAAGTAACATGAAAGTAATATACAATAAATCAGGTTGGAATATAAGCTAAAGCAAGATGAAAGTAACATGAAAGTAATATAGAATAAATCAGGTTGGAATATAAGCTAAAGCAAGATGAAAGTAACATGAAAGTAATATAGATGAAAGTAACATAGCTGCTGCAGGTTGGAAGTGAAATTGTTGTGATGAGAAGTTTGTACATGCCTCATGGTGGATGGTGGCTGCAGTTGGCTCAGGTGTCAAGGGTGGCAAGTATAAACGGTGGCTACAGCACATAATTGTATCTGCCCTCCATACCATTCACACTGGTCACTCTTGATGTCATCATAGCCATTTCCCACAATTGTTTTTATAAGCGACGAGTCATTTCCGATAGGCAACAATATTTCCGATGTTTGGGCTCAGGTGTCAAGAGTGGCGAGTGTACATGGTAGCTCTTGATGCATAATGGAATTTGCCCCTCCATACCATTCACATATGTCACTCTTGATGTCATCATCGCCATTTCCCACAACTGATTTTATAAGCGACGAGTCATTTCCGATAGGCAACAATATTTCCGATGTTTGGGCTCAGGTGTCAAGAGTGGCGAGTGTACATGGTAGCTCTTGATGCATAATGGAATTTGCCCCTCCATACCATTCACATATGTCACTCTTGATGTCATCATCGCCATTTCCCACAACTGATTTTATAAGCGACGAGTCATTTCCGATGATTTTATAAGCGACGAGTCTGTTCAAAGATCATAGTATCACAAAGCCTCAAGTTGTATGATCAAGAATAAATCACAATGCCTCGAGTTCATAGTATCTCACAGCCTCATGTTTTAAGACCAAAAAAAAAATCACAAGCAGTTCAAAGAATCTGAGTTGGCCTCGACTTCAAAGAACATGAAGTTCAAAGTTAAAGATTGCCTCGCGAATGGTAACATGCAGTTCAAAGAATCTGACAGCCTCAAGTTGTAAGATCATAGTATCACAGAGCCTCAAGTTGTAAGATCAAGAAAAAATCACAATGCCTCGAGTTCATAGTTTCTCACAGCATCAAGTTTTAAGACAAACAAAAAAAATCACAAGCAGTTCAAAGTTAAAGATTGCCTCAAGAAAAAATCACAATGCCTCGAGTTCAGAATATCTCACAGCCTCTAGTTTTAAGACCAAAAAAAAAAATCACAAGCAGTTCAAAGAACATGAAGTTCAAAGTTAAAGATTGCCTCAAGAATTAAAACATGCAGTTCACAATGCCTCGAATTCAACATGCAGTTCAAAGTTAAAGATTGCCTCAAGAAAAAATCACAATGCCTCGAGTTCATAGTTTCTCACAGCCTCAAGTTTTAAGACAAACAAAAAAAATCACAAGCAGTTCAAAGTTAAAGATTGCCTCAAGAAAAAATCATAGCAAATAACTAATTAAAACATAGCAAATGTTCAGAATATACGAAATCTCAAACGGCATGGTGCACACGGGCCACCAAGGCCACTAAATATATGTAAAGATCTTGCCATGTCTAAAGAAGTACCAAAAACTGCAAGACCACAAAAAGCACCATATTAATCATAGTCAAAATATCCTAATTAGGAGGAAAAGATGGTCCTTCCGGAGGGTTGGAGGGTGCATTAGGAGGGAATGATGGTGATGTTGGAGGAATAGTTGATGCATTGGGAGGGAAGAATGGCGCTGCAGGTTGGAAAGAGGTTGTTGCCGGGGTAAAGAAGGCACCAGCTGGTGCAAATGTAGGTGCAACTGGACGTTGTGTCGCAAACACCTGTTGCATCGACACTTGACGCTCGATTCACATGTACAAAAGATCACCACTCAAAGTCATAAATATTGGACGGTTGCGCTCATCTTTCAATGCCTCACATGCAGCGAGTACACCCTCGGGAGACAAATGGGGAACATTACTTAATCTCTCCATACACTCTTCTATTGAGTGTATTTTTGGGCGTGCTTGTAGCTCACGATCCATTATGGTTTGAGCAATTTCATTTCTTTTTCTCCCCAATTCAACAAGCTCACACATAGCGTCAGCTCGTCCGTCGAGTTTCCTTCGACGGTTTGAAGTCGGGGTGGGATTTGGTGGTGAGACGCGAACCCTTTTCATCGATGAAGTTGGTTCGGAGGCACTATCGGTGCACTGTGTTGTTAATTTAATTGGAGTTGGAGTGGGGGAAGTTGAATTTGCATCATTCACATCCTCCAAATTTTTGCCTAAGCTTTCCATATCAAGCCGGTGTCTAACCGGAGAAGATGAAGAGGTGGAACGAGCATCGCCGGCGGCCGTTTGGGAAGTAAAGCCATGCCTTCCCGTTGCAGTTGCCTTGCCGGATAAGAACTCGATTGCTTGGTAGGAGGGAAATGGCTTATCTTTGCATTTTTTATATGCCGGATTGTCCTAATATAGAGACAACAAACTAAATAGTAAGTAACAGTTGAACTATAAACATAATAGTAGATTTCAAAATAAATTACTTCGAATTTATACATACAGCTATGATCGCATCCCAATCACTTTGGTCGCCGGAAGTAGGAATATTCCGTGTGTAGTCCCACCCCCATCCGCTTTTGCTCGATAAAGTTTGATAAATCACAAACTGGCGTTTCAATACTTTCAAACGATTTTGCAAATCAACTTTCGTAAATCTCAAATGAGTCCTCTCGTTAAACTCATGAACCATCCTAATCCATGACAAAGGGGTAAAACTTCCATTCACGAAGTTTCCAAGAGTATGCTCCTCCGTCATTATGTTCAACATTATGGAGTCCATTATTTCACTCCAGTTAGAAGAACGTACTCTAGATTTCCCAGACTCTTTCGTAGGGCAATCAATACTTTGGCTATCACCCGAGGGGACATCAATAATAGGGCCTTTGTTCTTACCAAAAGGATTCAAAGTTGCTTTTGAATGAGCCATCTAGGTTGCATAGGACAAATATTAGATATATAAACCAATCAAATAACACTTGTTTCACTACAATGTCAAGTGAAGAGATTGTTCTTTTGAAGGCTCAGGGGGTAGGATCAACAAGACATTCATAACGGCAACAACATTTTTAAAAACATGCCACCATGTCATGGATATCAAATAATAACCAGCCCCTACATCATCGCCAAGGTTAACAGAGGGAGAGAGGGGAGAACTCACGCAGAAGCAAGTTCTGCAGTTAATAGTATCCAGATAAATCACAAAGCCTCAAGTTAATAGGATCACACAGCCTCAAGTTCTAAGATCAAGAAAAAATCACAAGCATCAATGTTCATGCTATCACAGAGCCTCAACTTCAGAATATATGAAAAAATCACAAAGCATCAAGTTCATGGTATCACAGAGCCTCAAGTTTTAAGATCAAAAAAAAATCACAACCAATGCAGTTAATTGCGTGAGATCCAGAAAAAATCACAAAGCCTCAAGTTAATAGGATCACACAGCCTCAAGTTGTAAGATCAATAAAAAATCAGCTTGGCTCGAGTTCATAGTAGCACACACCCTCAACTTTTAAGATCAAAAAAAAATCACAAGCATGAAGTTCATAGTATCACAGAGCCTCAAGTTCAGAATATATTGTAAAAAACCTCAAACACAACCGGAGCTTTTAAAACTAATTTGAAATTAGAGGGAATACCTCAAACTGCTCAAAGAGAGATGAAACCCACAGCAAACAAGGAGAAAGCCCAGAGATATCAAATTAAGCCACCAGATAAAACCGAATACTCGTAGCCACAATATAAAACCGGACGAGACTCAACATGCTACTTGGTATCAATTTATAGAGGGGGAAACATGATATCTCACACTAAATTCTGAGATGACAACACAATAAATCCCAGCAGAGAGCTATGAGGTGTAAAGAGAAGAAAAAGTTACTGCAGGTAGAAGATCTCACGCGGATTGTTCAGGATCTCACGCGGCAGCGAGATCTGGATCTCACGCGGCGGCGAGATCTCGATCTCAAGCGGCAGCGGGAAGGGACGACGCCACAATCGATGCCACACAAAAGGGGAAGGTGGGTGCGATCTCTTCTCATAGAAGGATCTCCTTCAATGTTGGCTAATCACCGATTCTGGAAGTCATTGATGGCTTACCACCGGTCGAGGGAGAAGAGGCATTCGAGGAGATGGCTAGGGCAGTTGGTGGGAGCAATAAATCCCATTCACTGCCTGAATCGCTTCAGGGAAAATAGTGGGTGAGAGGTGGAGAAGAGATCGCGAGAGGGGAAGAAGAGGACGAAGAAGAGATCGCGAGAGGGAGATCGGTGGAGTGATGAACACGCAAAAACCGACGAGAGGAGGCAGTGGGTGGGAAAATTATTTTCCCATCCGCTGCCCCCACCCTATTCCGCTATTCCACCCACCCCCTGGGATAAATTTTAACGGGTTATCCTAGGATAACCCGTTAAGAAGGGGATAAAATAAACTTTTATCCCCTGTCTTTTTTATAGCTTGTTTGGCAAGAATAGGGGGATAAAGGGGGTTATTCCCCCTTTATCCCCCAACCAAACGCTGCCTAAGAGGTCTACAAGCGAACGATTGTCTACACTATCTTTCTCAAAATGGTCTATAGTTCAAATAAGTTCCCTACCTTTTTACCTCATTTTTATGAGCATTTGCGAACTTCACATACAACCGCAAAATGGATGCTTGCTAAACAAGCCGTCCGAAAGTTGCCAAGCAGTGCAGATCAAAGTATAGTCTAACGTTGAAGGGTTTTAGGTACTTCAAGAAGTGAACCCTAGACCCTATTGATCCATAATAGTGCCACCACCAACTTTTTTCTCTATATTTCAACCTAGAAAGTTGAGAGAGAGAGAGAGAGAGAGAGAGAGAGAGAGAGAGAGAGGCCACAATACTTCTAGAAGTAAACGATGCTGCTTACTTCTGTGTCGTTTCCAAGAATAGGGCATCCGGATAGACGATCAGCACCGCCACACATGATCTAGGACATTTCAACTTTCTAGGCTTCAAACTTCATAATTCGTTGATATCATTTGCTAAGTAGTCAAGTGGTCCAGAAATCAACAATTTTAATGGCTAATATACGATGTATTTGCACCACTTGATCACAAGGCAAATGATGTCGTAAAGAAACAACTTAAAAGTGCAAACCACAAAATACGGCAGGTAACAGCTCAGTTTCATGCAAAAGTGCAGACCATCCGTTTCTGCAGGTATTCATGAAAGGGGAAAAAAAAATGCAAAAGTGCAGTTTTTATGGTTGGCTAAACTGCCTCTTATATCCAGTATTCAATCAACTTCTGCACTCCAATGAGAATCAAAAGCCAAGAAAAACTAAGTTGACGAGCCTTTCCAACTGCCAATCATCACACCCCCTTAGACAAGTAAAATGAAGGAGAGACGCTCCCTTAACATTGCATGAAACATTAAGAGCCTGTCTGATTGAAGCATACAGTCAACATGAGGGCATCGACAGTCAGCATGAGAAATGTGAATAGCTGAAAACAAAGTAGAAAGACAGAGAGGCTCCGACCTCCCCGTCCGATCATATCAAGAGGCATCATGTAGTCTTATGCACTTTAAAGACAAACAGCAGAACAAGGTTGCCTGCAAAACAGCAGACCTTCCAATTGAGTGCAGTTACAGGTAGCCAAGATAGGAAAATTATTGCCTTAGATATATATATAGAGAGAGAGAGAGAGTGAGTAGAGCTTGTATACTTTCAAAAGCACAAACCCAACTATGCTTGTGATTTTTTTACCATTGGATTTGTATTGAGATCCTTGCTATTGTACTTTCTCTTTCTCTCTCTTTAGGGGTGGAATTGATTAAAGGGTTAGATCTAACGGTGAAAAACTTAAAAGTACCAAGAGCTTGATGTTTTTAAAAGCATACCCAGTAGCCGGTTATATATATATATATATATATATATATATATATATATATATATATAAAACTTAAAAGTACCAAGAGCTTGATGTTTTTAAAAGCATACCCAGTAGCCGGTTATATATATATATATATATATAAATATATATATATATATATATATATATATAGAGAGAGAGAGAGAGAGAGAGAGAGAGAGAGAGAGTTCGGCTATTATGCTATCGATAGCAGCAAGCAATTGGTGCTACCAAGTTTTCGCCGTTAGATCTACCCCTTTGATCATTTTCATCGCTTAGATCATACTATTTCCCCAACCACCCACTAAATCCTAGGGGCCCACTATTATCCTAACCGCATATCCCTTCATCCAAGGGTCAAAAACCTAATAGCACAAATCACTTGGTGCTATTAATAGTATAGTAGCCTAGTTCTATATATATATATATATATATATATATATATATATATATATATATATATATATATATATATATATATATATATAGAGAGAGAGAGAGAGAGTAGAGCTTATATACTCTCAAAAGCACAAATCAAAATATGCTTGTGAATTTTTTACCATTGGATTTGCATTGGAATTTGTGCATTTGTAAAGTCAACTAAAAAGAGAGAAAGAAAAAATAAATAGCACAAATCTTAATGCAAATCCAAGGGTAAAAAAATTCACAAGCATATTTGGACTAGTACTTTTGAGAGTATATAAGCTCTACAATATATATATATATATATATATATATATATATATATATATATATATATATATATATATATATATATATATATATATATATATATATATATATCAAGGTTCGAAGTGCCGTGGCACAGGGGCGTGCCGCTCGCCGCCTGGCACGGTACGGTACCGGCACGCTTGCGTGCCGACACGTGGCACGCTTGCGTGCCGATGGATACGCATGACCTCCCAGTGGCACGCTCTGGCACGTTTTTTTTTTTTTTTTTTTGTTCCCAATAAACTCTTATAATATTGTTTTGAAATGTTTAGTCAAAAAATTATGAATATTGGCTATATATAGCTTACTATACTCACCAATTAACATATTGATATTTTTTTATATATATAAAGTACAATGGAGTTTTTTTTCAAAATAACCCTCTAAAATTTTATAATTTGCGAAATAATCTTATCAAAATTTTATTTGTAAAACTAACCCTATTTTTGCCATATCAGCTTGCCATATCAGCGCCACATACAGAAGGGTCACCGCCTTCTAAAGACGGTCAGTGCCACATACAGAAGGGTCACCGCCTTCTAAAGACGGTGGACCGCCTTTAGCTATAATTTTCATGATTAAGTTCATCTCAAACAAAATTACAGAGAGATACGTAAATTAATTTTCATGATTAAGTTAATTTCAAACAAAATTACAGAGAGATACGTAAATAAAATGGGAATGTGGGTACGAGTCAGATTTTTAAAAAATTTAGGTTGTTATTGTAGAAAGATAAGATAAAATGAGAATGTGGGTACCGATTGATTTTTAAAATATTTAGATTATTATTATTCATTAATTAATATAAGAAGGAAAAAAGATAAAAAATATTTTTAATCATAAAACCTAAATCTTTAAAAGATTTAGATTGCTATTAGTTAGTAAATAATAACAACTTAAATCTTTTAAAAATTTGATTTATAACCACATTCTCATTTTATCTTTATCTCTTTACTTTTTATATTAGTTAGTAAATAATAATAATCTAAATCTCTTAAAGATATTCACATTTACTAACAACCTAAATTAGTTAGTAAAATAATCTAAATCTCTTAAAGATAAAACAAAAAAACAAAAAAATATGTACCGTACAATATGTGATTTTTTAAAAAAATAACAAAAAAAAATACTCTACGCATGTGATTAAAAAAAAAAAAAAAAAAAAAAAAAAAAAAAAAAAAAAAAAAAAAGAAAAAGAAAACTGCCATGCCGCTCGGCACGGCACGCGATACCCAACAGGGTATCGCTCGGTCTCGAGCGATACCCGAGACGGGGGGGGTGCGAGACCCCCCCCCCCCGTACCGTGCCCCTCTTTGAGGGGCACGGTACGTGCCGCCCGTGCCGCCGCGGCACGGGCGGCACTTAATTCCTTGATATATATATATAACCAAGAATGAAGGCTTAGGCAATCCCGAAAAGTAAAATTTTATGTGTTTTCCCTTTCAGGAAGCGGCGGGAATACGGTGGACCCACCTCTGCCGCCGCCACCACCACCACCACTACCTATCACAATAATGACAGATAATAACAAGAAGAGGGCATCAATAAAAGACATGGAGAAGTAGAATAAAAAAAAAATTGATGATAGTTACTTTAGTCAGCAAGAACATGATAATGCAATGCCATCGACAAAGAATGCATCCTCTGATAAAGCCGAAGCCCCATTGAAAATCATCACAATCATCATCATCCTCATCGTCATGATAAATGATCGCTGCAGCCGCCACCGCTACCGCCGCGACATTTCTGGACTTACGGCTGCAGCTAGGTAGCCTACAGAAGAGCAAACCACATAGAGCTACCCCGCCATTACTAGATTCTCAACTGGACTTTTTTTTGAAACAACCCTCTAAAATTTTAAAATTTGCAAAATGACCCTCTAAAAAAGTTATTTGTAAAACTGACCCTGCTTTTACCAGCAGGGCGCCACGAAGGCTAGATCGTCTGAAGGCGCTGAATCATTTAGCGCCTTCAGTGTTTTTGCTGAAGGCGCCGAATGATTCAGCGCCTTTACAAAAACCCTGTGAAGGCGCTAAATCATTCAGCGCCTTCAATGTAGTCACTAAAGACTTGGCCAAAAAGTTGGCCAAGTCCCCAGGGCCTATGTATAAGGCACTGAATCTGAACGATTTAACGCCTTCTTCTCCACTAAAACCCCGCCCGCGGGCTAGTGCCCTCACTTTCCCTCTCTTCAATCCTGACTTCCCCTCTCCCCCTCTCTCGCAGTGTCGAAGCATGACCCGAAGAACATTGTCGCCGTCGTCGAGAGGAAGCCCATTGTCGCCGTCGCCGTCGACGAAGCCCACTGTCGCCATCGCCGAAGCCTGCGGTTGCCGTCGCCATCGCCGTCTCTCTCGCTCTCTAGATCTCTCACTGTGAGCCTCTCCCCCTCCTCTCTCCCTCTCCCTCTCTCTCTCTCTCTCTCTCTCCCTCTCACTGTGAGAGATGAGATCCCTCTCTCACAGTGAGAGACTGTGAGTCTGTGAGAGATGAGATCCCTCTCTCACAGTGAGAGATTGTGAGTCTCTCACAGTGAGGGATCTCTCACTGTGAGAGTTCTCTCACAGTATTTTCAAGTGCTTAATTTTTTTTGTAGTTATAATGGCTAATCGTAGCATGTCACTAAGTGTTCATTGGGATGGACAGTTAGTTATCGATGAAAATGATCCAAAATATATCGGCGGTCGAAAAAAATTAATCGCGATACGTTCTGATTCTACATATACTAGTTTTGAGACGAGAATGTATCGTTTAACAAATTGTACAAGAGAAGAATTTCATTTAAAAATCACTATTCGTTGCCCCACTATCGGTAATAAATATTTAGGACACAAAATAGTAGATGATGAATCATTGGAGGGAATGATTGGATTGTTTGAAAATTTTGGTTGTGTGGCGGGGTCGGTATACATTGAGAAAGAGCTACATCCGTCGGAGAATTTTGAACCGCAAGGTTATTACACGAGAATGCTCCACACTTATATTGATGTGGGTCCTTCCGCCAATGTAATGGGTGATCAAAATATTCCAAGCGAATGTGGTGTAAGAATGACAAGGTTAGTAAAATACAAGGATTTAAGTGTCGTGGCACGGGGTCGTGCCGAAAACTTGCCGGCACGGTACGGCACGGTGCGTGCCGAGCCGTGCCAATGAGTGCCGGTCACAAAAAATACATGCGTGCCGACACATAATGGCATGAAATATTTAATTTCTTTAGCAACAAAATTTTTTAATTGCTTATTATGTATCTTTATCAAATATTTTGAACTTTATTAAGAAAATTACTTAGTAATTTTAAGAAAAAAGGGTTTTGAACTGTGTCATCGGCACGGGAGTTGTATCGTGCCGGTATCTTGTTGGCACGGTACGGCACGGTAGATACGGCCCGTGCCGATGGATACTTAAAACCTTGGTAAAATAGCATAATAAATTTAAAACCTTGGTAAAATAGCATAATAAATTGGTGATTTGTAATCTTCTTTAAATGGACTTAATCATTATATATACTGCAGAGAAAGTGAGTATTCGCCTATTGAGAGTGTTGTACCTTGCTCGGTTAGTAGTGTGCCACCAACGACCACATGTGTGCCACCTACAACCACATGTGTGCCACCTACGACCACACACACGCAAGCCACGACCTCACGCGGACAGTGCATGACCTCCCGTCTAGAACCAAGGATGTCTCACTTACAACTAGAACCTTATGATTGGGGGTAAGTACAAATCAAATTAAATTTTAAATTAATGGGATATGGAGGTGGCAATGTTGAAATTTTATTTTTACCAAATGTGCAGGTTATCTACTTCCTATGAACATTGGAATAATGCTGCTATTAATGATTTTGGTACTAATGATGACAAAGGAGGTGATAATATTGACGAAGGAGATTGTAATGTTGACGGGGGTGGTAATAGTGATATTAATCATGAGGATTCACCAATCAATGATGATCAGAATAACAGTGAGGATGACGATTTGAATGATCCATCTCCAGATATAGATGATGATCATGATGGAGGGTTAAATTATCTAGCAAATGCAGTTTTCAATGAAATGGACAACCCACAAATAAGCAACGAATATGTAGACAATCCTGATGAGGAAATTGAATTTATTGATCATCCGGAATGTTTTTCTACAGATAATAATTGGATAAATCAATATTTTGTAGATCCTACAGAGATTGATATTCGACAAATCAATATTGGTCTCCCTAGTATTGACGGGACTTTGGTTGGACGTGTCTTTCATGATAAGGCATCTTTATTGGATGCTCTAGACCAGTGGCATATGATCATAATGTACAAATGAAAGTATTGAAATCTACTAGAACGACTTACACTGTCAAATGTTTCGTAGAGGGATGTGCATAGAGATTACATGCTTCGGTACCTAAAGATACGACGTACTATAGGGTAAAAACATATGCTGGTCCACACACGTGTAATTCCAATGCTGAATGCGGCGCACCGTAATTATAATTCGAACCTTATATGTCAATTGATTCTCCCGACATTAAAGGCTAGACTTAATATGACGCCAAAAAAAATTCAAGACACGGTGCGATCAACTTTCCATGTTGACATAACATATTGGAAGGCTTGGCAATTAAGGAGTAAAGCGTTACAGCTTATTTACGGGAGCTGGAGCAGTCATACACAGACTTGCCTCATTACCTTACTATGCTGAAGGAATCTAATCCTGGTACTTTATGGCGTCTGGATCATAGGTGGCCCGCTGATGGGATTTGTCGCTTTGGTCGTGTTTTTTGATCATTTGGACCTTCGATTCATGGATTCGTATATTGTCGGCCGGTAGTGAGTATTGATGTTACACATATGTACGGCAAATACGAAGGTCATGCTTTGATAGCGACAGCTGTAGATGCAAATAATGGACTATATCCTTTGGCATTTGCAATTTGTGAGGGAGAGAATGGCGGGAGTTGGCGATGGTTTATACAAAACATGGGTCAGTATGTTACCCGCAATAGAGCCATTTGTTTTATATCTGATCGATTTCCTGGATTGAGGAAAATAGTGGCTACTATCTATCCTCCAGGACAGGGTCACTCGCATCGTTGGTGTCTTCGACACATGAAAGCAAATATGAATAAGCGCTTCAAAAACGATACTTTGTTAGATAAATTCTGGCAGATCGGAAGTGCTTCAACACCGACGGAATATTATCAGTTTAAGAAAGAATTAGATGTGTTGGATCACGATACTTGGCAGTGGGTCCATGACCTTGAGAGATATAAAGAGTACTGGAGAAGGGCATTTGATGGAGGCCGCCGGTTTGGATTGAAGACTACGAATCTTTCGGAATCGTTAAATGGGGTACTTAAGGGCAGTCGTGGTTTGTCTATCACGGCTTTTGTTGCGGCTACATCAAATAAGCTGAATTGATGTAAGAGCTAACTATATTTTTTTGCATTACAGGGGTATCGTGCTGTGCAGTCCTCAGAGCATGGGCGCAAGCTCAACCAGTGGGAGCTTGACCATCCAGTTGTACTAGATCTACTCCGACAGTCTGGATTTTACAGGGTAGCACGCCTGAGACGCGTGCAGCTGGATCAGGCTTTACTAGTCGCCCTTGCCGAGAGGTGGAGACCGGAGATCCATACATTCCACTTTCGCCATGGTGAGATGACCATCACACTCCAGGATGTGGCGGTTATTTCAGGTCTCCGTGTCGACGGTCCACCAATGACGGGAACTACACTGCAAGACTGGGTGCCTCTATGCGAGGCATTGTTGGGAGTTGTGCCCGACGAAATCAATGGGTCGCAGATACGCCTAACGTAGCTATATGAGCAGTATGGCCATATACATCTAGATGCCCCTGCAGGAGTAGTGGCAGCTACAGCCCGTGCATATATGTTATATCAAATCCGGTGTAGTTTGTTTCCCAACCCCACTGGACACAGAGTTCACCTAAAGTGGCTATCATTTTTGGCAGATTTTGATATCTGCGGGGCTTATGCATGGAGTGCAGCTGCCTTGGCATATTTGTATCGAGCGCTAGGACCTGCCTCACTGTACGGGAAGGCCGAGTGTTGTTGTTTTGGGACCCTATTACAGGTATAATATCTAATATTTTGATTTCATTATTATGTTAATATTGGTATTTAATATTTTATTTATTATATTAAGCCGTTGGTGTTAATATATAGATTTGGGCTTGGGAGGACATTCATATCGGCCGACCTATAGGCGTCCTAGCGCTACCTGATATAGTAGATCTCCCTCTGGGTTGCCGGTAAGATATTTATTTGATATAGTAGATTTTTGTATTTCAAATGTAATTGCAACTAATATATATATTTTACAATCTAGATGGGCAAACGCTGGAGGTCTACGCTTTAGAGCCAATGTCAGGACCACTGACATTGAGTTTTATAGAGATGAGTTGGATCAGCAGAGAGAGACGCAGGTATGTACATGTTTTATTCAATACTTTAAATATATTTTTTCTAAACATTTTTATACTAACTGATCATTTTGTGTCATTAACAGGTTATATGGATGCCGTACACAGATGAGATTTTAGCTGCATTACCAACCTTCTGTGTACAGGGCTCGCAAGTCTGGCGTTCAAGAACAGTCATCATCTGCTATCACATTGTAGAGATGCATGTACCAGACAGAGTCCTACGGCAGTTTGGTCTTCTCCAGCATATACCTCTCAATGTGGAGTCCATCCGACGCGTGACATCACGTGGGCGTCCGGATGAGGATTGGATTGCATTTCACGCTGCACACATTGAGAGGTGGTCTGAGAGGCAATATCACATTATTGACCAGCTCCCGGCTGCTGGTGAGGACCCACTGCAGGCGGCATCTATATACATACAATGGTACTGGATGATTACGAGGAAATGGATATATCGTCCAGTACAGCGTCCTCCGCTGACTTTTCATCCCCGTGGGCATATCGAGAGGGCACTGGTATAATAATTTATATATATAAATTTAACATATTTTGTATATTTAATATAAATTTAATTTGTAAATTGAAATGCAGGCCGATACAGTACGACGGATAGATACTACTATAGGCCGGTTATTGCATGATCGACCGTCGCCTACGAGGACATTCGGGACTCTAGCAGATATGCGCGAGAATATTCATATGGTACTGCAAAATGTACCAATGCTACATACTGTCAGAGTTTCAGAGGTACGAGGAGATTATGCTCACGCATCGTCCTCGAGTCATCAGGTACCTTCATATCACCAGAAATTTCAAATAAAGTCTTCAAATTCAAATTAACTAACTATTTACGCCCTTTCAGGTGCCACGATCTCCATCTCCTCCTATTCAGGCCCCTACGACATTTCCTTCGACGTCAGAGTCGCTCCCGCCTCCTATATCACGGACATCTTTTGCATCGACATATTCACGTTGTCGTCCCTCGTCATCATCACCACAAGAGATCCAGCATATTGCTGAGCATGATGAGGGTGGTATTATCAAGGAGCTCGATGAGTTGCCAGCCGTCGAGCATCTTGATGATATATCGATTATCAAGCTTGCTGGTCCTCGTGGGCGTGGGCGTGGGCGTGGGCGTGGGCGTGGACGCGGGCGTGGCCGAGGACGTCGAGGGAGAGGACGAGCTCAAAATTGAGTTTTAGCTCAATTTTGAGTTTGAAGCTGTATTATTGATATTTTTGTGATTATGTTTTTTTGTTGTTACTCAACTGTTATTTCTGAATGCTGTGAAATTGTTCTACATAATTTCTGAATGTTTTAGCTCAATATGTAGATGTTGTGAAACTTGTTGTACGTTTCATTCTGTTATGAAACTTGTTGTACAAATTTTGGTTTTTTTGAGTTGAAAAAAAATGTTGGTTTTATTGTGGTTAAAGGCGCTGAATCATTCAGCGCCTTTAACATTTAGCACTTACACCACAGAGCCTAAGGACTTAGCCAATTTTCGCAAAAATTGACTAAGTCCTCAGTGCACACGCTGAAGGCGGTGAATAGTTCACCACCTTCAGCATATATACAGAAGGCGGTGAACCATTCACCGCCTTCAACATATATACAGAAGGCGCTGAACTTCACAGGATTTTTGTGAAGGCGCTGAATCATTCGGCGCCTTCAGCAAAAACACTGAAGGCGCCTTCAGATGGTCCAGCCTCTGTGGCGCCCTGCTGGCAAAAGTAGAATTAGTTTTACAAATAATTTTTTTAGAGGGTCATTTTGTAAATTTTAAAAGTTTAGAGAGTTACTTCAAAAAAAAATCCTTCTCAACCTAAATACTTGATGGGAAAAGGAAGAGACCGAAGAGCACAAAAATTCTTAATTATTTATTTATTTATTTATTTATTGGGTGGAAGAGAGCAAAAAGAAAGTCTACTATATACTAGCCGCACCACATCATCTTTTCCAGCCAATCACATTTCTCCTTTTGAAACGAAAGGTCCCATAGGAAAAAGCGAGCACGCCTTGTACTTCCATCGTATCACCTCAGCGGTCCACCCGTCCATCCGTCTCATCTCTCATCAGAGGGTTGAACAGTATTTTGCCTCTCCAAATATCTAGAACGAATACAAAAAGAACCCCCCTCTAACATACATTTATTTTATTCTAGAAAAAAATGTACAAAAAAACCTCTGAACTTTTAACAATTTTGGCACGGATGTCTAAATTATTAATTTTGACAATTAGACCTCATAATCTTTATCAAATAATTCAATAAACACCTCTTCAATTAAGATTATTAAAGGTAAATTGCACATTTGGTCCACAAACTATGAGACGGGTGACACCTCGGCCCTCAAACTTAATTAGTTATAATTTTTGACTCGAATTTTCAGAATTATTACAATCAAAACCTACAACCCAATTTAATTGATTAAATATTGATATATCGCTAATGTGAAAATATTGTAGTAGTGTTATGACTGATGATGAGCAAAAAAATTAAATATCACATCATTGTACATCAATAATGCATCAATATTTAATCAATTAAATTAGATTGTGGAATATAATTGCAACCATTATTAAAGTACGAGCAAAAAATTACAATAAATTAAAGTTTGAGACCAAAGCGCTACCCGCCTCATTAACACAATCGTCAGTCATATGTACTACATACTGTTTTATAAGCTTCAAAACACAAGAGAATAAAAAAAAAATTCGTATTCTACATGAAAAATAAATAGCCATTAAAGTTCGATTCAGCCTATCCTTCCAACATCATGCTTAATTATCAAAATTAGAGAAAAAATACATATCTTTATATTTCAAAGTCATACATGATTACGTGCACAGCATCTAATCAAAACAGCTGTGTAAATAATAAGTTTACTAGAGGAGAAGGGCCTATAAAACTATTTAATAAAATTTAGAAGACGTAATTCCCAAAATTAAAAGTTGAAGCACATATTTACTATGGAGCTGAAGTTCAGAGGGTCTCTATACATTTTTGCCTTCATTTTACTTAGACTAGTAAAATGGCTTGAGAATAAACTTGAAAGAAATGAGATTTGAAACTCACTTTAGCAGTTCGATTACCTATTTAAGGGAAAAGGAATGCAAACAAACAAGTTCTGTTGGATTTTAAAGTTCGATTACCGATTTGAAACTCACTTCACCAGTTCTGTTGGATTTTATTTGGATTTAAGTGATTTCAAACTTGTTTTGGCCTTTGGGCTTTTCTAGACGGCCCAATATTTATGGACTTTGCCTGGGAGCCCAAACTCATTCCCCTCTACATGTGATGTTTAGTCCCACATCGAAAACTTATCACATGTAGAAGGGGTTTATATACTCCTTGACTTTTGCATGTATTGGTTAGGAGAAAGTGAGAGCAAGGCTTCTCCTAAGCACACGCGCGCACGGCACGAGTCGGGGCGGGCGGCGCGCGCAATCTTTGACCCGATTCTTTTTTATTTTGACCTTTTCTTTTTGCTTGGATTAACCAACCTGCATCTCGGGCTATCCAAGAGCCTTTCTTGGGAAGTGACTTGTGGGCTACCTAAGAAAGCTAGCTAGCCATTGGACTTTGTCCCCTGGTGGGTTTATGGGCTCTTTCTTTGGGCTTTCTATATATAGAGAGAAAGAGAGCTTAGTTAATACATAAGCTACAGTACCTATACTAGTACAGAGTGCTCTTACACTGCGATTTTCAGTCTTCTTTTTTTTATTTCGAGCTTCTTTTCTTGCTGGATCTCTAAAAGCCGTTGGGTTCGCTACGCACCATTCCGAAGTCGTGCCGACGGGGTGGACCGTGGTCGTTGTATCGCTAGGGGTGATTGCCGGAGCCTCGCACGTGGAGGGGCAATCTTGCTTCTAGGACAGTGCTAACGCACGCCTCGACATTCGTAGGCCTCATCTAATCTTTGCTATTTTATTATTAACAGTATAATAGGAATTTGCATGATAGTTTCGGTTTTAAATTATTTAAATATTATTTGACTAAAAGAATTAATTTGAATAGATTTTCCAACAAGTTCATCATGGTTGGGGCTTGACTAAAGAAACAAGCCCTTAATTTGCATCTCCAGCAGGCGTTCAGCACAGCCAGCCTCAAACACTGAAACACATTGAGGATGAGGAATGAAGAAGTAAAAGAATATGATGAAAGATATCTCTTCCTGAAGCTTGGATCAAGAGAGTGTACTACCAATACCGCAATCAAACATCCAGCTCCTTTCATGGTTATCATCAGCCCGCCTCCACTACAGAATAATGGCTGCAGCTAGGTGTTGGAACAAAAGTGTAGAAAGTGTATATGAAGTAGAAAGATGAAAAGGACTTCAAGGCGTGTAGCAAAGCCACTCTCCTTAAGGATTAATCCGTCCTCACCATTTGATCGATGCATATGAATCAAGTATACAATGGGAAGTCAAGATATATTGGATTAATATTTGAAATATCATCGAGTCTTAATTAAGTTCAATGAGCCAAAATATACCATATGGAGTGATTGCAAGCACTATAATATAAAATTTCCATCCCATGTAAAGTGCTTGGTATCCGTATTGAAAAGAAAGGTTGAGCAAATAAAACTCTTAATAAACCTAAAGTGGTATTTTACTGAAGTGTTAAATACGGGCCACTTCCGATAAAGTCTACCTATATGAATGTGAAGTACGGCCGCTTCTAGGAGTTAAGGGCTTGACTCTGACAGCATTCATAAAAATAGGATGCAGACACAAGGCCATAAAAGTGTCGGCAATAAAATAGAGGCACTCGATTGATTATAATTTCTATGTGTGAGATATATACAGTTATTCAAAAATAATTGTTGGTTCAAAGACTTATCTATCATTCAATTATGGCTAACTTTGATGTGTCTTCACTAAGTGTAGGTTCAAGTTTTAATACGCCTGCACCTATGCATAGAATTTTGTAAAGTTGTCAAGATTTTTATTTTGATTCTTCATGAATATATTTTGCTTTATTTTGATTTTGCATTTTGATGTATTTTAAAAATTGGTGGAGAATTGTAAGAAAATTTTTAAAATAACATAATTGATTTGTCGTTTGGCTTCTTGGTGAATGGATACAACTCTTAGTGAATGGAAGTATCTTTTAGTAAAGAGATGTGTTTCTAATCAAAGGGTATGACTCTTAGTAAAGAAATGTAACTCTAATCAAAGGATGTGACTTTTAGTAAATGAATGTGAATGGATGTGATCCTTAGTGAAAGGATATGATTAGTGAAAGGGTTAGGTATGAAAAGACACAACTTTATAGTATGTCTCTTCGTGAATATGTACGTTGAAATCAATTCTTACATTCAATGAATTTGATCAAATAAATCAAAAGAAAATTTGTAACTAATTAGTAGTTATAATAAAATGAAAAGTCATAATTTGAAAAGTGTTGGTGTAAATTCACAAAATAGAGGTTAGACTACAAAAATATATGAAAAGTATCAACGAGTCGATCAAGCCGAGCCACGGATATCTCGCTCTCTTTAAGGAGATTCAAGCCCTCTGCGGTAGGCAAAGCCTTCGAACCGATGCAACAGAACACTGACTTGTCCCCTCTAGGATACAACAGCTCGACCCTCGTCGTGTGGCTTCACCAACTCTGCACAAGTAGATGAGCCCGAAGCTCCACAAAAAAGAACACCTTTTCTTTGACCACTTTCTCTCTCAAGTAATATAATTTTTTTATCTTTTTTGGATTTGAGTTGGTATATTTAAAGAGAGTAGAAAAAGCTCTCTTTATATAGGCTTGTAAAGCCTATAGGTTACAAGTTATGAAAACCAACTTATTAAATTCACTATTCTCTTTAAATAGGTTATAGGAAAGTTATATGTTAGATCTCTTTGTAGTTTCAGTTTCATGAATAGGTTATAGGAATGAATGCTCCACTAGTTACATATGCATTGGTTAAAGAAATTAATAATTCATTTAATAAAAAATGTTACAACAAAAGTCACTTAAACATTCGTTCGTAGTCTATATAAATTCTTAGCGTTGACTACTGAATGACAACAATTAGAAAAGAGTTCAAGTCTCTATTCATAATAATTTTTTTGTTATTTTTTATTCTGTTTCTCTTTGACAACTTAATCGAGCGAGTGCTCAAAGGCCCAATTTCGTGTGTGCAAACGCAATTAGGATTTATGCTTCATTTTATCATGGGAGGCTATTCGTTGACCTAATGCACACCAGATTGATCAAACGATGGGGACGGATTAAGCCTTAAGGAGAGTGGCTTTGCTACACGTATTGAAACTATTTTCATCTTTCTACTTCATATATACTTTCTACACTTTTGTTCCAACACTACATTGCCTGCAAAAAGACAGACCATCTAGAGCTGCCCTGCCATTGTGCATCCTCTCCAAACAGCGTTTTCATAATATGCTCCTCTCATTTATTTGAGGAATGGCGAAGAGAGCCAGAAGAGAAGGGAAGGCCAACTATTCATGGAAAATTGCCGACATATCCTTACAAGGAGGTGAAATTACATATTTGTCCCCCTAAATTTTTCATTATCCAATCCTCTAAATTTTAAAAGTGCAAATTTGCCCCTGCCTATCGACAGCTGCCAGTTGACTGCTAAGCTTTCATTGTTATAACTGTTATGCTCTAAAAAGAATAATATTTCCAAGAATATTTGAAAAAAATTAGAAATTAGGGTTTCATATAAAATGGCATAACAATTAATAACAAAGTTAGAAATGGTCATCTTAACAAGAAAAGTTAGTTTAAAGAATCAACGGACACCTAGGCATCACGGATATGGACATGGGACATGGGACACGGCATGACTCGGACACGGCGACTCAGCAACTTCCAAAAAAGTTAAAACACGGACACGACATGAACACTGCTAATAAAATATAGTATTATAAATATAATAATATATATATATATATTATATATAAAATATTAATTTAGTTAAAATATTATTATATTTTTTCATACGAATGAAAGTAAATAAATCGCAACACACATAATTTATTTGTATCGTTAAAAAAAAAAATTTGAATGTATTTATTAAAAAGCGAAAATATTTATTATCTTACATTATATACATATAAAAAAATTAAAATAAAAAATATATATAATTTTTCAATGGGATGTGCTATAGATCCGCATCAAACCAGCGTCCATGGTGTGTCCTTCTAGCATGACAAGAGTTCGACACGAACACACGCATGCCCGACACGAACAAACAAGACTTACAAAAGTATTCGTGATACATAGAGGGACAAATAATGCTATATAGGCATTGAAGGAAAAGGAGCTTTTGGTCATAAAACCATTTCCCCCCCTAAATGTTGTAAACAAGGAACCCTCAACCAACATAAGAAATGGTCACAAGTATGATGATCGGGAAGAACTACTATAGAAGGCAATTTTGAAACTACACAAATTTCACAAAAAGTACACAATTACACAAATTTTGAAACTACACAAATTAAATTCAGGAAATATTATAACTGACTTTAAAATCCACGCACATAAAATAAAATGAATAAAAAAAAGAAAAATCACGAAATTCTGAGATGTTCGATTATCAACACCATCTAGCATGATAAAGTATAGCGATGACTATAACCATGATATCAAAAAGAAAAATCTGTGTATGAATGGATAATGAAATACGTGAATATAATCAATTCATAGCTAAGTTTGTAACAAGTATGATAAAAAGGATAAAATGAATTTCTTCCAAGAACAAACAAGTATTATAACAAACTTACAAATGATTTAGCAATTACTTTAGGGCATTTTTGGTTCATGATTGCAATGGGAACGGGAAATAAAATTGGATTGCATTCGAATGAGAAATGGAATGATGAATCATTCCAAGGTGTTTGTGTAGGTTTTTGAATCCCCAAAGATCTAAATAGGTACTATCAAACAACTAGAGGGGGGGGTGAATAGGTGTAATACTTATAAAATCAATCTCAGTGCAAAATAAAAACCAATGCGGAAAATAAAAATAGCACACCGAGATATACGTGGAAACTCCAATCCAGGAGAAAAACCACGGGACCAACACGCAATAACAATCCACTAAGAATAGAAGAATAACAAGGTGATTACCGACTCCACGGACTCCAACCCCTCCTTCAACTTCTTCGGATCTTGCGCTCCACCGATTGCACGTCCACTGCACACGTTCGAATCCACGAACGCCACTCGAATCCACGAGCACACGTTTCGAATCCACGAAACGCCTTTAACACACCGAATCCACGATGCCACGTCGAATCCACGACGCAAACTTAGCCGATAGAAATATTAGTTTCGATGGTGATCCTTTGCTTAGATTATCATTGAAGAACCGTAGAAGGAATCTCTAAGCAAAGACTAGATCAATTCGACAAAAGATAGATCTTGGAATAATCGTCGAATTGACCTAAAAGAGGCTATAAAGAAGAACGATAAAAATCTAGCCTCTAGGGTTGCTCTCAAGTGTTTTAAAAAAATAATCGGTAGTTCTTGAGAAACCCTAAGTGTCTATTTATAGTTTAGAAACCTTTGGAAAGAGATAAGCATCAAAAACTGACTTAATAGAATTTTTCCCGCACGACGATCCGGATCGGATTTACGGCGATCCTGACTGTCGTCTTTTTTCAGCAATTCCTGAAAAAAAAACAAGGTTCGGGATCCGGACTGGAATTCTGATCCGGATCGGAATTCTGATCCGGATCGGTTCAGGACTGGAATTCTAATCCGGACTCTGAACATCCAATTTGTCCAGTTTTTGATTTTTAAGCAATGAAAACTTATCCAAGTGTTTCTAAACTACACAAATGTATTCGGATCACCAAAATTATTTAGTTAAACGTACCTGATCAATCCGAATCCATTTTCTTTAAGATTGATGTATATGATCTACAATTCTTCAACTTCAATCTTCAAGACTCAAAACACTGAGTGTCAACTTGAGATCTTGTTGAATCTTCTCTGAGTCTTCAATTGCTGATTGACAATTTGATCACTTCAAGACTCCGACTCAACTCACGAAATATGCCAACACAAAAAGCCGTAACAGTTTGGACACCTAAGTTGCGTTTGGTTCGGGTATAAGCGAGAACTGTTTATTCCAGAGATAGGTATAAGTTCAGGAACAAAAAGGAACTAATGTAATTTTATGTTTGAATAAGTATTAAAGTTGTACCAGATATAAGAAAAATTGTGTTTAATTTGATAAAGTGGAATAAGAAAAATAAAGAGAAGTAAATATTTTTAATTGAGAAAATTACTCTTTAAAAAATCTATTTTAAAAAAAAAAAATTAGTTATAATTTGTATTATTTAAATTTAGTTTTTGTATATCAAAAAATTAATTTCTTAAAAAATTTAAAAATTTTGAAAGTTTTTAAATTTTTAAAAATTTAAAAATTTGTATATAAAAATTTGTATAAATTTTAAACATTTTTAAATTTTTAAATTTATTAAAAATTAAAGTTAAAAATTTTAAAAAATTAAAATTTTTATTTTTATTGTCTCGAAAAATATGCAAAAGAGAGTGAAAAAATTTTAGTTTTTAAATTTGTATAAATTTAAAAATTTCTATAAAAATTTAAAAATTTAAAAAATTTGTATATAAAAAATGTATAAATTTTAAAAATTTATTAATTTTTAAATTTATTAAAAATTAAAGTTAAAAATTTATAAAATTCAAAAAAAAAAATTAAAATTTTATAAATTCAAAAATTTTAAAACTTAAAAAAATTTTAATTTTAATTTTAATTTAAAAAAAAATGAGGGGGAAAAAAATTATAGTTTCCCTGTGGTGACCCAGATCTCCGCAGGGCTTCTGCAGTGCGATTAGCAGCTTCTGGAGGCCTATGTGGCATGTCGGCGGTGTTTCTGCACCAATTTGGACTCAAGTGATGGACTTCGGGTGTATAATGGATCACGTGAGTGATCGGAGGACCCCGTCGGATGTTTTGATGTGGTTTCGCGCGAAATGGTTATTAAAATTGGACTCGGCGCGAAATTTGAGTAAAGAACACTTCTCCGGGAATTTTCGGCAAATTTTAGAAGAGGAATTTGGCAAATTGGACTTCGGATTTGGATTCAGCGCGCGAAAACGATCGAAACGGGCTATTTATTTGTATTTTTCGGAGTCCGGATGCGAAAACACGCATTTCGAGGATTTTGGTACTGTTCCGGCCGCCGGAGGGGCGCCGGCGGCGGCGGCGGGCGGCGGAGCGCGGCGGCTGGCGGCGGCGGAGGTGCGCGGTCCACCGCGGAGGCGTGCACCCGGGCGCTGGCCACGTGGCGCCTCCCGGTTGGCGGGCGCAGTGGGCGCGGTCCACGGGATGGCGCGGGTGCACGGTGGACCGGAGCGGGACACGTGGCGTGATGGCATTGGCTGGTGCACGAGCGTGCTGTCACGTGTCGATCGTGTTGGTTCGACCGTGACATCCTTGGGGGCCACTTTTGGATGACATTTGGTAGGCATTTGGGTTGACAGAGTTACGGGTTTGCGAAGTTGGGACAATCCGTCAGGGTTGAGCCGTGGGCGAACCAACGGGGGCAATTCCCTAGCAATGGCCCATGCCATGACCATGGAAATGGTGCCGCATGCGGGGTTTCAAAACGTACCCCTCGGTGAGCACCTTTGTACCCCCGGGGTGCCAAGGGGGTGGATGCCTCGTGGGTTATATAGAGGAGGGGTTGGACACTTGCGAAGTGGCCCCGACTCCCTCGTTGGCCTATAGGACATAGGCCATCCCTTGGCGAGCGGAGTCGCCAAGCCTAAGTTCGTGTGAGCGGGATTTGATGGTCGTTGAGCACACGGGCTTAGGGTAATGCCAAAGACACGAGGTCGACGGCATTACGGAGCGGGGTTGGCCCAGAGGTTTTGCCTCTCGGTTCGCTTGCACTACCTTACGCCGTTTCGGATCTCTGTAGTGGAGCGAACGAGCGGATGAGGGACAGTCTTGCGAAGGTTGGTCCGCCTCGAGGGACAAGGCTTGCCAAGGCATGTGGGTGCCGAGCGGGGATTCGTGAGGCGCGAGGCCTACGAAGGTTGCAAGGCGAGGGAACGGTCGGTCCGCCGTAATGGGCAAGGCTCGCAAAGGCAGTGGTGCCGAGCGGGGATTCGTGCGGCGCGGCCCACGAAGTAAGAGGAGGCAATCGATGCTGGTTTTCGTTAAGTGAGCCATGGAGAGGACCGAGGGTGTTGGCGGCCAAGCATGGTCGTGCAATGGAGGTGCCGAATGGCTAGCGAAGCGGAGCGAGGCTGATTCGATTGTGAGCGACATCCGTCAAGCAACCTTGGATGCTGGGCCGAGTGTGTTGGCGGCCAAGCATGGTCGTGCAATGGAGGTGCCAGGGGGTTGGCGACGCGGGGAGAATGTCGCTAGGTTGGCAAACCCTTGCGAAGGGAACACACGCGGGAACAAGTAGTGTGGGGCATTCGGGAAGCGGACCTTGGACCAAATCGGGAGCGATGACGGAACTAGGTGGCCGGCGGAACGGGTCATGCCCGACCTGACTATGGACCCTGTCGTGGGAATTGCGGGGCGCGCGGCGCCTTGGCAAGGCAATGGGCTGGCGAACGGGCGAGATGCGTGGGACGAGTCGCTCGGTTAAGCAGACGAGCGGAACGCGCAGGGGCAACTCGCTCGGGCCCATTCGAATGGACTAAATTGTGAGAACTTGTATTGTCCTGGATGTTTGCTTCGGAGGCAAAGGGACATTCGGTTAGTAGCACTCTCGAGGAGAGTTTGTCCGGCTAGGCGGAATATACTCGGCTTTGAAGGCCAGCCTCGGTGGCGGGGCTGTTTGTTCGGAACTCGCGGAGTTCGACAAAGGGTTCGACGTAAGGCGCGGCGCCGGGCAGTCAGGCTCGTGGAGGAGCATGCTTGGTTAATGCTTGAGTTTGGATCCCGCTGTTTAAGTTCGAGGGCGTGTCCGTGGCAAGGGGACTCGGGAAGGCTGGCTCGGGTGTGCGACACTTGAGCGCCGCATGGGGTAATTTTAAGGCGAAAAAGCTGACCCCGTGACAAGTGGTATCAGAGCTAAGTTGAGCTCATGGGTTGAAGATTTGGCCGGAAGGTGCGACCTTGGCGGCGAAGTTGGTGTGAGTGGAGTCACTCCAACGAAGGTACTAGGCGTCGGCGAGGCACTGTGGCGGCACTACGCTTGTGGGAGATGCGGAGTCAGAGTGCAGCGGATTCTAGTACAATACTTGTAAAAATGGCTAAGTCCGGAGTCGCGTGGCAGGCGACGAGGCAATGATTGGGAGAATCATTATTTGGTCCGTGGTCGCGGTTACCACGGAGTGGAATTAGGCGGGTGCCTAAGGAATCCGAGTTCGTGAAGTGGTGTTCGCGGCTTGGGAAAGAGAGGAACACATTGTGCGACGATGTGCCTCCGGGATTGTGGTCTTGCAGCGGATGAATCTCTAGAAGGGAAGGATTGGGATGCAGCACACGCGGCAGAAGGGTTTCTTCGTAGTGACTGAGTTTAAGTGTTTCAGTACAAGAAGATCGATGGGAGATCGATTACTCTTCGAGTGTGTACCCATGAATTGAAAAGAGTTATCTCGATGCGAGAAAGAGATCGCAATTGAACCGGTACTCCTAGGGTAAGGAGAAAAGTCTGTATCTGGGCAGGGCGGTGACAGCGTTGATTGTTCAGAACAGCATCCACGTGTACAATGGACGAATGACGTGGATCCCGCTGATGGGTGTAGTCAAGGTTGTGGTAGAACCGAAACTCGCGCAGCGGAAGTGGGCATTGCGAATGCCTGGATTTGGTCTGAGTGCGCTCGGCGGAGCTTGCGACTCAGGGTGGGGGAGCACATTTGAGCAGAATGTGGCCCCGATGTTTGGTAACTTGATAAGGGATCTTGTCTAAGGAACGTGGCGGATAAAACACACAGATCAGAAGAGTTCACTTCGTGGAGCACAAGTTGGGAACCAAGACTGGTCGGGACCGTGGCAGTAACAAGCTGAGCCTTGGGCTAGGTTGTGAAGTGGGCCAAGGGTTGCTGGATGGTTTGGTGTTTCTCACTTGGGGCGAGAAGGCCGATGGGAGATCGGTTGCTCTCGATGGTGTGGCCACAGGCTGGACGAATGGGACTCCCTATTCGAGCAGATCAAACGATGAGATTGGACTTTGTTCAGAGGAACAAGGTAAGGTGCTATGTTCGGGAAAAGCAGTGGCAGTGCTAAGGTCTCGAGATAGCGAGCACGCATCCGTGCGACGGATCGTGTGGACTCTGCTGGCAGATTGCAAAGGTTGTGCGAGGACCTGAGCTTTTGGAGCGGAGAGACTGGGACTAGAGTGTAGACGTGGAGAAAAGTCATGACACTCGGGTGGACCGTGGTCCAGGATCGCCTAGTGACAGGTTGCTGGGAGGGGAAAGACTCAGTTGTCAACTCAAAGGGTCGAGGTATCGCAATTTGTGAGGGGGTGGACGTTGGATGGCGACATCACCGTTATCAGCAGTTGTGAGAAAGACTAGCAGATGGGTTAAGCTTGGGTTCCGTTCAGCGGCTATTGCGAAGGTGACTGCTGGAGGTATGGAGGTCGGCAAGTTTGAGCAATGGAAACGAGGTGTCATTAGTCTCGAACTTGGCCGAGGACTTTGGTGGAGAACCGAAGTCGGGAGTACAGAAGCCATAAGTGCTAAGCAGCAACGAGTAGCGAAAGTGCGGAGCAGTCAGGAGGCATAACAAGAGTTCATGGTGGAGCAAGTAGATGTGCGAAGTAGCCGAGGACAAGCTTGTCTCGATGAAAGACTCGAAAACTCGTGGAGACCATGGTGATGGCTTGACGTTATGTGATTGCAGTGGCATTTGTGAGGCAAAAGTTGTGTGCGGAGTGGCACGAGAAAGGCAGAAGTACTCATGGATATTGGAAGGGGTTGGATGCGATCTGGCCCGACCGCAGTTTGTGATATTTTGAGGTGGAGAAGCGAAGCCGAGCTGCGAGCTGATTCGCGTTGGACGCTCCAAGACGTTGGGACGTTTGGAGTTTGACCTCGGAGGGAGCGAGGGAGGGCCACTCTACTGATTTCAAAGGAACCCGTGCACGCTTGGATAGGTATATTCGCGGAGTATACCGAGTGCACTAGTTGGTCCGGTAGCGTTCTGGGAAGAGATCGCTAGCTGGAAAGGGATTTCCCTGAGAGGGAGGCATAAGGTTGGCTACTAGCTGCAGGAGACTTGGGTTAAGTAGGGGTGAAAGGGACAGAAGGGCCGAGTAGCGCCTCGAGAAGGACCGAGTTGCAGTGGAGTGCCAGTGCCATCTGGGTTGTCGTGAGCAGACGACAAGGTTAACATTCTAGTTCCGTGGAGGAGTTTTGTGGTGCGGGGGAGGCATCCGGAGCTGGGAGCTTCAACTCAAGGGGACAGAATGGTTTGTACAGTGTTGAGTCAGTGTGGCATGGGATGCCAAGGCCGAGGGCGGCTCTGATCTGTGGTTTGGTCGAGAGGACCAAGGAGTTTCAGCAACGCGTTGGGTAGCGGACATACTCAAGGCGGGTCAGCGTGGCATGCGATGCCAAGGCCGATGGTGGCTCTGATCTGGAGTAGTGGTTGGCAGCTATCAACCAAGCTGGAAGCACGGAAGCGTCACGTTGGGTAGCGGACATGCTCAGGGTGGATCAGTGTGGCATGCGATGCCAAGGCCGAGGGCGGCTCTGATCTGGAGTAGTGGTTGGCAGCTATCAACGAAAGCTGGAGAACAGATGGACATCGACGAGGGCGTCGATAACTTGGGTGGGGGAGTCTGTCACGTGTCGATCGTGTTGGTTCGACCGTGACATCCTTGGGGGCCACTTTTGGATGACATTTGGTAGGCATTTGGGTTGACAGAGTTACGGGTTTGCGAAGTTGGGACAATCCGTCAGGGTTGAGCCGTGGGCGAACCAACGGGGGCAATTCCCTAGCAATGGCCCATGCCATGACCATGGAAATGGTGCCGCATGCGGGGTTTCAAAACGTACCCCTCGGTGAGCACCTTTGTACCCCCGGGGTGCCAAGGGGGTGGATGCCTCGTGGGTTATATAGAGGAGGGGTTGGACACTTGCGAAGTGGCCCCGACTCCCCCGTTGGCCTATAGGACATAGGCCATCCCTTGGCGAGCGGAGTCGCCAAGCCTAAGTTCGTGTGAGCGGGATTTGATGGTCGTTGAGCACACGGGCTTAGGGTAATGCCAAAGACACGAGGTCGACGACATTACGGAGCGGGGTTGGCCCAGAGGTTTTGCCTCTCGGTTCGCTTGCACTACCTTACGCCGTTTCGGATCTCTGTAGTGGAGCGAACGAGCGGATGAGGGACAGTCTTGCGAAGGTTGGTCCGCCTCAAGGGACAAGGCTTGCCAAGGCATGTGGGTGCCGAGCGGGGATTCGTGAGGCGCGAGGCCTACGAAGGTTGCAAGGCGAGGGAACGGTCGGTCCGCCGTAATGGGCAAGGCTCGCAAAGGCAGTGGTGCCGAGCGGGGATTCGTGCGGCGCGGCCCACGAAGTAAGAGGAGGCAATCGATGCTGGTTTTCGTTAAGTGAGCCATGGAGAGGACCGAGGGTGTTGGCGGCCAAGCATGGTCGTGCAATGGAGGTGCCGAATGGCTAGCGAAGCGGAGCGAGGCTGATTCGATTGTGAGCGACATCCGTCAAGCAACCTTGGATGCTGGGCCGAGTGTGTTGGCGGCCAAGCATGGTCATGCAATGGAGGTGCCAGGGGGTTGGCGACGCGGGGAGAATGTCGCTAGGTTGGCAAACCCTTGCGAAGGGAACACACGCGGGAACAAGTAGTGTGGGGCATTCGGGAAGCGGACCTTGGACCAAATCGGGAGCGATGACGGAACTAGGTGGCCGGCGGAACGGGTCATGCCCGACCTGACTATGGACCCTGTCGTGGGAATTGCGGGGCGCGCGGCGCCTTGGCAAGGCAATGGGCTGGCGAACGGGCGAGATGCGTGGGACGAGTCGCTCGGTTAAGCAGACGAGCGGAACGCGCAGGGGCAACTCGCTCGGGCCCATTCGAATGGACTAAATTGTGAGAACTTGTATTGTCCTGGATGTTTGCTTCGGAGGCAAAGGGACATTCGGTTAGTAGCACTCTCGAGGAGAGTTTGTCCGGCTAGGCGGAATATACTCGGCTTTGAAGGCCAGCCTCGGTGGCGGGGCTGTTTGTTCGGAACTCGCGGAGTTCGACAAAGGGTTCGACGTAAGGCGCGGCGCCGGGCAGTCAGGCTCGTGGAGGAGCATGCTTGGTTAATGCTTGAGTTTGGATCCCGCTGTTTAAGTTCGAGGGCGTGTCCGTGGCAAGGGGACTCGGGAAGGCTGGCTCGGGTGTGCGACACTTGAGCGCCGCATGGGGTAATTTTAAGGCGAAAAAGCTGACCCCGTGACAGCGCGGTCCACGCAGCTGGCAGCTGGTGACTCGGGATGCGGGCCCGACACGGGGCCGTGGGCGGCGCGGCCGCGCACGTGGGCGCGACGTGGGCGCGGCCGGGCGCACGTGGGCGCGAATCCCGAGGAGTTGACTCCGCGTTCGGCGGCAGAGCTGGAGGACACGTGGCGCGACGCGGTTGGCCGCGCTCGCTGTTGCCTGTTCGGGGACACGTGTCACTCCAGGGGCGATTCGGGCGCAGCTGGTTTGGGGTACATTTTGGGTCACTGTAGCAGCCCGGAAGTTTCGGGCGCCCGGAAGTTGGGACAAAATGGGTATTTCAGGATTTGTTGAGTTGGGGCTATAAATAGCCCCCTTTGGCCTGCGTTTCGAAGGTTTTGCCGAGCTCTTCTCAGGCAGAGGTTTTAAGAGGAAATGTTCCTCACCTTGTGCTCCACCTTGTGATGGATTTACAGAATTTTTGGAGGCCTCGAGATCCGCGCTTTCTGCGACGCGGCGCACTGCGACGTTTCTTGGATTTTGGCTTCTACCGTCGCCTTTCAGTGTGGGAGACCCCCTGAGCTACCCCGATGGAATTTTGAGACGATTTTTGCGGCACCGCGTTCACGAGAGGTACGCCTTCGATTTCCGTGTTGATCACCTTGATTGATTCTGAGTTCTTGGCACGGTTTACGAGGCATTTCTAAGCCACTGTTTTGCTGGTGGATTTCTGGACAGCGGAGGCTTGCTGGAATTTTATCTCCGCAACCGAGTGTCGGATCGAGACGAGCCTATACACTTTTTGGATCTACTCGTCGCAAGGATTATCATTGTATTTTTCCGGGATTTTTCTGAGGCTTGCCCGAAGGTATACTATTCCCCTTTTATCTGTGTTTGAGTTTACAGTTGTGTGGTTGTGAGTGTTTGCGCACCTGTACTGTGGAATTTGTAACTTGGCCTACGGGGCTCGGATTTGGGCGTGCAGGTACCCGTTTCGAAGGTCTCGACGAGACGCTCGCGGTGATATTTTTATCGGAATTTTCAGGGCACTTTCTGCAGGTGGGAATTTCAGATCTTCAGGACTGTCTTCTGCAGATTTTTGTACTTGGTTATTTTGTGGAATAAAGTGTAACCTTGGACCTTTTGTTGTACCCAGGAGTATTTGCGGATGTTTGTGAACCTGTTGGGTTGAGGATTAGTGGAGGTTGTTGCTTCTGGTGTTTTCAGCTGTGGAACTCCGGACAGTTAGCATTTTCAGGTGGGTGGCCTTGTCTTCACGACCTATGGACTGTGCATTAATTCTATCTGTGTAGGGACTTGCATGTTATAGATGTGTTTTATATAGCATGCTAGATTATAGGAATTGATGTTCCTGATGTTGATAGATCATCATGTATTTATTGTCCTTCCCTACAAGCTGTTGATTATTGTTATCTTGGAATTTGACCTAGCACCCCTGTCATATGATTGCATGTGTAACCAGACTGGTAGAAAACCCTCACTTGGGCTAGGGTTATTTCTGCTTTAGACATCCACACTTCTATCTTTCCTGGACATAGTGTTCTTCCTCGCCCGGGTAGTGGGCCGAGTGGTCAGGAGTTATCTTTTAGTGTGGGATGCATGTTACACTCGTGCTTGGGAGCAGAGTGGCGTCTGGTAGATGTAGTTGGTTGTTCATCTGTAGCGGGAGCCGTTTGGGTAGACGGCGGTCCCGAGATGTTTTATTTTTCTTGTTTTATCTGTCGCCGCTGTGCTAGTGGCAGCGGTAGATCAGTGTTAGCAGAACCTTAAACCCAGAACCTTTTTAGACACACATATGATTTTTGTCAACCAAATATTTTCTTCCAAGCATCGTAGGGTCGCCTGAGTCTGTTCCTGTTTGATTGGACGAAGGCATTAGCCCTTCGAGGCTTAGATATAAAACTTGGTTTCAACTGTTTTCCTAAGCAGAACTAAAAATCATTAAATATGGATTTCTTACAGATCAGATGGCTTCAGTAAGAAATGTCACAGTTTTTCCTATAAATTAACCACCGAGATGATTCGAGTGGTCTGGGTTCTAAGGTCTGCCTTTTCTTGGGACGAGAACAACGAGAGGCTATACCTAGAGCATGTTCTTGTTTGATTTGGGTTGTAGGTTCTAGTCTTTCGGTGTTCCCGGACCCTTCATTGGGTCAGTGGTTGAGATGTTCGGCCTGTTTGGCCTGTTGAGTCAGCTGTTCGCAGTGGATGCGATGTCGGCCTGTTGAGGCAGTTGTTCGCAGTAGATGCGACGTTTGGCCTGTTTGGCCTGTTGAGACAGTTTCTCGCAGTGGATGCGACTTGGTGCCATGAATTGGCAGAGTGTGATCTAGAGGTTGTTTCTCTGATTTAGTGGTGGAGGTGGTTCTCCCACTTAGCCTTGAGGATCTTGGGGTTCTGGCAGATCGAGTCGTGGAGGTTTCCCGACTCAGCCATGGTCGTGCATTTATCAGATTGAGTCGTTGAGGGTTCTCCGACATAGCTGTGAGAGTGTGTTGGGCTATTCCTGTTCGAGTCGAGGTTCTTTTTCCGACTGAGTTGTGCTTTGAGCTTGGAGTTACCGATCTGTTTGATCGTGGATCATAGCCTGCATGAGCCACATTTGAGCTTGACAGAGATACTTTACAGAGATACTTGAGATGGGTTACTTTTTACTCGAGCGGGTCGCTCCCCTCGAGTGCCACTCCGGAGTAGGCGAGACCGGGTTGTTATACCGGCGTGAGATTGAGCTTTTCTATCGCGACTTGTCGTTGCATTTGTCCCTCTGGCTGTGCTGGTATTGGCAGTCATGGACGCCCTACGTAAGTCCGCTCCTCCGGGACGTAACGGCAGTAGATCCTACGTAAGTCCGCTCCTCCGGGACGTAACGGCAGTAGATCCTACGTAAGTCCGCTCCTCAGGGACGTAACGGCAGTAGGTTGGCGCAGGCTTGACTGGACCCGAGGAGGCAGTCAGTTCAGATTGAGTGATCAGAGATGAGAGTTAGTTGTGGCATCATATTCTTTCTGTCCCACTCTTTGAGCATCTAGATAGAGGCATAGTAGCTGTAGAGTTTACTTTTCCCAGCTTTCCTTACAGCACTGCTTTTGTTACTTTATGCCTCTAGTGGACTTAGTGGGCAGACCGTCGGGCTTGTTGGCGGCACCCACTGAGAACTACTTGGGACGTAGTTCTCACACCCGTCGTGGTGTCTTTTCCCACAGGAACTTCTACTCCAGTTCCTGTTGTTCCTGTTGCTGATCCTTCTGACCGAGGCGAGGGAGTCGCGAGCTAGTTCCCTACCCGTCGTTGGAGTGTAGCGGTACCCCTTCAGAGGAGAGCTTCAGTAGATTAGTTATTTTATTTTCCTCCTTTGAGAGACTGTTGTAGTGAGGATTGTTATGTATTGAGAGCCTGTACACTGATGTATTTATTGGAAATACCTCCCGGTTGAGTTCAGAGTTGTATATGAGGATTCTGCATGATTATCATTTTTGGGAGACGGACATTGTTGTGTTATTTCCAGTTGTACAGTGATTGATTTAGTTATACAGCAGATTTTTATTTATAGCTCTGATATCTGTTTAGCTGTAGTACTTTTCTTGCAGGTAGGACGCTTCACCTATGCGGGTTTGGCATAGGTGGCGGATCTGTTGGCGAGCCGGGTCGCAGTTTCGACCCCGGGACGTGACATTCCCCCTCTTTTTTTTTTGTTTGGGTACAAAGGAGGGGATAACCCCTTTTTGTACTTGAGCAAACAATGCCCAAGGATTTTGAGAGAGGGTTTTGGTTAAAACAGAGGAGCGGCACAAAAGGATAAAAGGGAGAGGTGTTAGTCCGAGGGCTTTTAGTAATTTAATCCAAAATGGACCAATCCAAAATTCAAAGCTGAGTCATAAATGGATTGGACCATTCACATTACAGTAGAATGGGAATTAGAATCCGATTCATGTAAAACAAACAACTATCGGAATTAGTGAAACCCATTCCGATTACAGAATCTAAATTAGTAATAAAAAAGGCTCAAAATCAACCGTTGAAAATAAAAATCTCACAAAAAATAATAATATGACATTAAAATTTTAGATCAAAGGTATTGATCTCATTTTATATACTATAAAAAAAAAAACTATAAAAATTTTACGTGATTTTGATATTTCTACACCATTAAACTTGCAAACGGCTCACTACGACGATTAAAATTTTAAATGTTAAGCCTCTTTGATCACAAGGTAAATGATATTGAAAAATCACAAAATTTATTTTTCAAATATTTCAAATACTCTACATCAAGTCTAACAGATTCAATCGTCGATTCGGAAGTCCTAATATCAAAAACAACTTGATAGCACTAAGGCCTCCGTGCTTCTAAAAGCATACAAGCCTAGCTCTCTCTCTCTCTATATCTCTCTCTCTAGAGAGAGAGAGAGAGAGAGAGAGAGAGAGAGAGAGAGGGAGAGGGAGAGAGATAGGTTGACAGGTTAGATAAAAAAATAAAAACTAAACCGTAAAGCACTAAACCATAGCTTAATACTATGTGGAGATAGAGCGAGAATGTAACGATTCGGCCCACTAGCAATAATAACTCGTTGGGCCCAAACCACAGCCCCAAATGCTTAAGCCCAGTTATTAAAACTAGTGTCCATTCTCTAATAAACTTAATCACAACTCCGTCCCCATCCGATGTGGGACTATTGGAATGTCACAGCCTTCAACTATTCAAGGGCAAAACCATAAAAATGACGAATTGAAAAGAAATTGGCATTTTTCTCACACTTCCTTATTTCCAATTGGTTAGGATGTGGGCTTTTCAAAAAAATTTGAGTTCCGATTATTTTAGACCCAAAAAAAATCCAATAGTATCCCCCCATGTCCCCCGTATCCGCTATTTTTTTATTTTTTTTAAATGTCGGATACTTCATTCCGGTATCCGTCAAGTATTGGACGCATATCAATACAGGAACGGCATGAAATTTGATGTATCCGTGCTTTATAGACTCTAATGCTTCAAGAAAGCTATGTCACATATATTTGGCAATCATCACACCCTTTCATATAGAAACATTAATGACATGGTAGATGAGATCACCTTATACGAACAACCACTAAAATTCATTTACTAGTAACCATTAGTGAAGTTCAGTTCAAAGGATAAACCGGGAAGGAATGAGATTTCGGAATCTATATGTTGGGTATTCCCAGACACTCCAATTCTTAATGTAGAAAGGAAAGCCAAAGAGCCAATTCATGCGCATTTACATAGGCTGCGTTTGGTTCGGGGATAAGAAAAATTTAGTTATACCGGGGATAGGTATAAGTTATGGTATTAGCAGGAATTAGTGTAAATTTCTGTTTGGTTGGGTTTAAGAGTTATACCGGGTTTAAAGAAAATTGTGTTTGGTAAATTATATAGGAATAAGAAGAATAAGAGGAATAAGAGAAAATTATGTTTGGTTGGGTATAGAGGAATAAGAAGAATCGAGGGAATAAATATTTTTATTTACTATTTTGCCCTTTATGATATAATTTAAAATTAAATAAATTTATGGTATTAATCAACCTTATATTTAATTTAGATAAATATTAAAAAATTCAAATAATATTTACAATTAAATATTAATTTCTAATATTAATATTTAATATTTATCTAAATATTATATATTAATATTTAGATAAATATTAATATTTAATATTATTATTAAATATTAATATTAAATATATTTAATATTTAATCTCTATTCCGCTATTCCACTATTCCGCCTGGGGGTGGGAATTGCTAAACCCACCCCTTAGCGGGTTATCCTGGGGGATAACCCGCTAAGGGGTGGGTTTAGCAATTCCCACCCCTTAAATCACGTTTGGGTTTAAAAACGGGGATAAGGGGGTTATCCCCCCCTTATCCCCGTTACCAAACGTAGCCATAGGGTACAATCTGATTCTCTAAAGAATCAAACGATGGCTAAACCCCATTATACCTTTAGAAATGGTGGAATGCATAAGATTCTTTTAGCAAATTAGGTAACTAAATGAAAAAGATACCTCTATTATTTACTACTTAACTTTTCTTTTTCCACCATTTCTAAGGATAAAAAGGGTATAATAGTAGTAGCACAGTACCATACAATGTATTCATAGAACAGTGACGAAATAGTAACGGTGCGAGGTAAAGTGCAAAATAGAGGTTTTTGAAAGATAGTGAAATAAAGAGCAAAAGAAGAAATTTACAGGGGTGTTTTCTACATTTTAGCCAACCGCAAAACCTAAATGTTGATGTGCATGTGTTTTCTACATTTTAGCCAACCGCAAAACCTAAATGTTGATGTGCATGTATGTGTATTGTATGAATGTACGTATGCATAAGTATATTTATGATTATGAACATGCATAAATCAACATTATGTCATAAGGAATCACCTAATTTATTGAGTTAATCCAAAGAATCCAATTTGATAAAACGAACCAACTCGAGTTAGTCAAAGTGATAGTGTAAAATCCATGTTTGAGAATCCATTTATTCGATCCGATAAACTGGACCGGAACCTAGGTGCAATTTTTGGTTTGGTTTGGACTGTTTTCTGCACCCATGATTTTGTTTTCTTTTTTCAAACTGATTTAAATCAGTTCTGTCCCAATTTATCTTGTAAACCGAATCAAACTGAACCATGCCCAGCCCTATATGCAGGCACATGCTTGCCACGCGCACAGAAGCGCATGCCCACACCCAACATGTGCGCATAACACACACACACACACACACACACACACACACAGAGAGAGAGAGAGAGAGAGAGAGAGAGAGAGAGAGAGAGAGAGAGAGAGAGAGAGAGAGAGTACCAGCAATACATAATTATTTCCCGAACCTGGTCAATTACCTGTAGAGCTCAATACAGCTTATCTGAAAAAAGAGATAGGATAAACATAGCTACCATAAGAAGCAGAGGCGTAGCCGAACCATAATAGCCTCCTCTCTTATTAGTGGAAGTTTGGTTGGTGGAGACACTTGAAAGATAATGGGATACAAGCATAAGTTGAGGGGCCTATTTCAAAATGGCCAAAGATGAAAGGAGTTTACTACATTTTTTTATTTAAGAAATTATGCGGTGGGTCCCATAGTTTCCTCTACAGATGAAAAGCAATAATAAACTGATCATATTCGAAAGAGTTAATTGCACTATTGGTCCCCAACCTGAACCCGATTTTTCACTTTCGTCCCCAATTTTTTTTTTTCAGTTGGCACTCAGATCTTAAACCTTTAGGGTTAATTGCACAATGATGCAATTAACACTATTCAGAAATCACGAAGCAGGATTCAAGACTTGAAAAGTGCTTCATTCTGCCTTCCAGAGAAGGATGAAAGAAAAAACAAAAGATTTCAGGGTAAGCTATTACATACACCTCGCAAAATTCTTCAAAATTCAATGCCACCACCCAAGCAAAAGGCCACAACCCTGTTGCCATGTTGGCTCAATATGTCAGTCTCGCAACCGTGAAACAAAGCATTAGACTGAAGAACAGCACCACCTCCAGGGTTGCCTCGCCATTGCTGTACCAAGGGAGTGCATAGGATGAAAACTGTATGAGGAGCAATTATCAATGGATTGTTAGGATAGATGTCATAGTAACTCACTCATAGACAAAGCTTATTTGGTATTTGGTTGCACACAGAAGAGGCCCGAAATTAGTTTTCCGGACAAAAGGGAGATTTCCAAGTTGTATGTTGCCACATTAAATACTTCCTGGTGAAAACAGTTCCAACCTATATTAGGGTAAAACCTATTTTCATCTTCTGTTTTTTTTTTCTTTTTTTTTTTTCCTACCGGAAATGCAAACTGAAAATTGAGAACACCTTTCCATCACTCCCTCCCAATCTCTTCCTTCCCTATTCTTACAACAAAGCAATCAAACACCGAAGCAAAAGCACAATAAATGTAAATTTTCTTTTCCCAGAAAATAATTTTCCCCTGAAAAATGTTCTCTTCGTAACAGTTTACACATAATCAAAAATCTCTGGTGAAAGCAAAACGATTAGTTTCATTGCTGACCACAAACATGTCTCCACTCAACTGACAGGAGAGCCACCCTAGCTATCATCACGTATGGATAAACAGTTGGGCAACTACAGCAGCAAATGAAAGAGAAATGAATAGAAAGACTACAGCCCACTTGGTAAATTGTAGAGAAAATAATTGAAGTGAGAGAGAGAGAGAGAGAGAGAGAGAGAGAGAGAGAGAGAGAGAGAGAGAGAGAGAGAGAGAGTACTACAACTCCCAAAGAATATTGCCTGAACTTGGTCCACCGTCTGGAGAGAATTATACAGCCTATTAGAAAAAGAAAAGGCAGCAGAAATTATTACCAGCAGAAGATACATGGACAGAGGTCCACATAGCCTAATTACATAATTCATAGAACAATAAAACAGAATTTAGATACTACTCAAAGTCGGAAGCAGAGGCTCAGGGAAACTATTCCATTAGCCTCCCTCCAATCTTCACTCTTCACCACTCCCACCAAGCAATGAATACAACCTGGTTGCCATCTATTGTCCACAAACCAGTCTCACAGCCACAACATATAAGTAGTTCCCTTAAAGACAATAGACCTCTAGGGTTACCGCGCCATTGCTAAAACAGCGAGTGGCAGAGCACGTGAGGATTATGAACCATCATCGCCTCTCTTCTTAGAATGCTATTCTCTAATTTGAACATGTGTCCGAGATAAGGATTCATCGATAATAAGAGTTTTTCTTTTTCTCCCTCTCTATCTCATTTTTTTGGGGGGCACGTGACTCCCTCGAATGGTTGCCTGCTGAGCAGCCCCTGCCAAAATTGTCCTGCAGTGCAGGAGATACTTGAATGCAAAATCTTCCATCTTTTACCACTTTTCCCAGCCGAAAAATGAAAGTTGAGGCATTACACCCCTTTTAATAATAATAATAATAATAATAATAACAACAACAACAACAACAACAACAACAACAACAACAACAACAACAACAACAACAACAACAACAGGAGAGGAGTACGACGAAAAAGAAAGAGAAGAAAAAAACAAAGAAGCACCCCTTGTGTAGTTCAACAACATAGGGCAAGAAGAAGAAGAAGAACCACAACAACAACAACGGCAGCAGCAGAAGCAGCCCTATTGTATTTCAACAACATAGGAACAACATAGGGCACTTCTTTTGGAGTTTAATCTGAAGAGTTTGTTAGAAAATCACGACACACAAAAGATATCAGTGAAAACAACCAAAATGCTTCCAATGATTCAGAGGCCATAAAATTATAGTGGTTAGTAGAAGAGAAGCAAAGGCAACTAGTAGTGAAGAAAAAAGTAAAAAAAAAAAAAAAAAAAAAAAAAAAAAAAAAGAAAAAAGAAAAAAAGCCAGACATTAGGCAAATCAAATTTGCTTGGTCCCTTAAGGATCAAAGTAAATAGATAAAAATCAATGAGAGAGAGAGACCGCAAGACATTAGGCAAATCAAAATAACTTGGTCACTTAAAGATCAAAGCAAACCGTTACCCACACAATATTTTAGAGAATAACAGTGCAATTTTACTCCTCCCAAAGGGAGCTGAAGCCACCAAGATTGCCATGCCCCACATCCTAGAATTTCGTAATCATGCATTTTTTTTCTTTTCTAGAATCAGTCTCCTGGCAAATCACAGCCTTTGATCTCTAAGAATAGGTTTTAGTTGGTGGCACAAAGATACAAAGAAACAAAGGGAAGATACTTGTGAGTTTCAGTCCTGGGACTTACGCCTCCTGCTTCGTGGCCCCAGACATGAAGAGGTCGTGAGATCGATCGAGACCCGCCACTTAAATAAACAAAAAAGGAATATGGAAAAAGAAAAACGAGATACTGTAAGGTAAACTAGTTTACCACGTCAATAGTAGTCAAAACCGAACCAACAAAAAAAAATAGCAGCAGCAGCAGCAGCAGCATAATAGAGAGAGAGAGAGAGAGAGAGAGAGAGAGAGAGAGAGAGCAGTTGCAGGGCTTAAATTGTGCTCCATGTGCAGGCAGCAATTATTCCCGTCAAACCTCAAAGCACCATTTCACCAATTTTGCTACATAGCAATCCAATCACAAACAACATGTAACCCTCAAAGCAGCATACAACTATTAAACCTCGAAGCACCACTTAACCAATTTTTCTACGTAGAAATCCGATCACGCAAAACAGCATATAACCCTCATTTTGTTTCTTTTTTCGCTCAAAAACCCTCAACTGAACCAACACAAACAGCAGTCACAAGTCAGATGTTCAGAAATTACTATGTAAGGAGAGAAACAATTATTCTTTTCCATAAAACTTGGTGTAAAAAGGGAAATTCAGAAAATTCTTTAAAATATAGTTTTCAGCTAACACACAGTTTGACAATTGAGAAAAGAAACAATAAGAGAAAAATGGATTTAAGTCGGCTATATCTATAAAGTTTGCTCCTAAATTACACGAGCAGCTGCCAAATGACTGCATGGAGAAAAGCAAGCCATCTAAAGATTTGCCAAGCTGCATTCAGTCTAATGTGGGGTAATCTATATCTAGTTTTTTGACATGTCAATAGTAAGCTAATATGGACTTGAACACACAATCCCTTTATTATTTGTATCCACATGCATTGTCAGCAAAGAAATATGGATACAGATACAATTTAACACTTTAATCCCTTTATCTGCCTCATCTTCCTTCTTTATAGCCACCATTCACCTAACATGAGGCAGAATATGATGTTCATGACAAAACCATCAGGATGAATATCATGCCTCATGGTTAGTTACCTATGTTTACTGCCTTTGCCTCATAAACATCTCTTCTTAAGTACAAGAGATGTGTTGAATAAGATATTCATGCATCACAAAAGATGCACGAATATCATGTTCAGCATATCCCTCTTGTTTACCAAGGAGGCATGTATAAATTGGTTGAGGAATCCCCAGAAACTTTGACTCTCGATATAGAAAGGAAGAAGCAAGAGAAATACTTCAAAGTTATATATCCGTATTAAAATAATTGCCAAGACCTTCCGAGGATCTCACAGTTCCACCCAAGATAAGGATAGTGAAAAGTTTAGAGCCTCACTCTTGTTAGGCACCATTTCTTTGAAGATTAGAAGCTTAAAAAATATATATGAAATTTGACCCCAAAAAAAGCTGAATATTGGTCACTGCAGGGGATAAGGCAAAAGAATAATAAAGATTACAATATTCCAGACACCTTCAGACATACATGTAGCATTATTAATCTCAGAAAAAATAGCAAATTACTGAAAAAGTTCAGCATAAGGTTGCAATAAAAGTTGGTTATCTGCAGTTGAACAGACCATCCAAGATTACATGCTAGCTCAAATCCAATTTTCCGTAAAAAACTGAAAATTTTACGAGCATACATGAAAGTTTAGATTTTACATAGGTATAAATGTAATAGATATGTCAGCAAGGACATCAATATTTAAAAGCATGCCTTTTTTTAAAAATGGCCCTATGAAAATTTGTATTTTCGAAAATGACCCTACAGATTTTGTATTTGCAAAAATAACCCTATAGGTGCCAACTGTGCGCCACGTGTGCCGCCACGTGGACGGGGGGAGCCGGACGTGTCACAAGTTGAACACGGGAATTCAATTCCCGTGTTTAAACACGAGAACTGAATTCCCGTGTTTAAACACGAGAACTGAGACCCAATCAACAATCAATCAGCGTCTGGTGCACTCGGGTGGGGTGACGGGGAAGTGGGCCGGGTCGGCACAGTAGTTGTAGACAAGGTGGTGGGCACGGGCCCAGGCCAGCTGGTGCGACTAGTGCACGGTGAGCTCCTCCATGGCCTTTTCCTTCCATCAGTACCTCCCTTCCTTCCCCGACCCACTCTCGCTGCAGCGCCGCACCTCGTCGTCGTCCCAGTCACTGTCGGGGCCCCACTCGCTGCCGTTGATATGAAATATTTAATTTCTTTAGCAACAAAATTTTTTAATTGCTTATTATGTATCTTTATCAAATATTTTGAACTTTATTAAGAAAATTTTTAATAATTTTAAGAAAAAAAGGTTTTGAACTGTGCCATCGGCACGGGAGCTGTATCGTGCCGGTATCTTGTTGGCACGGTACGGCACGGTAGATACGGCCCGTGTCGATGGATACTTAAATCCTTGAGGATACTTAAATCCTTGAGGATTTAAGTATCCATCGGCACGGGCCGTATCTACCGTGCCGTACCGTGCCAACAAGATACCGGCACGATACAGCTCCCGTGCCGATGGCACAGTTCAAAACCTTTTTTTCTTAAAATTACTAAAAATTTTCTTAATAAAGTTCAAAATATTTGATAAAGATACATAATAAGCAATTAAAAAATTTTGTTGCTAAAGAAATTAAATATTTCATGCCATTATGTGTCGGCACGCATGTATTTTTTGTGACCGGCACTCATTGGCACGGCTCGGCACGCACCGTGCCGTACCGTGCCGGCAAGTTTTCTGCACGACCCCGTGCCACGGCACTTAAATCCTTGATTTCATGCCATTATGTGTCGGCACGCATGTATTTTTTGTGACCGGCACTCATCGGCACGGCTCGGCACGCACCGTGCCGTACCGTGCCGGCAAGTTTTCGGCATGACCCCGTGCCACGGCACTTAAATCCTTGCGTTGATCCTCACCTCTCGGTACGCCGCCACAAAGGGCGCGTGGCTCCGGTCGGTCTTCACCCTCCCCCCTTCCATCGCCCAGTCGTCCGCGTTCCAGATGGAAACACGGGAATTGAATTCCCGTGTTCAACTTGTGACACGTCCGGCTCCCCCCGCCCACGTGGTGGCACACGTGGTGCACAGTTGGCACCCATAGGGCCATTTTTGCAAATATAAATTTTATATGGTCATTTTCAAAAATACAAATTTTCAGAAGGCCATTTTCAAAAAAAGCCCTTAAAAGCACCTTGCCTGAGCTTAAGAGAAATTACCGACTGTCACCAGTGTACCAACTTAGCAGGAGAAGCTCATGGAGTAAAGTATAAGTAAGCTTTTCGGAAAACATAGAGTTGAACTGCAGCAGCGAGGCTAGGGAAAGTTCAAGGTATGAACCGCTCGAAGAAGGGAGTAGTAACTCTTCTAAACACTAAATACCACTGCTCATATCCAGAAAACAGAAAGGACACAAACCCTTGGTTTTTATTTGGAGAAAAAAGAAAGAACAAGAAGAAGCATACCTCTTGAGTTCAAGATCTCCCGGTCCACAAGCCCGAATTTTCAAACTGGAGGCTCAGCTGAACCTTTCTGTACACACTCCCCTCCGATTTAGCCATCACATACTTAACAAGGTTGGCTCAGCATTGCTAAATAGGGAAGTGCCAGATGCGAAGAGAAGGGCAAGTCCTCATGATGCATCAGATGAAGAACTATCAAGACGGAGAAAATAAGAACCACCCAGATGTGAATAGAAAATGGCCCCCAAATTATACTTTTTTGGGTAAATTTCAATTTGCTCCTCCCCACCACCACCACCCCATGTTGTTTAGCCCATTTACACTTTAACACCTAATGGGTTTGCTACCCTATGGTTTTATTTTTGTTTTACGTTAAGGACCTGCTGATAAATAGAGTAGCAAAGTTCTACATTTTACAGACCACCGAGTGATAAAGTGCAAATCATAGGATGAAAAATTAACAGAGCTTCAGTTTGTCAGGTAATTGCAGGCACTGCAATGATTTTACATGTATGAGAGAGATAGATAGAGAGAGAGTAGATGAGTTCACAATTTTGGCCCCAAATAGAGAAGTAAGCCGAAGTAAATCTAATTAGTCAATCTTGCAATCTTAGATCAGTTGAAATATATATATATATATATATATATCCCCCAAATCAAAATAAAAATAAAATGTGTGCGCATACACAAACATAAAAATACCCACCACTCAGAGAAATAGTTCTACTATCAAAGAAGTTAAAGAGAAAAAAATCCCTCAAAAATTCAGAAACAACAAAGAAAATCAGAACAAGGAGTGCACCATTGTAAATAAGACACATTTGCTCATAGGTAAATAACCATGAGGCAAAGGCAGAAAAGCAGTGTCATTCAACACCATACTACCATGACATAATAAATCAATGACACGAGCTATCAATAATGAAATATATAAGACATGAGAGAATAAGCTAATTCAAATTGACTGGACACCAACTATGTCAACAAGAATTATTTAATATAATTCTAACAAAGGTATAACCAAGGTTTTAAGTATCCATCGGCACGGACCGTATCTACCGTGCCGTACCGTGCCAACAAGATACCGGCACGATACAGCTCCCGTGCCGATGACACAGTTCAAAACCCTTTTTTCTTAAAATTACTAAGTAATTTTCTTAATAAAGTTCAAAATATTTGATAAATATACATAATAAGCAATAAAAAAAATGTGTTGCTAAAGAAATTAAATATTTCATGCCATTATGTGTCGGCACGCATGTATTTTTTGTGACCGGCACGGCTCGGCACGGCTCGGCACGCACCGTGCCGTACCGTGCCGACAAGTTTTCGGTACGATCCCGTGCCACGGCACTTAAATCCTTGGGTATAACTACGAAGTGCTATAAACTTGCAAATGATTCAGAGGATGTCTTTACTATCAATGGCAAAACTATGAAGTATCAAAATCAGAGCAACTTTCATTGCACCGTAAAGCAAATGAAGCTCAAAAAAGTTGAAAAGAGAAGAGAATACTAGCAAACAAAATGAAGAGAGGGGCTCAGACCAGCCAATCCAATCTGGAATTTGCACCAAACCTGCACAAAGAGCTGCAAAATAGTTGCTTGTGGAACAGCAAGCCTTCTATATCTTGCCAAGCTGTGTGCATCCAAAGTCCAGTATGATGTTCGAATCGCTTGGGTGCATCCACAGTTGACCATCATCATGGCCTCCTCAGAAAGAAACATGTAAAATATGCCTCTGATAAAGAAAAGCAGGCCCAGATCCATCATTTTCTTTTACACTAAGGATTGCCCTTCATATGCGTAGACACATATCTGGATGATGAACTGAGAATAAATTCCAGCACATGGCTGCCCAAAATAGGAGTACGAGTCTATTGTTAGAAAGTGGTGGAGTGCAGGGTTAATATTGCTCCTATTATTATGCGAGGCTTAATTGAGATGCACACAAAAGTGCAAGGGATTTTTTGTAATTGAACCTTTTAATGGCCAGAAAATGAATAAGAGAATGAACTCGTATACAGCCTAAGGCCAATGCTTGACAGCCGACACCAAGCAATGGCAACAACCCGGCTGCCAACATCTGTAAATAAGTGGCCATCCAGGGTTACCTCGCCATTGCTAGATCTGTGCAGTAGCAATAGGATGTCTGGTTTAATGCCCTGTGGTTTGTAAAATGTACCGCTTAGCTACCCTGGTTAACACTAAATCCTAGAGTGAATCGAAGATGAAAACACAGGGTAGTAAAGTGCTACTTTTAAACCACAGGGAGGCGAAGTGAAAATGCACTAAACCACAGAGGGGCAAATAGAAGTTTACCCCAAAAAAACCAAAGAAAAAAATAAAAAACAAATTCAGGATGTTCTATAATGAGCTGGTTAAAGATGATAGAAATATTCTTTCCCTGATTGTATTTCTTCTTCGTAGCCATGATGCAGTTTAGCAAACAAAGGTTCTTTAGAAAAATAAAATAACACTTGCAAAGGCAGTTTCATAGTGAAAAAGAGATTATAAAAAGAAAATAGGGCAAGACATCCTATTTACGTAAAATTAGGAAAACATATCAACCAGAGAAGAATGAAAAAGAAATTAGCAACATATTAAATGATGAGATAAAGAAAATGACAAAAAAACAAAAGGAACAGATCATACCAACACTAAAGCACCAGATCCCATAAGAACTCCCCAGTTAAGCATGCTTGAGCTAGAAAAGTACTAGGATGGGTGAAGAAAGGATAATGTTAAAGGAAAAATAATAATAATAATAATCAAAGGAGACTCAAGTCTACCATTTTTATCAAACTTTGCACGAAACTACACAATCAACTGCAAAATGGTTGCCTGCAGAAGAGCAAGCCTTCCAAAGGGCGCAAAGCTGAGTTCAGTCTGATGCTCAAAGAAACAAAATACAGTATAGTTGAACCAAAATATAACAAAAAAATCAGGATCCTTTCATGAATCATGAATGCATTATAAAATATATAGTAACTACAACTAGAAAATAGTTTGTTAAAGAATGAGGAAATCATTATATCAAGGATACAAGTGGCAATTACTACGAATTCTCAAGTAAAAAAATTTACTCTGACATGACCAAATACAAGAGAAAATTTCTGTTACAAGAAATTTTAAGCAACTCTGTTGCCACAAGGTGATTAAGCGTACGAAGATGCTTTAAACAAGAGTATACATAGTAAAAACAAATGAAGTTTCCAAATATAATAGAAAATACTAAAGGCACAGGCTCATATCTGCCATTTCAACTATACTACAAAGACAGCAACAAAATGGTTTCTTGCCAAACAGCAAGCCTTCCAAAGGTTGTCAAGCTGAATTCAGTATGATGAATGAAGAGCTCTAGTACATCCACCCTAGGCTATCATCATAGCCTTTGCAAACAGAAAAATGAATAAGATTCCAACACTAAATCTCTGAAAGCAGCTAAAAACAACACTAACAGTTACACCAATTCAGATAAAACATTATATCCAATTATTATGCCGAACTGGCTGACTAGGCTATCTTGCTTTCAATTGCAGCCCGTTCGGTATTGAGGGCTATCTACCTAACCCAACAAAAGAACCAAAATGCGGAACTGAACCTGAAAGCAATCATTTCTCTTTACCAAAATTCAAAACATATCATACTCAAATTTCAATTTTCAAATTACACATTTAAATTTTTATATTATGATATTAATATAAACTGGTTCGGGTACAGTTCGGGTTTAGGTTCAGGGTTGGATTCAGGTTGGGTACAGGCATCCGTTAAAGCAACCCCATTCTGCTTTGGGTTTGGTTCGGGTAAAATCTCAAGTATCCATACCCATTGACATCCCTAGCAAAGTGGGGAGAAGGAAGACAGTCAAAGCTTAGATAAGAAAGTCCTTATGGAAGAAGAAGGGAGAGAAGCCCCTGCACCCTTGAAGCTTTGCTCAATTGCAGTAGTACCCAAAGTCCAAAATTGGGAAAGTTCAATCCGACCCAAAACCAAGCCGAGCTCGAGCAAGCTCACAAGCCACGAGATTTTGACACCCAAACTCCAGCATACTGCTACAAGAAATGGTTGCCTGCTGATGTGTAGACCCTCCAAAAAACAGCCAAACAAATAAGCCATAAGAAACATTTCCATTTACACCTCTTATCACTGAACCCTCTGTAATCACCTTTTCCACACATATTGATCTGCAGAAAGTTGGGCAGTTGATCAATAAAGAAAGCAACAAGTAACTTAGAACCACCATAATCTCTTGGTCCTTCTATCTACCTCAAAAGTATAGAAAATAATTTCCCGTGAATAAAGATCTCTTCTGTTTGAAATATAGAGACCATCAAGCAAACTATTCACGAACCAGCTCGTGTTCGACTCGTTAATAAACTAGCTGAACACAAGCTGGATTTTTCAACTCAATATTTTAACGAACCGGCACGTGTTCGACTCATTGACAGCCCTACATTGAACCAAGTAGTTCACAAACAGTCTCATCTCAGTTCAGTTTTCGGACCAATTAAGCTCGAGATGAATTAAAAAAGGACAACCTGGAACAATAAAATATGGCTCAAAATAAAATGGCCCAGGTTGAATCAAGCTCGGCTATTTACATCAATAGGAACTAGGAAGAGGAGGCTCAGATCGGCCATTCCTGCTGGAAGCGTAATTTGGTTCTATTCATAATAAATAGCACCAAACGGCTGCAAAATGGAAGGCAGCAGACGAGCAGAATCCCCAGTATTGCCATGCCATACAGGTGCCACATTCATGCTTGAATTTACATACTAATAAAACCTTCAAAATTTTAAACCCCTTACAATCATCACAGCCTCTAGTTATAGGAGAAATCATATCTGGGGAAAACAGTGTCAAAGTAAAAGCAGCAAAGAGAAAAGCTTACTAGGTAGACTTCCAACAGGGTGAAGCATGGGAAAACCAATAAAACACACGCACGCACATGCACACACACAACACGCACAAGCACACGCACACATCCTCGCATGCAACACAACCCACGCCCACGCCCAACGCCCATGAATGCCCGCCAGCCCACCGGCACCAGCACCCATACGCACATGCAAGAGAGAGAGAGAGAGAGAGAGAGAGAGAGAGAGAGAGGTGTTCACTTTTTGGTCCAAACTCCAGACCGAAGAACAAAAGAACAAAGCAAATAACCCAATCTCGGTCACACAAACAAACACAGATGAAAGATATAGAGTGAGGGTTATTCATTATTTGGTCCTAGCTCCAAACCAAAGGCCAAAAGAACCAAGTAAATAAGTCAAACTCAGCCTGGTAGAGAAAATTTTCTGATATCATTTATCTAGTATTTAAGTGATCTCAAAATTGACAAATTTTAACAGTAAATATAAGGTGCATTTGACATCACTTGCTCACTAAGTAAATGAAGTCGAAATATATCATAAAACTTGGTTCCTAGGATGTTCCAAAAATCACAGATCATGTTTAGCACAGCCGATCAACAATTCAGATACCCAATCAACAAAAATGAGGTGGAGATAAAAAATCTTTTTTTTTACATCTAGAATATCCAAGAGCCTTGGTCATCAAATCCTGTTAGGCTACGCAAAGAGAGTGGTAAAATAAAGAGAAGCAAAGGAAACTTCTGTTATAAAACAAGAATTCACCAGGAAACCAGTTTATAGGAAAATAAGAAGAGGAAGCTCAGATCTCTATTCTCGTCCTCCACATATAAACCACACCAAGCGGCTACAAATTTCGCAACCAACTGACAAGGAGACACTCCAATTAACAGATAGTAGGCTAGTAGCAATCCGCAAAGCATCCGGTCAAAGAAAAAATTACAGTTAGGACACAGTTCAATAGTGAAAACAGCGAGGAGGAGAAATTAAGGGCCCGGTAGAATGCATGAATATCATGTTCACCATGCATATTTGTCTACTCAAGAGGCACAAGGTAGAAACTTCGACTCCGCATTAAAGAAAATTTTCAAGTTTAGGCAAGGTTTATACAATTTTACCACAAAGGGGGGAAGAAGGGTAAAGAACAAAAAAAGAAATTATTATGGGAACAAGCTTACCTCGCCACCTGCATAAAACACCCAAACAAAATCAAGAAGCTAGAGAGAGAGAGAGAGAGAGAGAGAGAGAGAGAGAGAGAGAGAGAGAGAGAGAGAGAGATCCCCACCATTCAGGAGAAAATATTGTCTATGCCATCTAAAGATCTTAAAGTTTCGGCCACAAAGATAACCAAGAAGATAGCAATCGATAAAGCCGATTTCAGACAAGAGCCTTGTTCTATTATTCACAGAATGATAAACGAAAACCACATACCTCTCAAGACCAAGATCTCCATGGCCATATACTATGAATTCCAAGAAGTGAATGCTCAGTTAAAACCATACCTCCAACTGAAACTCAGCACAGCCACCTAGCAATGGATGCAGAACTGTTGCCATGTAGGAACCACATGTCAGTTTCAGAACAATAATATATGTGTTACATTGAAGACAACAAGCTTTCCAGGGTTGCCACACCATTGCTAAATGGGAGAGCAGTAGAGTAGAAGGGCTACCAACCATCATTGCCTCTATTCTTAGATAACTTCACATCACACAACTTTCCCTTGCATCATATGGACAGCCGTAGAAAAGGACTTCTTACATGTTAGTCCCTAGATCTGCTGCAACTTTAATCAAAAGGCAAAGAGGTTGCCTACAAATCAGCAAGCCTTCCAAAGGCTGCCTTGTGCAAAAGTTAGCAGAATGTTAGGCAACATTAATAATGGGCAAATTAACATTAATAAAATCCCCAAATCAGCTGAGGCAATAACTCAAATCAAACCAAGCAAAAGTGAACAGAGTTGAGGGGCTCATTTCAGAATGACCTATAGTTGAAGGGAAGGTATCAACCAATTTTTACTATAAGATTTTTTCCTTTGGAGAAACTTCGCAGGCAAAGTGAATAAGATAGGCGAATGCAAAGAACAGATTCTGAAAAACATGATGAGAAACTGGTCCACCATAAAATTCTAAATAATTGAATAGGCATAAGCCAAATCTTCGGCCAATGCAGAACCACCAAACAGGTGCTAAGCATTCACAGTGGAGGCTAAAGTAATCCCCAACATTAACATATGACACTCAAATGAAACTTTACATTCACCAGATTAGGCTCTGCAATTGTAGGGAGGCTCCCCATTTAATTTGTGCCCCTCAATATTGCATCTCTGACCACCACTACCCACCTGATAATAGTTACAGACCAGTTGCCTGCCGCAGAAGCACAGACCATCTGGAGCTGCCTTGCCATTAGCAAGTACAAGAGTAGCAGAGAGGAGAAAATGAAGGTTAGCAATCATTAACATGCTTTCTCTTATTAGAGTCGGCTTCCTTCAAGTATAAACTTCAAAGCAATGAGGTTCGTTACTCAAATGCTGGGTTATTAGCGAGACAATTCAGTTTCCCTAAAAGAATGGAGAAATGCAACCCATCACAGAATGGATTATAGTTCAGGTAAGCTCTATACATTTTTACCGCAAAAATATACAGACAAAAGAGCAATGCTGCTAGTACCCCAAAGGCCATAATCCCGTGGCATTTTCGCATAAAAACCCACTTGTTTTTCACTTTTGCAACCTTTGACTGCCTTCTCTGTTTATCTAGGATTACAATTCAGGTAAGTTCTATATATTTTTACCAATATATATATATATATATATATATATATATATATATATATATATAGATAGAGAGAGAGAGAGAGAGAGAGAGAGAGAGAGAGAGAGAGAGCTAGGCTAAAATACTATTAATAGCACCAAGTCATTACTGCTATTAGGTTTTGGGCCCTTGGATGATGTGATGTGCAGTTAGGATGATAGTGGTCCCCTAGGATTTAGTGGGTGGTTGGTAGAATAGTATGATCTAAGGGGTGGAAATAGTCAAAGGAGTAGATCCAATGACAGAAAACTTGGTAGCACCAAGTGCCTAATGCTATTCATAGCATTGTAGTCGGACTTTATATATATATATATATATATATATATATATATAGAACTAGGCTACTATGCTGTCGATAGCACCAAATCCTTGGTGCTATTAAGTTTTTTACCCTTGGATGAAGAGATGTGTGGTTAGGATGATAGTGAGCTCCTTGGGTTTAGTGGGTGATTGGGGAAATAGTATGATCTAAAGGATGGAAATGATCCAAGGGGCAGATCTAATGGTAGAAAACTTGGTAACACCAAGTGCTTTGTGCTATTGATAGCATAGTAGCCAGACTTTAGCAGCAGAAGCAGCCCAGTTGCCTTAAGGACGCCCACATTGAGCCTCACAGCCTTGATATACATGCGTCAGACTGAAGGCAGCAGACCCTCCAAGGGTGCCTTGCCATTGGTAAACATAGACATGGGGAATAACTAACAGACAAAAATTATATGAGAAGCACCTCTTACAAATTAGGGGAGGTCCCATCCATTGTTGTCTAAGAAGAAGAAGAAGTGAGGGATCCAATTGGACACTCCCGCTGTGCCACCATCCCTTTTCTCCTTCTGAAGGAACTAGCAAGCAGGTTTCACAATAGGATGGATACACTTGATTACATCTATATGCATCAGCATCTCTGTTTCCACTTTCAAAGGATAGAAGAAGGCAAAAGTAAAGGTAGTCAATTTCCAGCAACCAACCTCAAAGAAAGTAAGGATAATTTATTGGCTACACGCCTACGACTGAGTTGCAACAGAGCTGCACAGGAGTATCACCATACTATTCAGAGAATGAATGAATGATAAAAGAGAAAAAACAAAACTCTCAAGGTCGATCTCAATGGCCATATACGGCAAACAAGAGAAGAGGCTCAGGGAAACTATTCCATTCACCTTCCCCTTCTATTTCCACCACAACCAACACCACCCAAGCAATGGCTGCATCCTATTGCCTCGCCAAGCCCATATGTCAGTCCCACAATCGTTACAAGTAACTGCTACACTGAAGAGAGCTAACCTCCATGGTCAACTTGCCATTTATAAATATAAACAGGAGAGGAGCAGAATAGGGGAGATGAGGGTCATCGATCATCATTGCTTCATTTTAGAATAAATAATTTTTCCATAGAATGAACCCCATGTAATAAATTCAGAATAAAAGCAAATAACCAATCTTTTATCACATTTGATACATGGAGTGGCTTATGCAAACAAGTTAGTCAGGGGTGTGAATGTAAAAAAATATAATTTAGGAAAATACAAAATTATCAAGAGAAACTCGTGTATAAATTATGAGAGCTCTAAAGAAGAGAATTTCCAAAGGACAATAGAAATTCTGAATAACTGGAATACTTCATACCTAATTGCAAAAAATTCATTAAAAGAGAACAATTTTGAAGATTTAGAGAATATATCAAAAGTTTGCATGCAGTAAAGAGACTTGGCACAAGCCAGAAAACAGTGCCTCAAATGATTTGGTACAACTACTGGATCTTCCGCCTTTTACCGCCACCCCACCAAACAATGGCCAACCCAGTTGCCTGCTGCAGAACAACAGACCATCTAGTTGCCATTAGTTAGTGAGAAGATAGCAGAGTAGAGCAGGACAATAAGGTTACAAATTATATCATCCTCTTCCTTTTTTAGGGCCCAGTTTGTTTGAGGACAAACATGAAGAAACAAAGTTTCACCTCCACATGCTAAGTACTGGACAGAGCCATTGATTCTCGATGAAGAAAGACAGAAAAATAATAATGTGATACTCATAGGGATGTCAATGAATTCGAATACCTGACATCCTATCCCTACCCGAACACAAAGAAAACAGTCTTAACCGCATGGCACAGATTCAACCAAACCAAATAAGCCAAATTTCATTTAGCTGAGAAAATTCCTTAATCCCTAACCAAAACAAACCAGCTAAATGGAGAATTCCACTGTTTCAGCGACAGATAATATCCAAGAAGACGGTAATCTATCGGATATGAAAAAGGCGCTTGTTCTACCACCAAAGAACATTAAAGAAGCCACATTCCTCTCGAGACCAAGGTCTTCTGGGCCACATATGATCCTGATCATCACTGATAATGAGCAAGAACATGGCAAACTGATCGTGTACAAGATCGTCCTCGTTTTATTGCTCAAAGAACACCAAAGAAGCCATAGCACCTCTCATACACCATTTATTCCAAGAATCGGAGGCTCGGGTAAAAACACCAAGAACATCCACCCTCGTTGTAGGCCCTGTAGCCATGTGGGTCTCTAAACCAGGAGCACGCGGAGGACGAGATTAGGGTTTTTCCAACCATCATCGCCTCTAAATCGCATACAAGATCATCCTCATTTTATTGCTCAAAGAACACCAAAGAAGCCACATACCACCTCTCGTACACCCCTAATTCTAAGAATCAGAGGCTCAGGTAAAAACCCTAAGAACATCCACCCTCGTTATAGGCCCTGCAGCCGTGTGGGTCTCGCCATTGGTAAACCAATAGCACGACGAGGAAGAGATTAGGGTCTTTCAAACCATCATCGCCTCTAAATCGCGTACAAGATCATCCTCATTTTATTGCTCAAATTACACTAAAGAAGCCACATACCACCTCTCGTTCACCCCTAATTCCAAGAATCAGAGGCTCAGGTAAAAACCCTAAGAAAATCCACCCTCGTTGTAGGCCCTGCAGCCATGTAGATCTCGCCATTGGTAGTAAACCAGGAGCTCGAGGAGGAAGCGATTAGCGTTTTTCCCACCATCATCGCCTCTCATCCAAAACGCAAGTGCTTTTGTAGGAATCTAGGAAGCAGAAGCAGCTTACGGAGAAGAGAAGAAGCGATTCAAAGAAGGGGTTGCGATCGCACGCACGCGTCGTCTATGTGCGTCGCCATCCCCTTCCTCTCCTGCAATCGAACAAGAGAAAGAGCCATGACAAGGAAAAGGAGGCGTCGGGAAAGGTAAAGTAAGTATAATAAATAATAATCAATAAAAAATATGAATAGGGAGTTTCGGGTGCTTATGTGTCAAGCTCCCCGTTCTCCAAGCTTCCTCTCAGCTCTCCTCTCCGAATTTCTCTCTGTGCTTACGTCTTTTCTCTCTGTGCTTACGTCTTGCTGCCGCACGACGTGCTCCCCTACTAGCTACGCAACCTACCCTCTTCCTCCCCTGGTGCTACAGAACGTGCGCTCCCATCTTCTCCTCTGACCCTTCTCCTCTTCCCGTTGCACTCCACCTTCTCCAAAGACTGCCTTCCTTCTTCGCCTCCTCTCCTCTTACTGTCGCGTCACCTCCTTCGGCCGATCCTACAGTGGAGCTGCGCTCTGCCACCGTCGTCACTTGCTGCTCACTTCTATACAGGCAACCATTTGCAGCGCTCTCCGCGTTTTGCGCGTACTTTCTCACTAACTCCGCCGCGCAAATATCCCATCTCCCACCAACTCCCTTTCATCTCCCACCGTCCTGCCCTGCTCTCTGATCTATACTCTCTCACCGACTCTGCCGCGAAAATATCTTCATCTCCCACCAACTCCGTCGTTCTCTACCATCTCCCACCAACTTCGTCGTTCTCTACCATCTCCCACCAACTCCCTTTCTTCTCTCTCTGTCTCTCTCTCTCTCTGTCTCTCTCTCCCTCTCTCTCTCTCTCTCTCTGGCGCCGTCCAGCGGGCTGACGGTGTTCCTGGCCGGCGGGCAAGGGCAGGTGGTGGGGGGCAGCGTTCGAGCTCGGCGAAGTGACAACAATGGCGGCGGCGGGGCGGAGGGGGCTCGGGATGGTGACGGTGGCGCTCCTCGCAGCGGCGGCCACCGTCCTCGTCGGCTTCCCCTCGGAGGCCGCGACCAAGGTCTCCTTCGTCAAAAAGACCATCAAATCGCACGAAATCGTCATCTTCTCCAAATCCTATTGCCCGTATATCCCTCTCTCTCTCTCTCTCTCTCTCTCTCTCTCTCTCTCTCTCTCTCTACTTCCTCTAAACCCTATCTTTTGGGGGGACTAATCTATTGGTAATCGGATACACCCTAGGTGATTAAACTGATATATTGCTGTTATTTTCGGCTCACAACTATTTGTTTATGGATGTGTTGATGTAGGATGTGTGTGAATCTCATTGGCAAAGCACTCGATTTTTGATATGTATGTTCTGCTATGTATTTACAAGTTAATGATGGATTTAGTGAATAGTATGTTGGAGTGGCAAAGTTAATACTGTAGGAAGTGAATAATTTGCCTTAGGCTGATCATTTTGATGTATAGAAATTTACATGCATTAGTCGAGGCGGGTATCATATAAATTTGGATTGATGCCATCATATTAGTATTTTGTTGAATAAAAATGTGGAAGTGGCATGTTCGATTCATGTTCTATATGTTTTCTGGTGTCAGCGTTCGTGATAGCTGCTCCGGTGCTCATGGCAGCGTCCTTCGCCAATGCCGTCTACGAGCGCCTTCCGCTCGAGGGCGGCGCGGACGAGGAGGAAGCCGTGCCGCCCGGGCAGGGCCAACAGCCGGCTGCATCCCAGTCGTCGTGGGAAAGAGTAATTATTCTTAGTTGTTTTTTGTGAGGTACAAGTGATTAAGAATTGAAGCGAAAGGGATCAAGAAAGAGCACTAATACAGAGAGAGAGTGAGAGAGCCGACATAGCTGGAAAGAGTCGGACTCACAGGCTCACGAGAGGTCAGTAGTAGTCGATTCAGTGTTTCGTGCTTATACAGATCGATCATTTCAGATTTATTTCTCTTCTCTCATTTCTTTCACTTTTTTTTTTCCCCCTTCTTTATATGCTTGGTCATGTAATGGTGTACTATGTAGATCTGCATGTAGAAAATGGTTCTGATTCTCACATATTTAGGCCAACAAATGGGAATGAGTAGAATTGAGTGGAGTATTTATGTAACTTCCTGCCACCGTCGTCACTTCCTGCTCACTTCTATACAAGTGCTGGTGGCCGGTGATGATGGTTGATGATGGGATTGGTCGCTCTGACCCGATCGCCCCCCTCCCTCTTTCTCCTCCTCGGCTCGGCTCCGTCTCTGCCCGTCCTCCCTCTTCACCTGGTCTCCTCTTACTGTTGCGTCATTTCCTTCGGTTGACTGTACCGGCCTGTACAGTACCAACGTGTTGCTCACCTAGTGTTCGACGGAATGCCTATGTGACTCTGAAATTTATGTTGCTTATACCATCAGGAAGTGTTGGTGGCCGGTGATGATGGGATTGGTTGCCGTCGTCACCTGCTGCTCACTTCTATACGAGTGCTGGTGGCCGGTGATGATGAGGTCGGTCAATAAGGGTAGTAAACATTTTTGAAATTTTACTGTTCTTGCATTTGTCTTTCCTGCGTTGATTTATGTATCTATTTATGGATTTCTGTTTAACTGCAACATTGCTAATGAGGGAAAGATCTATTTGGTAAGAACTATTTGTTTAAACTAAATCCCTTTTCAAAATTGCTAAGAAGAACAAAACTTCATTTGATAACAACTGCTAATTTAAATTAATCCATGCATAAGCTTCATAGCTGTGGACGTTGTTGTTCGGTATGCTTGATTTAAGCATCTTTTACTCTCGATACCTATTGCACATTGCTTAATAAATATTTTCATTCCTCAAAATTGTAGTCGAAGCATCCAGTTTTCACTCACCATTCTTCTACTCGGTGTTGGTATCGCAACAGTGACTGATCTGCAACTTAATCTTTTGGGATCTGACTTATCTCTGCTTGCAGTATTCACGACTTTTATAAGGCGATGATGATGCAGGAAAAAAAAGAAGAAAAAACCCCGAGCTGAGGAATGGTCTACTCATTGACCTTGGAAAATTGGACAGCCGTTTGTACCGGAATATTGCACGTGCATTATCTGGATGGCCTATAATGTATGCAACCATTTGTGCGTAGCCGATCGGCGTGCATTATCTGGATGGCCTACAATGTATGCAACCATTTGTGCGTCGCCGATATCCTCCGCACTAATCTGAGCCTTATACTATTTTTTTTTCCCCCTCCTTTGCTTCTATATATTTATCCTTGATTTTTCGCTTTGGGTTTATTTGGTATTCCTTTGGTTTTCAATCCTTCTGGTTGAATATATATATATATATATATATATATATATATATATATATATATATATATATATATATATATATATATATATATATATATATATATATATATATATATATATATATATATATATATATATAGTTTCTCGAGCTTGAAAAACTCGAAAGCGTTATGCTGAGCTCCTGTGAACGACTCTCGCTTTATTCAGTCTATTATTAATTCGTTCCCGGGCCTCTGATCTCTCTCAAGGAGCAGTTGGAGAATGATAAGGTCCCGAACTGCTTACTTTGCTCATTTTCCGAGCATTCGTAGTACTTTTGGTGCTATTTTTTTGCGATCTATTGACGGGCTACTTCCTCAGGTATGGCATTTGTTTGCGCCGTGGTGTTCTGGTATGATATATATTTCAGCTGGGTTTTTGTTACTCCCCTTTTTGGGATTTTGTGGACTCTCCGTACTGTTGTAAATTATGCTATCTTACTTGATCCTGATATTTATTATTCCCAGTATCTGTTATTTTATTTGCATTGAGCTTGATTTTTGGGTTTCACTGATGTTGTGTTGCTGTTATTGTTGTTGCTGTTGTTTTCCTTTTTTGTTTTTCTCCTTTTGGTGGAAATGCTATGTTATATAACCTTCTTTACCTGCTGAGATTTTTTCCATTTGAGAAAGAACAGTACAATCATGTGCTACATGAATGCGATCTGATGATAATTCTGCTTGGACGGAACACTCTTACATGAATGCTAGGTTACCCTCACATGTCATTCTTGGCTTGGACAGAACACTCTTAAATACAGGTACTTAATCTTCTCTCTCTTTTGCAATTGCTCTCAGCTGCAGGTTTGCTTCTTAAATTTTACACATTATTTTTCCATGCAATGAAACTTTTCAGTCCTGCCAATTATATACTTGATTCTTCGCATGGTAGTTGCAGAATCTTTGCCTACAGATTCGGAACTTTTCTGATATATGTACTTCGAATCCCACTTTTGATTTTTATATGCAATTACCATTGTAATTAAATGTACCTTCCCTTTCGGCGTCTCTTAACACACTAAACCACAATTGTATATTGAATACTCATGCATGTAAAGAAGGTTAACTTTCAGATGACAAATTTGGCAATTATTCCTTGCACTATATTATTAGAGACACTTTTCTTCAGGAAGAGATTTAGATTAACTTTTTGTTCTTGAATTTGTCTTTCCTGCGTTGATTTATGTATCTATTTATGGATTTCTGTTTAATTGCAACATTGCTAATGAGGGAAAGATCTATTTGGTAAGAACTATTTGTTTAAACTAAATCCCTTTTCAAAATTGCTAAGAAGAACAAAACTTCATTTGATAACAACTGTTAATTTAGATTAATCCCTGCATAAGCTTCATAGCTGTGGACGTTGTTGTTCGGTATGCTTGATTTAAGCATCTTTTACTCTCGATACCTATTGCACATTGCTTAATAAATATTTCATTCCTCAAAATTGCAGTCGGAGCATCCAGTTTTCACTCGCCATTCTTCTACTCGGTGTTGGTATCGCAACAGTGACTGATCTGCAGCTTAATCTTTTGAAATCTGACTTATCTCTGCTTGCAGTATTCACGACTTGCATCGCACAAATTGTATCCTAATCTGTTGACGTTGTTTCCCTCACGTATCATCGACGTGCGTCTCTTAACACACTAAACCACAATTGTATATTGAATACTCATGCAGGAATCGTTCGGAGCCATACGCACGATTAAGGTTTTTTTCGCAAGAGGAACATGAGGGAATGCTTGGATTTTATTAATGAACAAATTAATAAAATCCTTCTGCTCACATTTCTGGCGCTTCCTTTAACAGTAAACCGTTCTGAGTTTTCCTTTATCAATCCTTGCAGTTTATCTTTTCCTTTAACAGTAAACTATTCTGAGTTTTCATTTATCATTCCTTGCAGTTTGAAGACGATGACAAGAGATGTCATCTGGAACTCGACTATTCCTTTGAGATCAAGAAACGCTGAGGTCAAACTATCTTATTATGGCAAATCAATGTGGGTTATAACCGATTGAAGTTGTGACACCCCCGGAATTTGGATTAGTCCTCTATATAAATGATATAATAGGACTAAAATCTCTAACCCGGCTATAGCATTTTGGATGGTAGCAAAATCCAAGAGGAACATGAGAGTTAAGCGTGCTAGTGCTAGAGTAGTTCTAGGATGGGTGACCCCCTGGGAAGTGTGGGGCGTCACAGTTGGTATCAGAGCCATTCACCAGCCGGAAATGTGAGATGAGTCTCGGCTGAGCCAGGGTTATATAGCGGGTAGAGTGTGGCTCCCTGGCTAATGACCGTTGTAGGTGGAGTGCAGCTCCCTACAAGGTCGGCTAAGGCTAGCGAGACGAGTCTCACATCGCCTGGTGCTTGTGAGTGTGCTTGAGCCTGACGTGGACGTCAGGGCTTAAAGGGGGGAAGAATGTGACACCCCCGGAATTTGGATTAGTCCTCTATATAAATGATATAATAGGACTAAAATTTCTAACCCGGCTATAGCATTTTGGATGGTAGCAAAATCCAAGAGGAACATGAGAGTTAAGCGTGCTAGAGCTAGAGTAGTTCTAGGATGGGTGACCCCCTGGGAAGTGTGGGGCGTCACAGTTCCTCTAATCTGTCACGCCCCGGGTCGAAACTGCGACCCGGGCTCGCCAACAGATCCGCCGCCCATACGGGAAGCCCCGTATAGACGTAGCGACTAACCTGCAAAAGAGATCTACACTAAACAGATATCAGAGCTGATAAGGTAAAAGCTGGATAAAATAAATACAACTCTAACAAAATATACAACCAGAGTGCTCACCAAAATACAAATATCTCTCAAAATAAGAAGAGTACAACTCAATCCTCACTACAAGGTCATTCGACAAGAACTCTCAAAAAGTAGGGAGGTACATCTACTCTCAAGCGACAACTGGTAGGGATCTATCTCGCGACTCCCTTACCTCGATCAGTCGGGTCAGCAACAGGTGCGGCAGGAACTGGAGCAGAAGAAGAAGTCCCTGGGGAAAATACACCACGACGGGTGTGAGAACTACGTCCCAAGTAGTTCTCAGTAGGTGCCGCCAACAAGCCCGACGGTCTGCCCACTAAGTCTACTAGAGGCAAAAAGTAACAATGCAGTGCGGAAAGGGAAAAGCTGGTAAAGTAATCTCTACAGCTACTATGCCTCTATCTAGATGCTCAAAAGTGGGACAGAAAGAACATGATGCTACAACTAGCTCTCGACTCAAATCACCCAATCTCAACTGACTGCCGCATAGGGTCCAGTCAAACCTGCGCCTACCTACTGCCGTCACGTCTCGGGGGACCGGACTTACGTAGGGCGTCCGTGACTGCCACTAACTGGCCCAGCCAGAGGGACTGTGTCCGTGACTGCCACTAACTGGCCCAGCCAGAGGGAACACTGCGTCGACAAGTCGCGATAGAAGAACAGGCCCAACTCCGGAGTGGCTCTCGAGGGGAGCGACCCCACCGAGGAAAGTATCCGCGCATCCCTGTCGAGCTCAAATGTGGCTCATGCAGGCTATAATCCAAATCCTCGATCAACAAGATCGACTGAAACCAAAGGAACACTGTCTCACACACAGGCTGGAAAACTGCACAGCCGAGACTCACTGTCACTCAAAATAGCTCTCAAGATCTCGAATCTACAACCCAAGTCACTTTCCCAAAGAAACCTGGTCTACAGACTGCTAACAACTCCACTCGGTCCCCAGACACGAGTGTAAATGCATCCCACAATAATCCGACCTCTCGGCCCACTACTTGGGCGAGGAGAACTCTAAGTCCAGAGTGATATACAGAAAAGTGATGTGGGAATGTCTAGAGCAATAAAACCTAGCCCAAGTTGAGGTTTTCTACAGTCTGGCTGAACATACATCATATGGCAGTGGTGCTAGGTCAAGTTCCAAGATAAATAATAAACACAGCTTGTTGGGAGCAAGATAATAATAATCAACAGCTTAGGAGAGAAAAATAATCACAGGATCATCTAACTACAACAGGAACATCAATTCACACATTCTAGCATGCTGGACATCAAACATTAAAATATGCAAGTCCCTAAAGTTAGAATTAGTCCACAGTCCGCTGATCTTGAAAAGAGGTCACCCACCTGATGCGCTGATCAGTCCAAGTCCTACAGCTGATAATACCAACAACACAGCAACTCACTGTCCAGCAAATCCAGTACAGTCCAAATCCCACCTGGATTCAACATAGGCTACAATTATACACAATCCCCCAAAAATCTGTCCAAAAAATCACATGCTGAATTTCAGCTGCACAGAAGCCAAAATATCACCTGCTGAAAGTGCTCAATAAATTCCAATAAAAATATCCCGACGTTCTTCGCGTCGATAGCTTCGAAACAAGTACCTGCACGCCCAAATCGGAGTTCCGTAGGCCGAGATATAAATTCCACAACACGGGCGCGCGAAGACATACAACCACATAACTGTAAAATCTTGCACAGATAAAAAAAGGAAGATGTATACCTCCCTACTTTTTGAGAGTTCTTGTCGAGTGACCTTGTAGTGAGGATTGAGTTGTACTCTTCTTATTTTGAGAGATATTTGTATTTTGGTGAGGACTCTGGTTGTATATTTTGTTAGAGTTGTATTTATTTTATCCAGCTTTTACCTTATCAGCTCTGATATCTGTTTAGTGTAGATCTCTTTTGCAGGTTAGTCGCTACGTCTATACGGGGCTTCCCGTATGGGCGGCGGATCTGTTGGCGAGCCCGGGTCGCAGTTTCGACCCGGGGCGTGACAGATTAGAGTGGTATCAGAGCCTAGGATGTAGGTCATTGCGGACTTAGAAACCCTAGGCTTGTGGTTGGACCCTAGGATGACTTACGTGAGAGCCGTAATCTTTTAGCGAGAGTCTTGATTGGGTTCCCAACTCTCCCAGTGGATGGGATGAGTGATCGACATGTCTTCCTTCGGTGGCAACTATGTTGGCTGCAGACAACATAGTACTATGGGAAGGGGGACATGCCCTTTGACTTTCGCTTGATTGGGTCGTGTTTTGTTTGGGATTCTGACTGTTTCTCTTCTTCCCTCAGGCGAGTGATGCCTCCGCGACGCACGATGTCGACGCGTTCGCAGCCTTCTTTCTCTGAGCCCGAGCCGGAGGACTCGGGGCAGGGACAGCAGAGAGAGGTTTTGGAGCTTCGTGCCCAGTTGGCACAGATGTTTGAGGCAGTTCAGCGCCAGGAGGAGACTTCTCAGCGTCAGGAGGAGACCTTGCGACGCCAGGAGGAGGCCTCGCAGCGCCAGGAGGAGGCTTCCCGACGCCAGGAGGAGGCCTTGGGTCGGATGATGCTTATGTTAGAGCAGAGGTCACAGCCTGTGGTAGCACCCCCTGAGAGTTCGCCTGTGCCCTCTTCGCCAGCTGCAGCGCCCCCTGTGATTCTGTCAGCACCAGCTGTTCCTGTCGAGCCGGTTTCCTGCAGACCACCGTCTGAGTCGTCGGGACCTTTTACTTCTTCTGAGCAGCATGCAGCGGTTGATCTCTTGATGAGGTTCTGTCGGTTCGATCCACCCCGTTTCTCTGGTCAGGGTGCTGAGCCATGGGAGGCCGAGACTTGGGTTACGGCCATGGAGCGTCACTTTGAGAGTTTATTCGTCGAGGATCGGTTTCGGGTCTTCTTGGCAGCGCATTATCTGGAGGGCAATGCCGAGGCTTGGTGGCGGCGGGTGCGGCCTGCTGGTCCGCCTGGGACACAGATTCTTCCTTGGGCGGAGTTCCGCAGACTTCTTCTAGGGGCCTTCTTTCCTGAGAGTGTACGTCAGCGACTGGAGGAGCAGCTGAGGAATCTCCGCCAGGGAGATAGGCCCGTGCATGTGTACATAGCTAACTTCAATCAGCTGTTGGCTAGTATGCCTCACATGGCCAGGGATGAGGCTCACCAGGTTTACATGTTTGAGCGGGGGCTGCGCCGGGACATTTATCAGCTTGTTCGCTCCCGCAGATTGCAGATATTAGAGGCCTCGATGGAGCAGGCGTTATATGTTGAGTCTGGAGAGGTAGTTATGGATGAGGTGGCTCCAGCCCCCGTAGGGACTCCTGGGGCGAAGCGCCCGGCGCCGGTGGATGAGGGGCAGTCGAGTAGGCAGGGACCCCCGAGACCCCCACGATTCCATCCTCAGGGTCGTGGACGCCAGAGGCGCCAGAGATCTGGATCATCTCATCAGTCTTCGCAGCAGCGTCGACCGCCTCGACCACAGCAGTCATCTCAGCAGCAGCAGACTTCGCGACAGCCCCGTCAGGAGCGATGTGTCTTTTGTGGAGGGCCGCACTTACCGATGCATTGTCAGCAGAGACACGGCCGTTGTTTCCGTTGTGGACAGGCCGGTCACATTCAGAGTTCATGCCCCAGGGAAGGTCATCCAGCTCCTTCCGCGGCCTCAGCACCTTCTGTTCCTCACATGACAGCAGGGCCTTCTGTGGCCTATGGTAGGCCTGATCAGGCTTCTTCCTCTTCGCGACAGTCAGAGCGACGTCCCCCGGCGCCGAGCGGGCGAGTCTATGCCGCCCAGGTTGAGGATGCTTCAGCAGCCGATCATGTCGTCGCAGGTACTATTTTGATTTCTGCAGTTCGTACTCATGCTCTTTTTGATACTGGTGCATCGCATTCATTTATTAGTAGAGCATTTGCATCCCTACATGGTATAGAGGTAGTTTCATTATCGCATGCATTAGAGGTTCAGATTCCAGACCATGTCTTGCATGTCGAGGAGTGTTGTAGGGATTGCCCTGTACAGTTGGGACCCTGGGTCCTGCCGGCAGACTTGCTCGTCTTGCGGCAGCTCCAGGATTTCGACGTGGTACTTGGCATGGATTGGTTAGCTCGGTTTTTCGCCACCATTGACTGCAGAGAGAGGACGGTGACCCTCCGCGAGCCTGGACAGGAGGAGTTCGTTTACAGAGGCTGCCAGATGGCCTTATTTGCCATGACTATTTCTTCGGCGAGAGCCCGGCGGATGATGAGTAGGGGTTGTACCGCCTTCCTGGCGACGATCGTGGAGGTGCCTACGGCGGCACTGGGACTCGAGGATATCCCTATTGTCCGCGAGTTCCCAGATGTGTTTCCCTTAGAGTTGTCGACCATGCCGCCGGAGAGGGAGATTGAGTTTGTGATTGATGTGGTTCCAGGAACCGCACCTATCTCGAAGGCACCCTATAGGATGGCCCCTGCCGAGCTGAGAGAGCTGAAGGCCCAGTTGCAGGACTTGATGGATGTGGGCTTTGTGAGGCCCAGTGTATCTCCGTGGGGAGCGCCAGTTTTATTTGTGAAGAAGAAGGATGGGTCGCTTCGATTATGTTGTTACGAATTTTGAGTTGGCGTAGTTTCGTGAAAGTTTCAAGTCTTGAAGATTGAAGGTGAAGAAAGTTGGATCATTTAACTCAATCTCAAGAAAGAAGAATTCAAAAGGATCAGGTATGTTTAACTAAAGATTTTGTGTGATCCGAATACTTCTCGTAGTGTAGAAACACTTGGAAGAATTTTTAACTGCATAAAAAATCAAAAACTTGTGTTCGGACATGTTCAGGATCCGGATCAGAGCCAGCGATCCGGATCCCGAAGGTTGTTGTTTCATACATTACTTCAATCCGGATCGCAGCATCTCACGATCCGGATCCCGAACGTTGAGTTTTCTGAAATGTATGAACGATCCGGATCAGGCATTCCGATCCGGATCCCGAACGTTTGTTTTCTGGAAACCGTCTTTATTGCTACTGCAATCCGGATCGCCCAAATCCGATCCGGATCGCCGTCCGTCAAAATTCCAGAAATGTTAGGTTTTTGATTCTTATCTCCTTCCTAGGGTTTTCTAACCTATAAATAGACCCTATGACTCTTTTTCTAGGGTTAATCCAGAAAGAATCGAAATAGCCGTCATATTCTTATATCATCTTATACGGCTCTAGATCCACATATAAAGAAGAAAGGAAATCATTAGAGAATACTCTATGTTTCTTCATCTATATTGATTAGTTTGATTCTAGGTTTTCATACTCACATCTTGAGTTGAATCAAACTAATGAATACTTAGATGGTATTTCCGATCTATCTTTGATCTAAGTATTCGGCGGATCATCACCACCAAAAACAACGATTTACCCCAAAAATCGGCGCGTGGATTCGCATGTCCTTGTGGATTCAAGGTTCAACCGCTCTCGTGGATTCGGAGCGAGGCACGTTCGTGGATTCGAAGGGTGCTATTGGATGAAGACCGTGGACTCGGTCGGACGTCGTGGATTCGACGTTGGACGCCGTGGATTCGGCGTTGGGCGCAGATCGTGGATTCGAGAAGCGTCGTGGAGCGAGCGGAGAAGATCCTCTAGGAGCGTATGGAAAAGGTTGAGTCGTAAGTGTGTACGGTAAATCACCTTGTACGTGTTTTAATTCTAGTGGATTTCTGCCGTGTTATCGGTCCCGTGGTTTTTTACTCCGGTGATGGAGTTTTCCACGTAAAAATCTTGCGAGTTATTTTTTATTTCCGCATTGGGTTTTTATCGCAACGATTTTTGAGTGTTTATACGTTTACACCTATTCACCCCCCTCTAGGTGTTTTTTCCCCTATTTAGATCCTTATTACATATAACCCATCATGTGGTATCAGAGCGGGAATAGGGTTGTAAACAATGGTTGAAGGTGGAAACATCAACCGACCCCCGTTCTTCGATGGAACAAATTATGCGTACTGGAAAGTGCGGATGAAAGACTTTTTAATTTCCATCGACGAACGGGTGTGGCAATCAATTGAATTAGGATGGTCTAATCCAACTGAATTTATTGGTGATGTTCACACCTTAAAACCTAGGTCGAAATGGACCAAGGAAGAGTTAGATTCATCTTCTTACAATGGCAAGGGAATTAATGCTATTTTTAATGCCTTATCTCAAACTGAGTTCTCTCGCGTCTCAGCATGTGAGACTGCGAAAGAAATCTGGGATGTTCTTCAGGTTACACATGAGGGAACTAACCTCGTGAAGATTCAGAAACTGCAAATGCTTACGAGCAAGTTTGACTCTATCTTGATGGCAGAAAATGAATCTTTCACGGACTACTATACACGATTGCAAGACATCGTAAACTCATGTGCTAACCTGGGAGAGAAGATTCCAGAATTTAAGATTGTAAGAAAGATCTTAAGAACTCTTCCTGAACGATTTCGCCCAAAGGTTACAGCCATTGAAACTATTAAACACCCGGACGAAATACGTGTAGAAGAATTAGTTGGTGCATTACAAACTTATGAAATGACATTTACTACTAACAATTCTTCTGGAAAGGCATCCACTTCTAAGTCTTCAGGTTATGCGTTGAAAACAACTAAGGAAGAAGACGCGGATACATCCTCCTCAGACGATGACGAGAATCCTTCTATGGAGGATTTCGAGAAGCAGCTCGCTCTCTTGACAAGGAAGTTTCGCCGCAACTTTCGAAGGGGTAATTCAAGTCAATCTCCATCATTCGGAAAGTCAAACAAAGGCAAGGGTACTTCAAGTTACAAGTCGAGAAAGCAAGAGAACTTCTCAAAGGATAAGAAAAGTTCAGAGGGACAACTACAATGCTTCAAATGTCGAGGCTACGACCACATTGCAACGGAGTGTCCCAACAAGTATCCGGCAAAGAAGAAGGCGATGCAAGTCGTCACTTGGGATGACAACTCAACGTCAAATGAGTCGTCTTTAAGTGATGAAGAAAAGAGCTCCACGGCATTCCACGCGTCCATATCTTCACCCTTCATGTGCTTTATGGCAAGTACGTCCGAGTCGTTGTCCAACTCGACTGTTGAAAAGATTGCAACGGACAACGAATCGGATGATTCGGAAGGTGAAGATTTTGCTTTAGCCTACCACAGACTTTTGAGGGATTCAAAGAAAGTGGCTAAGCAAAACAAGAGTTTGAGAGGGAGAGTGCATGATCTCGAAGAAGAAGCAAAAAGAGCAACTTCTCTCTCAAACGCTCTTGAAGTGGAAAGGGAAAATCTGATAAAAGTAAATGTTTCCCTTCAAGAGTCCAATGAGCGTTTTGAGAAGGAACATACAAATCTGGTGGATAAAGCGAATCACTTCTCAAAGCTCTACAACGAGGCTCGACAGGATAACCTGGAAATGACAAAGACCATTTTCCAACTCAAGGATGACTTACAGCGATTCTCTTCAGGAAGGAGTAAGTTGGATAGACTTCTTGGTCTTGGTCAATCAAATCGGTTCGGCCTCGGATACACTCAAACTGGAAACAGTCCAAGTTCGAGTGGGACAGTTTTTGTGCCTCAGTCGGTATCTCCTCCTCCGACGCCGGAATTCAAGACAAACAACGACAACAAACCTACTTCATCCTCTTTGGGGTCGTCAAGATCTAAGGTATGTTTTCGTTGTGGTGTTTCAGGGCACATAAGAAGATATTGCAAGACGGGAGTCAAATGCTCACCTCAAACATCTCTTGCAATGACTACCACAAAGGTGATTCCTCGGAAATCAATTCCAAATCAATTGAAAGAAAAGAACCCTGGTAGTTTACCGCGCAAGACGACTCCATCAAGGAGCAGCAATCGTTTTAACAAGACGCTTTCACCTAGGCATATAACTTCACGACCATTACCGACGCACTCCAAAAAGGCTTGGGTGCGCAAAGGTGAAATCTTTCCTTGTCTTGTTACCAATGTTTCCTTGCATGCATATGATAGTTCGTCTTGGTATCTGGATAGCGGTTGTTCGCGTCACATGACCGGTGACAAAAATAGTTTTCAAAATCTTGAGAAAATCTCCGGAGGACTTGTTGTTTTCGGAGACGGTCGATCTTCCAAAATTGTTGGAAAAGGGACGGTAGCTATTCCAGATGGCCCGATTTTGAAAAATGTTTTATTTGTTGATGGCCTTAAGACTAACCTCATAAGCATAAGTCAACTTTGCGACAATGGTTTTTCAGTTAACTTTTCATCTGTTGAATGCGTTGTAACTGATAAGGACCATGTCTTCTTTTTAAAAGGGGTTAGATCTGAAAACAATTGCTATGTTGTTCCTAATAAAATTTCAGAAAAATGTAACCTAGTTTCTTTGAATAATGAAACACTTTGGCATGAAAGGCTAGGTCACATAAATTTTAAGGAACTTGTTAAAATTTCAAACAAGGACGTGGTCAAGGGGGTTCCAAAACTTTTATTTAAACAAAGCATTGTGTGTGGTGGTTGCCAAAAGGGAAAACAGTCCAGAACTGCACACAAGAACTTGAACCACGTTGGTACAAAACGGCCTTTGGAACTTTTACACATGGATTTAATGGGGCCGACCCGTCAACCATCTTTGGGAGGTAAATGGTATATTTTCTTATTGGTTGATGATTTCTCTCGGTATTCTTGGGTAGCATTTTTAAAAGAGAAAGCTGATACTTTTGATTCTTTTCACGAGATTTGCCTTCGTATTATGATTGAAAAGAATGAAAAGATCATTCGTGCTAGAAGTGATAGAGGTGGAGAATTCATTAATTCTAAATTCATTGACTTTTGTACTTCAAACGGTATTAAGCATGAATTCTCTGCACCCTATACACCTCAACAGAATGGTGTTGTTGAGCGCAAAAACAGGGTTGTTCAAGAGATGGCGCGTGTGATGCTTCATAGCCGGAATTTACCGCTACATTTTTGGGCTGAAGCTGTGAACACCGCTGTCTATGTCATTAATCGAGTGTTTTTGCGCCCGGGAACGTTAAATACACCATATGAACTATGGTGTGGTAGAAAACCCAACATCAAATATTTTCGCATCTTCGGGAGTCGGTGTTACATTTTACGTGACCGTGAAAATCTTGGAAAGTTTGACTCACGAAGTGTCGAAGGGATTTTCTTGGGGTATTCTACTAATAGTAGAGCATATCGAGTATTTAACTTGGAATCTAAGACGATCGTAGAATCTATAAATGTTAAAGTAGATGAAGCTTTTCACTTTGCATCTGAAAAATCTACCCTCGATATCTCTCTAGATGATGATTCTCCTGCCGTTGCATCTTCTCATAATAATACTTCCAATATTAATGATGCATCTAATGGTTCTTCAAGTTTATCTAATGTGCAGGAATCATCTCATATATCTCCGAGTACTCCGTTTCAACAAACGCTACGAATCTCCAAGGATCATCCGGAATCGAATATTATTGGAGATCCACAAGAAGGAGTTAGAACTCGGAGGCAGTTGGTTTGTGGATTCGCTTGCTACGTATCTCTAATCGAACCAAAGAACATAGATGAAGCTCTTTAGGATGACTACTGGATTAAAGCAATGCAGGAAGAGCTCCATCAATTTGAGCGAAACAAAGTCTGGAAATTAACGAAGCCTCCAAAGCAACATAATGTGATAGGTACCAAATGGATCTTCAAGAACAAGAAAAATGAGGATGGTACTATCATCAGGAACAAGGCACGATTAGTTGCTCAAGGCTACTCTCAAGTAGAAGGTATAGACTTTGATGAAACATTCGCCCCTGTAGCTAGACTCGAGTCCATTCGTATACTGTTTGCTATTGCTTGTCATTTTAAAATCAAATTATTTCAAATGGACGTTAAGAGCGCATTTCTAAATGGGTTTTTAAATGAGGAAGTTTATGTGGCTCAACCGAAAGGTTTTGTAGACCATAAACAACCTAACCATGTTTTTCGTTTGAAAAAGGCTCTTTACGGTCTGAAACAAGCACCGCGAGCATGGTACGAAAGGTTGACAAAGCACCTTTTGGAGAAGGGCTACACTCGAGGGGGAGCTGATAGGACTCTCTTTGTGAAGCATTATCAAAACAATTTCATTATAGCACAAATCTATGTCGATGACATTGTATTTGGCGCAACAATAGATAATGATGCTTCTAAATTCGCGGAGACCATAGAAAGCGAATTTGAGATGTCCATGATGGGCGAATTGACTTATTTCCTTGGATTGCAAATTAAACAAATTGATGAGGTATTCACTTGAGTCAATCCAAGTATGCAATGGAGTTGGTTAAAAAGTTTGATCTTGAAAATTCGAAGAATTTTCCGACTCCAATGGGAACTAGCCACAAGGGACTTGGAAGTGAATCACAAAGTGAGAATGTAGACGAGAAACTGTATCGAAGTATGATTGGAAGTCTACTTTACCTCACGGCTAGTCGCCCGGATATATCTTTTGGTGTTGGGATCTGCGTGAGATATCAATCTGCACCAAAGGAGGTTCACCTGAAAGCGGTGAAAAGGATCATCCGGTATATCAAAGGATCAATTAATTTCGGAATTTGGTATCCTATGGGAACAAGTTTGGATATTGTTGGATACTCAGATGCCGATTGGGCAGGATCAGTGGATGATCGGAAAAGCACGAGTGGTGCATGCTTCTATCTTGGCCATTGCCTTGTTGCATGGCACAGTAAAAAGCAGAATTGCATAGCACTCTCGACTGCCGAAGCGGAATACATTTCAGCGGGTAGTTGTTCAACCCAACTCATTTGGATGAAAAGTGTGTTGAGCGACTTCCGGATTTCAGCATCTTCGGTAACAATTCTTTGTGACAACACAAGTGCAATTAACATTTCTAAAAACCCTGTGTTGCACTCTAGAACAAAACATATTGAACTTAGATATCATTTTCTTAGAGAGCTAGTTGAATCAAATACTCTTCAACTTTCATATATTCCAACTGAGGATCAATTAGCTGACATTCTAACAAAACCTTTGGATCAAAAACGTTTATTCATTTGCGAAAAGCAATTGGAATGCTTTCCTTGAAATAAACTTCTTTTTGAAACCTTTGCTTAGGATAGGTTTTGTTTTTGTTTTGTTTTGTTCATTATCTATGTTTGTACATAGGACATTAATTGAGCATAGATCATAATTGACTTTAATTGCATCTTTTCGCACATTTAGAAATTTATTATGCTTTTGCCATCATAATATTTTACTGTTGCAATGATCATTTATGTTAATTAAATCATCTTCTGAGTGATCAAAGTCAATTTCTCTCTCAATGATCTCTTGGTATAGTCATTATTTTATTTGACTGCTTAGTCGAGTATGAAATCGAGATCAATTTTTGGTTGAATACTTTATATCTTAAATAATTGATAGCCAATTGAGGGGGAGTCAAAGAAAAGTAAAATGCTCAAAAGATGTGGAAAGAGTTACATCCCAATGAGGAGTGTGAAAACTACCACCACATGGAGGAAAGAGCTACCACCTCGGTCGTCCGAGTATTGTGTGCAGCTACCACATGTATACCAAGCATGGTTGTTCAAATTTTTGATTATGTAAAATGCATGTTGAAATACTTGACTCCGTCAAATTTCAAGGTTGGTATAAGGTGGGTTTTTAAAGAAAGATGCTCAAAGAGCCACTCTCTTCAACAGATTGTCTAGATACATTATCTACTATATTTGGGATTTCAAACATCTATTGATCTTTGTATTTCATTTTCTTTACTGAATTGATGATTTGATAAAGGCATTACTCATAAGATCAAGTTAGATGTAATTGAAGGTGTTCAACTTTAAGGGATTTAATTTTTGTAAATTCTCGTTTCATTTTGGATATTATTGATAGATTTGGCATAATCTAATTCTTGTTGTATGAAACGATCGATTTTTGTTTAAAGTTGATACACATGTTGTGCTTACAATCTTTTCTGGTTTTTCTTGAATTTCTTTGAAATTTTCTAAAGAAAAAGTTGGAGCCGATCCGGGATCGGGCAAGATGATCCGGATCCCGAACGCAGTTTCTCACTGCGGGTAGCCGATCCGGATCGCAAGCACGGTCCTGATCCGGATCGCGGCTAGGGTTTTATAAAGAACAAAGGGTTTTGATTTCTTTTACTCCAATCTTTTGTTCATAAAGTTTCCAGAGCTTCTCTCCTCTTGATTTCACCCTTCTTGGAAGCTTTCAAACTCAAGTTCTTCAACTCCAAGTAAGTTTTATTGATCAAATCTCGGTTTTTCACCGTTTTTCTCTATTCCTCCTCAAACGTGATGAAATTCTTGGATCAATTTTGTTTGTGGATGGTTTTGATCAAATTTTTTGAAATAAGAACTCTGGGTAGTTTAGTTTTGATTATATGCTAGGTATTCTCCTGATTAACGGATTTTTAGGCTTCGATTTCTAAAATTTCGGTTTTTAGGGCCTATAATAAGGATTTTCCGAAAATCATGCACTTGATCTATTTTTAAAAGTCCCTTTTGCAAAAATAATTTGATTCTTAGTCTCTCTACATGATTATGATTGTTGGGTACAATTTTTTCAAATCTTTGAAAATTAACAATTTTTCGTGTTCTGAGTTGTTGCTCACAGGATTTTCAATCTTCTTAAGGCACTTGGATCAATGGGGATTCTCATGGATCATTCTTTTTATTGGTCACTATGGTGCACACTAGGGCCACAAACAAATAAAGAGAGCTAATGAAAACACAACAAAAAGG
>CM055064.1:13358689-13420749 GCA_029204045.2 Tillandsia leiboldiana | reverse complement strand
TACCCAAGGTACATCTACCTCTGACTCTCAGTGCTGGTCAAGGAACTAAACGCCACGTCCTCACCCGATCAGCTGCCTCCGCCTCGAACCAAGCCGGAACAGCTAACCCAGGAACCTGTCACCCGGGCGCGCGTGTAGAACATACTGCCATAGGTCCCATTGGTACCGTCTCACTATCCACGGTAATGCCCACTAAATCTACTGGATGCACAACAATAGTATGCAGATAGATAAATATAGTAAAAGCTGAAAGAACTATCTATCGATCGTCTCAATCATCACGCTCAGACCTCTACCAAATGAAGAAGAATGCATCCACCCCTATGCTAACACACGCCCAAGTATCATGCTCAAAGGAAACTCCATCTATGAACAACGCTATGAACTCACTCACCACCTATCACCCAATCCCAATGGACTGTTCCCTCTTTGGACCAGTCAAACAGCATCGCTCATCTACTGCACGCACTCCCTATAGAAACGACTTCACGTAGGCATCCACTGCCGCACATCCCGGAGGAACGTACTTACGTAGGGTTCCCTCTAGGGACCATCTCAGTAATCACATCTGCAGCCTCTTCAGGCTCGGTATCATCATCGTGACCCGGGGCGTAGCTCGAGGGGAGCGACCCCACCGAACTCAAGTATCACAATGTATCTCTAACTGGCATAAAAAGCCCGCTCAGCAGGCTATAATCCACGATCAAACAGATCGGAATCTCATGCTAAACTAGCACTAACTCAGTCGAGAAGAACTCCACGACTCGAACAGAAAACCCAAACAACTCTCACAGCTATGTCGGAGAACCCTCACAACACTCAAGGCTAAAATACACGATCAACAGATCGGATCTCAATGCTCAACAAGCCTACGCAGTCGTAGAAAAGACTCCACGACTCGAACAGGAAAGACCCAACACTCTCACAGCTAGGTCGGGAGAACCTCAACGACTCAATCTAATAATGACGGCACCCAGTGGCTGAGTCGGGGAAACCTCACGACTCGATCGCTCCTAGCCCCCAAACTCTCAAGGCTAAGTGGAGAACCATCTCACCACTAAATCAGAACACGACCCATGATCTAGAGTAACCCAATCAGGGAATACATCCTCAATACCACCTCGAACTCAGATCTCAAAACTCTCTCATACACTAAAAGTCATCTCATAATGCTCTAAAATCCACTCGGCCCCTCTGGCACGAGAACACATGCATCCTGAACCTACTCAACCCTCGGGAAAGCTCAATATTTTAAAACTCTTTTCAAAACCCAGTTCATTAAAAACAGGTCCGACGATTTTTAAAACGGTCATATGCCAATATAAAGCCAACCTAGAACATGCAGTCTATTGTCAAATCACTTCTAGATCATGCTAAAAATATCTGGGGCTTGCAATTGTATTCCTACAAATTTTCTAGGCAACTATCAGATTTTCCAGCTATGCAAATAATTCAGCTAAACATGATCAACATGCATTCAATAGCTTTAAAGGCATTATCCATACATCTTGAAGAAATCCCAACCCCCTCAAATGCTTTCCGAAGGCCGCGCCGAAATCGGTGAAGCAACGGGCGAAATCTGCCGAAAAACGTGGAACTGCGCCTCTCGCGCGCACCGCGCGCCGTTTTGCGTCTCGAAAAAATCCACGAAGCTCCAGTCAACCTCCACAGGCACCAGCGAGGCCACACAAAAATTTCGCACAAACCGAGTAACCCCAATACACTAATACGAGCATTGCACAGTGCCGCGGATTTTGCGCAGTAATCCCAGCCTGTTGCCTCAACCTCGAGAGCACAAGAATGGAGCAAGGATGAAATTAGACTCTCCAAATACCACGGTTGTTCTAGCATTCCATCAAGGTAAACCCAAGAGGATGCGAACAAACAAATCCAAATCCATAATTTCCGCGATGATCATTTACCTCAATTGTGCTCTCGTGCGCGCACGTTCGAACACGGAATGGTGGGTGAAACAAAACAAGGGTCAATCACAAGCACGAAGCTCACAGACCTTCTCTCTCCCTCTACTCTCCTCCTCTTCTTTCTCTTCTCTCTGTCAGCAAGAAAAGGTTGTAGGGGATAAGAAAGAGGGTGGAGAGGGAGCATGTGCCGGGGTATAAAAACCAACGATGGAGTGGTTGGACACAGAAGAAGCCCATACCTCAAGCTACAGTGCACCAAACCGAGCTAACCGGGTACTTTCTGTGCTTGTTTACCGGTACCACCCACTTGGTAACCGGTACACGGCCCTGGTTCCGGACCAAATGGCTGGTTCCGGAACCAAGCCACCAAAAGCTCCAGAACTATCCAGAAAATCTCCGAAATGCCCCGTCAACTCACTTTCTCGCCTCGGACCTCCGCATCACCCCCGAAAAACCACCGAACACCCTCGTAACTCATAATACACATGTCCAAGGATCAACTCACATCAAACCCATCCATGAAACCAATGCTCGACCCGCAAGCTCTCAATCCGACGCCACTCACTTTGCTACAAAAAAGCTTCACCGCGCGCTCCGGGACCACCCGAACCTCCTGTAAACGAAATTAGAACCTGCTGAAGGTATTTCCACAATACCAGGCTGCCCCGTGGAGTCGGCACACTGCCCGAAACTCCGTACTCTACACTCTCCCTCCTTTTAACGGTTTTTCGTCCTCGAAACCCAAAACCTCCAAAACTCAGGAGGGTGACTCAAATAAGTGGGGATATGAACTCTCAGCTCATCCTCACTCTCAAGCAGCCTTTGTCTCATCAAGACGCTCAACTGGACCTTTGCAAAGGTAAGATCCGGTTGCGCAATTCTCTCATCTCCGAGCAAGAATTCGCACCCCACCTGATAGCCCAAGTCCTCGTCTGACTCCAAAGAAACGAAGTCCAAATCATGCAAGGAATCCAAATCCACACTTCCCTCAGAACGGATACACCAACGTCCTCGGGGGTACTTGCCAATTCATGGCGGTAGCGCAAATCGGTGAGCAACTGATCCAATGCGCTCTAACTCCTCGAATATGCCAACAATTCGCTGACTCAACTTCCGCGAAAACTCAATCTACACATTTCTGCGATAGTGATTCTTAGAAGTCACCAAAACTCCCTGATTCCAATTGGCATAACTTTTCGTTGCTCCTAGCAACCACAATGCTGAGAACTTCACAAAAAAGCATTCTTACATCCATCTACAGGGTAAGAAGTCCAACACGGGAACAACACTCAGCCCCTAACTCTCAAAATCAGCTCTCGGATCTCGGAATCCACGGGCACACAGATGCGGTCCTTGTACTTCAGTACTCCCGCTGCATTCACTGAGAAGTTCCCTCTCAACCTGTCCAACGGAGTGGGCTACGAGTCCAAAACACAAGTTTTTGTCACATTCTCAGGGAACACCTCCTTAATCTCAATTACTCTTTCAGCGGCATCTGCTGAGTAACCATCATACACCAAAACTGCACCGCTCGCCTATTCAAGGCAGCTGCGACCACATTGGCTTGGTCGGGATGTTACTGTAAGCTCAAACATACATCCCTAATAACTCTATCCACCGGCATTGCCTCAAATCAAATTCTTTCTGAGTAACCCAGTACCTCAGGTTCTAGGATCGATAGATATCTCAAATTTCTCTCTATCTCAAGCAACTATTCACAATAATGCTAATACCATCCACAGCTTGAACTCCTCAATGTTAAGCTGGCACTGTTTAATCCACAACTCTGGACCTCTGTCACTATCGTGGGTCTAAGCTGAACCCAAACGGCAACACCCTTCGTCGGGTCCACACTGTCACCCTTGCAGCTGAAAACACCTGGCCTAACCACAGAACCTTTCAAAGTCAAGCACAACCTCTCAACTTGGCAACCAACAACTTTTCTCCCCGAAGTTGCAGCAATATCCTCAAGTGCTCCTCGTGCTCTATGTCCCTCGGAAATAATCCAAGTATATAACTAACCAACCACTGGCACGGCAACTCACTGTAGAGCTCAAACTCACACTGGTTCTACAGCCCGGTCCAAGCCGCGGAACACACAAGTCCTCAAATCCAAAAGGCCGCAGGGCCTTAGTCAATCCGCTTGACCTCACTGTAAGCTCAAAATGTCTCTATCGGGTTCAGACCCTATCTGGCACAGCCTCAGCTGTAGGGTTCCACAAAGCCTTCTATGTCCCGCAAGGCATCAACCCAACACGATCCAAATCTAACTGTGCTCGAATCGTCACAGCACTCTCGCCGTTGTGCACTCACAACGCGGCATCACTGCCGTATACCACGGCAAGGCATCACCACCGTGTATCAACGGCGTGGCATCACCACCGTGTATCAACGGCGTGGCATCACCACCGTGTACAACGGCGTGGCATCACCACCGTGCATCAACGGTGTGGTAACACATCCAAAATATCAATCTCTCGGATCCTCACTGTCGTATCCCCACGACGTGGTACTGGGTCACACAGACCCCTCGATCCCTCGGCTCTCGCAACTGCGCTAACAGCTCTCTCACTGTCTCACGAGTGATACTCCAAGTGATGATGCTGAAGTCGACGCGGTTTCCAAAACCACGTCGATCACTAACTCGATCTCAGTCTCATTAAACGGCGGCTTCAACATCAGATCAGGTAAACTCCTGTCCGGAATCACACGGCGTTAAAGATATTCCTTTAGTCCCGGTGCCGCCGTAGGCACCTCTTCTATACCGTCGCTAGCAAAGCGACACGACCACGACTCAACCTCTGCCATGCTCTACATCCTCTATAACCACACTCCTCCTGGCCAGGTCCACGGAGGGTCATGTCCACTCTCGACAATCCAAGATAGCACCACATTGGATAACCAATCCCTATCCAACCTTATATCAACATCTCGGAGCTGATGTAGGAACTAACAACTCTAGGATCAAATCCAAGGTATTATCTGCACTGGCAGGACTGGCAACACTCATCCATGTGCTATACGTGATCTGGAACCTGATCTCACGTGCACAAGCTAACAGTCCCACCTCCGGCCCACACGCAGCTATCTTTGCTCTAGTAACGCACACAGCCCGTGTTGGCATCAACATGCTCTAACTCCGATGACCATAAGAAAACCACACCTGGTAAGACCGCTCCACTATCCTGGCGTCCTCCAACCAACTACACCATTTCATCCACTAGATGCTGGTGGCCATCGCTCAATCTGCCTCGGCATCTCGGTCAATCAGCCTACCGTTAAGTCGGATGAACCGCTGCATCCTGAAGGGTAGTGGGTGCCGTCGCAGGCGGCAAATCCAAGAACACCACTCTGGGACCCTCTGCCTGAAGATGTCCTGACTAAACACATGAAAAACATCGCCCTCATCCTGAAGTCACTCTATAGCGAAGAATGCGGCTCGCCACAAAAGACACAATCATACGAATACTGCTGTTGGTGCCTCGACTGTCGAGAACATCCTGGTCTCTGTCTCCTCTGAGACTCATGATCTTGTGACTGGAATCATGGCAACCTCGATCCACTCGACTATCCCAAAATCAGGCGATACTGGACATCTCTCTGGAGCTAGTCCCTCGCTCTCCGTCCCTCTCACATGATCACAGACCTCATCAATCCATCGGGCATGCACAACCGCTGCATCTGAAGTCGCTCGTCGAGAATATCCAAAATGATAACATCTCGAAGCAGTCCCTCCCCTCTCAAACATGATCAATCTCCTGGGCCTCATCCTGGGCGACATGGGGCACTCTGCTCAACAATCATAGAAACTCGCTCCAAATCCTCAACCGCTCTCCTGATGGTCCAACGGGACAGACTCGACGCCACCACACACGGCGTCCCTATCCAAACGTGCGCAACTAAGGGCACCTGATGCTTCTCCTGGATGAACAGGTCCTCAGCTAACTTTTCCATGGCAGCAATCCAGTTCCCGGCCTCCCAAGGTTCCAACTCCGCCCTGAAATCTGTAGGGGATGGAACTGGCGGATGCACACTATCAATCAGCAATCTCTCGCTGCTCCCGCCACTACTCACAGTGCCAACGGGGCCGAAGTCGACGATGTCGCGGCTGGAGGTACTACGGCGATACCTCAAACGATACTCTCTGCTCAAACATGCGCATCACGCGCTCCGTGTTCTCTTCCTGGCGCCGCGTCGCCTAAACAACTGAGCTACCTGGGCCCGTAACGTGCAGACCTCGCTGCTCTGTCCATTCAGCCCCCCGCTGTTCGGGCTCCTCATCCAAGGTCAAACACGCCCTCGCCGCTGCACGGCATCAAGGGCCAACAAGAAGAACAGTCACGACCAACCAAACCACAAACACTCTCGACCCAATCAAGCGAAAGTCTATAACATGTTAACCGTTCTAAAGTATTATGTTGTCTGCAGCCAACATAATCACTTTAGAGAATAAACATGTAAAATCACTCGCCCCAATCCCTCGGGGGAGGTACAAACTCAATCAGGACTCTCGCTACAATCACGTCTCTCACGACAGTCATCCTACTGTCCAACCAATAGCCTAGGGTCACTAAGTCCTCAACGACCTATATTCCTAGGCTCTGATACCACCCTAATCTGTCACGCCCCGGGGTCGAAACTGCGACCCGGCTCGCCAACAGATCCGCCATCTGTACGGACAACTGCCGTACAGACGAAGCGTCTACCCTGCAAGTCAGATCTATAGCTATAATGTATCAGCGCTGAAAAAGAAACCAGTAGCTCAGAAATCCACTGAACATCTGATATAATAAAAAAATCTCAAAACAAAGTCTCTCAGCTACAAAAGTACAAGAAATCCTCACTGATCTCTCAGAATGTCCAGTACAAAAGTGGAGTCATAAAATACCCAAGGTACATCTACCTCTGACTCTCAGTGCTGGTAAGGAACTAAACGGCCACGTCCTCACCTCGATCAGCTGCCTCCGCGCGAACCAAGCCGGAACAGCTACCACAGGGAACCTGTCACCGCAGCGGGTGTGAGAACTACTGCAAAGGTAGTTCCCAGTGGGTACCGTCTCAATATCCACGGTATGCCCACTAAGTCTACTGGAGGCACAACAGATAGGTATGCAGATAGATAGATAGATAAAAGCTGAAAGGAACTAGCTATCATGTCTCAATCATCATGCTCAAGAAACTCTACAAATGATGAAGATATGCATACACCCACTACTGCTAACACGCCTCAAGTATCATGCTCAAAGGAAAACTCATCTATGAACAGGCTATGAAACTCACTCACACATATCACCCAATCCCAATGACTGTCCCTCTTTGGACCAGTCAATCAAGCCTGCGCTCATCTACTGCCGCGCATCCCGTAGGAACGGACTTACGTAGGCATCCACTGCCGCACATCCCGGAGGAACGGACTTACGTAGGGTGTCCCTCTAGGACCATCTCAGTAATCACATCGCAGCCTCGTCAGGCTCGGTATCATCATCGCACCCGGGGCGTAGCTCGAGGGGAGCGACCCCACCGAACTCAAGTATCTCAAGTATCTCATAACTGGCATAAAAAGCCAGGCTCAGCAGGCTATAATCCACGATCAAACAGATCGGATCTCAATGCTAAACTAGCATAACTCAGTCGGAGGAAGACTCCACGACTCGAACAGAAAAGCCCAAACACTCTCACAGCTATGTCGGAGAACCCTCAACGACTCAAGGCTAAAATACACGATCAAACAGATCGGATCTCAATGCTCAACAAGCATACGCAGTCGTAGAAAGACTCCACGACTCGAACAGGAAAGCCCAACACTCTCACAGCTATGTCGGAGAACCCTCAACGACTCAATCTAATAATGCACGCCCCGTGGCTGAGTCGGGAAACCTCCACGACTCGATCTGCCAGAGCCCCCAAAACTCTCAAGGCTAAGTGGGAGAACCATCTCCACCACTAAATCAGAACATGACCATGATCTAGAGTAACCCAATCAGGGAATACATCCTCAATACCCCGCGAACTCAAGTATCTCAAAACTCTCTCATGACACTAGAAAGTCATCTCATAATGCTCTAAAAATCCACTCGGCCCTCTGGCACGAGAACACATGCATTCTGAACCTACTCAACCCCTCGGAAGATCTCAATATTTTAAAACTCTTTTCAAAACCCAGTTTTCATTAAAACAGGTCCGACGATTTTTTAAAACGGTTCAGATGCCAATATAAAGCCAACTAAACATGCAGTCTAGTGTCAAATCACTTCTAGATCATGCTAAAAATATCTGGGGCTTGCAATTGTATTCCTACAATTTTCTAGGCAACTATCAGATTTACCAGCTATGCAAATAATTAAGCTAAACATGATCAACATGCATTCAATAGCTTTAAAGGGCATTCCATACATCTTGAAGAAATTCCAACCCACCTCAAATGCTTTCCGAAGGCCGCGCCGAAATCGGTGAAGAAACGGGCGAAATCTGACGAAAAACTGAACTGCGCCTCTCGCGCGCACGCGCGCCGTTGCGCGTCTCGAAAAAATCCACGAAGCTCCAGTCAACCTCCACAGCACCCAGCTAGGCCACCACAAAAATTTCAGCACAAACCGATCACCCAATACACGAATACAAGCATTGCACAGTGCCGCGGATTTGCGCAGTAATCCCAGCCTGTTGCCTCAACCCGAGAGCACAAGAATGGAGCAAGGATGGAAATTAGCTCAAATTACCATTCAATTCCATCAATAAAACCCAAGAGGAGAACAAACAAATCCAAATCCATAATTTCCGATGATCAATTTACCTCAATTGTGCTCTCGTGCGCGCACGTTGACCGGGTCAACTCCACCAAGCACGAAGCTCACAGACCTTCTCTTCTCCCTCTACTTCCTCCTCTTCTTTCTCTTCTCTGGCAGCAAGAAAAAGGTGGAGGGGATAAGAAATGATGGGTGGAGAGGGAGCATGTGCCGGGGTATAAAAATCAACGATGGAGTGGTTGGAACAGAAGAAGCCCATACCTCAAGCTACAGTGCACCAAACCGAGCTAACTGGGTACTTTCTGTGCTTGTGTACCGGTACCACCCACTTGGTACCGGTACACGGGCCCTGGTTCCGGAACCAAATGGCTGGTTCCGGAACCAAGCCACCCAAAAGCTCCAGAACTAGCCAGAAAATCTCCGAAATGCCCCGTCAACTCACTTTCTCGCCTCGGGACCTCCGCATCACCCCGAAACCAACCGAACACCTCTGTAAACTCATAATACACATGTCCCAAGGGATCAACTCACATCAAACCCATCCATGAAACCAATGCTCGACCCGCAAGCTCTCAATCCGACGCCAACTCACTTTTCTACAAAAAAGCTTCCGCGTCGCTCCGGGACCACCCGAACCATCCTGTAAACGAAATTAGAACCTGCTGAAGGTATTTCCACAATACCAGGCTGCCCCGTGGAGTCGGCACACTGCCCGAAACTCCGGTACTCTACACCCATGGACACAGGAAAAGCGCCTATGGCTACACCAACCATCTCTATAAAAAGAGAACAAGATGACCCAAATCAAGGAGAGACAGGAAAAGTTCGTCAAAGTGATTCGGAATCAGATGAAGAAGACTGGGAAGAGATTTGTGAACAAGCACAACGAGCTATTGACAAAGAAGATAGGTTGTATTTGAAGAACAAGAAGCTGATGAAATCTGCCCCAACAACCAAGCAGTACACTAGGCGAAACACGTCGAGGGGAACTGGAATTCAAATAGATAGACCCCTCGCCAGAGCTCGCTCTCTCCCTAGAGAATCTCCATGGACAGAAGGTCAAGATGCACCGTCTGGTTCTATACTTCATCCTTCAACGTCCTGGAGACACACAGCAAAAGCGAATGTAGGGTCCTCATCTCGACAAGAACAGCGAAGATTGTCTGCTGAACAAGACAGCGTGTCTATAAATCTCAAACAGATTATCTCTGAGCAACATAAGATGAAAAGAAAGGTCTCCACAATGTCAAAAATGCTTCAAGCGATTTTGAAGAAGTTGGATTGTACCAATCCCACTAGTTCTGATTCAGACTGACTTAACCTTCTTTCTAATCTTCTTGTGCAAATTTCTAACCTTTTCTTGTGCAGGTTTTTCAGTTTTTTTTTTAGGACTTACTCTTAGTTCCAGTTCTTAAATTTCGGAACATTTTCGTTGGAATTTTTAACTATCCTTAAATTTTTGTAATTTTGGCTTTGTTTGTGACAAAAAGGGGGAGAGAGTTTAGAGAACAATGAACAATGATGATGATGTGAAAATTTTGTATACATCAAGGTACAATGATGACTGAGAACTTGAAGAATGCTGATGTGAAAATTTTGTATACATCAAGGTAAGTATCACTTCAACCTCAACTTTGGTTTTTATCTTGTGATTTGTATGCATGTCTCTACTAACTATTCGACTAACTATTTGGGCATGTAATATGACTAACAAGTTGATGTTGGACTAACACTTTGTGACATTTGGTTTTTGATTGCATAGAAGATATGTTGGTTTTTGACTATGATTCTCTTACATATCTGAATTCTCAAATGTCATGATGATCAGATAAACTCTATCTCTGTACTAGGTTTTGAATGCTAAATATTCTTGAGGTATCTAACGATCTCTTTTTGTCAAGAATGATTTCTTTGTGCAGAGAGTACAGATGTCTAAGTCTAGAGTCTGTTTTAGGAGTTTATCTCATGTTTTTAAATTTTTGGATCTCCATTGTAAATTTTTGTTGTATGGTGATAGCAACAAAAATATCTTTTTTGAATTTTCTTTAGTGGATCTGTGTTTTGTCACGAAACCGCCAAAGGGGGAGATTGTTACGGATTTTGAGTTGGCGTAGTTTCGTGAAAGTTTCAAGTCTTGAAGATTGAAGGTGAAGAAAGTTGGATCATTTAACTCAATCTCAAGAAAGAAGAATTCAAAAGGATCAGGTATGTTTAACTAAAGATTTTGTGTGATCCGAATACTTCTCGTAGTGTAGAAACACTTGGAAGAATTTTTAACTGCATAAAAAATCAAAAACTTGTGTTCGGACATGTTCAGGATCCGGATCAGAGCCAGCGATCCGGATCCCGAAGGTTGTTGTTTCATACATTACTTCAATCCGGATCGCAGCATCTCACGATCCGGATCCCGAACGTTGAGTTTTCTGAAATGTATGAACGATCCGGATCAGGCATTCCGATCCGGATCCCGAACGTTTGTTTTCTGGAAACCGTCTTTATTGCTACTGCAATCCGGATCGCCCAAATCCGATCCGGATCGCCGTCCGTCAAAATTCCAGAAATGTTAGGTTTTTGATTCTTATCTCCTTCCTAGGGTTTCTAACCTATAAATAGACCCTATGACTCTTTTTCTAGGGTTAATCCAGAAAGAATCGAAATAGCCGTCATATTCTTATATCATCTTATACGGCTCTAGATCCACATATAGAGAAGAAAGGAAATCATTAGAGAATACTCTATGTTTCTTCATCTATATTGATTAGTTTGATTCTAGGTTTTCATACTCACATCTTGAGTTGAATCAAACTAATGAATACTTAGATGGTATTTCCGATCTATCTTTGATATAAGTATTCGGCGGATCATCACCACCAAAAACAACGATTTACCCCAAAAATCGGCGCGTGGATTCGCGTGTCCTTGTGGATTCAAGGTTCAACCGCTCTCGTGGATTCGGAGCGAGGCACGTTCGTGGATTCGAAGGGTGCTATTGGGTGAAGACCGTGGACTCGGTCAGACGTCGTGGATTCGACGTTGGACGCCGTGGATTCGGCGTTGGGCGCAGATCGTGGATTCGAGAAGCGTCGTGGAGCGAGCGGAGAAGATCCTCTAGGAGCGTATGGAAAAGGTTGAGTCGTAAGTGTGTACGGTAAATCACCTTGTACGTGTTTTAATTCTAGTGGATTTCTGCCGTGTTATCGGTCCCGTGGTTTTTTACTCCGGTGATGGAGTTTTCCACGTAAAAATCTTGCGAGTTATTTTTTATTTCCGCATTGGGTTTTTATCGCAACGATTTTTGAGTGTTTATACGTTTACACCTATTCACCCCCCTCTAGGTGTTTTTTCCCCTATTTAGATCCTTATTACATATAACCCATCATATGTGTCGACTACAGAGAGCTGAATAAAGTGACCATCCGGAACAAGTACCCCCTTCCACGGATTGATGATCTGTTTGATCAGTTGCAGGGAGCGTCTGTGTTCTCCAAGATTGATCTCCAGTCAGGTTACCACCAGCTGAGGGTGAGGGCCGAGGACATCTCCAAGACGGCTTTTAGATCCCGGTACGGGCATTATGAGTTTACAGTTATGCCTTTTGGATTAACTAGTGCCCCTGCAGCATTCATGGATTTAATGAACCGGGTATTTCAGCCGTACTTGGATCGGTTTGTCGTTGTGTTTATTGACGACATTCTGATTTACTCCCGGAGTGATTTGGAGCATGAGGAGCACTTGAGGATAGTGCTGCAGCTTCTGCGAGAGAAGAAGCTGTATGCCAAGTTTAAGAAGTGCGAATTTTGGCTTCGGGAGGTCGCTTTTCTAGGCCATGTTGTATCAGCCGCAGGAGTGGCAGTGGACCCGACGAAGATTGATGCTGTTCGGGATTGGCCTAGACCGACGACGGTTACTCAGGTCCGTAGCTTTTTGGGTTTAGCAGGTTACTACCGTCGCTTTGTAGAGGGCTTTGCGAAGCTCTCTACTCCCCTTACCAGTTTGACCAGGAAGGGGATAAGGTTTGTTTGGACTGAGCGGTGCCAGGAAAGTTTTGAGGAACTGAAGAGGAGATTGATCTCGGCACCAGTTTTAGCACTACCTGTGATGGGCGATGGATTTGTGATATATAGTGACGCCTCCCACAGTGGTTTGGGATGTGTTTTGATGCAGCATGGTAGGGTAATTGCTTATGCTTCACGGCAATTAAAGGATTATGAGAAGAATTACCCTACTCATGACTTGGAGCTTGCAGCCGTGGTGTTCGCGCTGAAGTTGTGGCGACATTACCTCTACGGGGAGCATTATGAGATTTACACTGATCATAAGAGCTTGAAGTACCTATTCACACAAAAGGAGCTGAATTTGAGGCAACGCCGGTGGTTGGAGTTGCTAAAGGACTATGATGTGAGTATTCTTTATCACCCCGGCAAGGCCAATGTAGTGGCAGATGCTTTGAGTAGGAGGTCAGCGCAGAGCTTGAGCATGTTGATTACCCAGCAGGCACCGCTTGTGGAGCAGATGAGGCGCTTACAGATTGAGGTTGTATCCCCTGGGGTCTCTGCTAGACTCATGTCTATGGTCTTGCAGCCCACTCTGTTGGAGAGGATTAGAGAGACACAGAGTAAGGACCCCCACTTGACTCGGATTAGATCGCAGATTCAGGCTGATCAGTTAGGGGATTTTGCAGTGGATAACTCGGGAGTACTGCGGTACAGGGACCGAGTGTGTGTGCCTATGGACACCGAGCTCAGAGATCAGATTTTGAGAGAGGCCCATTATACGCCTTATACCATTCATCCTGGTGGTACTAAGATGTATAAGGACCTCAAGGCACATTTTTGGTGGCCCGGAATGAAGCGGGATATTGGAAGATTTGTGGCTCATTGTTTAACTTGTCAGCAAGTGAAGGCAGAGCATCGGGTTCCTGCTGGCAAGTTACAGAGTCTTCCAATTCCTGAGTGGAAGTGGGACCACATCACCATGGATTTCGTCACTGGACTGCCGAGGGCGCAGAGTGGGGCCGATGCGATTTGGGTTATCGTGGATAGACTCACCAAGTCTGCACACTTTTTGCCTGTACATATGACTTTGCCGTTGGAGCGACTTGCGCAGTTATACTTGGATGAGATAGTGAGACTGCACGGTATACCCACCTCGATTGTATCAGATAGGGACCCGAGGTTCGTATCACACTTCTGGGGGAGTCTTCAGTCAGCCTTGGGCACCCAGCTCCGTTTTAGCACAGCATTCCACCCACAGACCGATGGACAGTCTGAGCGCACCATACAGACCCTTGAGGACATGTTGAGAGCGTGCGTTATGGATTTTGGAGGAGGGTGGTACCGGCACTTAGCATTGGTTGAGTTTGCGTACAACAACAGCTATCAAGCGAACATCCAGATGGCTCCGTTTGAGGCGTTGTATGGACGCAAGTGTCGGTCACCCCTGTATTGGAGTGACGTGGGTGAGAGGAGGACTTTGGGACCGGACTTACTGCTGGAGGCAGAGGAGAAAGTCAGATTGGTTCGCCGACATCTTGAGATAGCCCAGAGTCGCCAGAGGAGCTACGCTGATACTCGGCGACGAGACCTTGAGTTTCAGGTTGGTGATCATGTCTTTTTGAAGGTCTCGCCTTCGAAAGGGGTCAGGAGATTTGGAGTTCGGGGAAAGCTCAGTCCCCGCTTTATTGGACCCTTCGAGGTACTTGAGAGGATTGGCCCTGTGGCTTATAGAGTTGCTCTCCCACCCCGCCTGGCCGGAGTTCATGACGTCTTCCACGTCTCAGCTTTGAGGAGATATGTTTTCGACCCCTCGCACGTGATCGACTTCACTTCTTTGGAGATCAGAGAGGATCTTGGTTACGAGGAGCGCCCGTTGCGAATTCTCGCTCGAGAGGTGAGAGAGTTACGCAACCGGGCCATACCTTATGTGAAGGTTTTGTGGAGCAATCACGAGGAGCGGGAGGCTACTTGGGAGCTGGAGACGGTGATGCGGGATACCTATCCTTTCCTGTTCGAGACTTCTGGTTGAGGTACGTCTGTTGTTTCTTGTTTCAGGGACGAAACTCCCTTTTAGTGGGGGAGGATGTGGTGGCCCAGTTTCCCATGCAGCTTTTCTGGTGAATCCATTGTTTAGAACACCTATTGTCGGTGCGTCTGGCCCATTGTGCATCAAGGGGATGCTACAGATGGACCCTGTGAGTTATCTTCAGCTGTGTTGGCCTTCGGCTGTGTTTGCCGAAATTTTGAAAAGGTTTTTGGCCAAACCGAGCTTGGAAATGGATTCAGCGCGGAAAAACGCTTGAAAACGGCTATTTGCTTGTTAAATTCTGAGTCCGGATGCCCAAAAAGGGACTCCCGGAAGTTTTCGCTGAAATTCGGTGCATGGGAGGGGCCGTGGACCGCCGGCTGCCACGTGGCAGCCCATGATTGGCCGGTCCGCAGCGCGCGGTCCACAGAGTGCCGCGGCTGGGTGCACGGACCCGGCGCATGACACGTGGCGCCGCCTGATTGGCGGGCCCGTGAGGCGCGGTCTACAGAATTTGCGCGGCGGTGCATGGACCGGGGCGGGGGGACACGTGGCATCCCGCGGTTGGTCGGTGCACGCGGCGCGGTCCACGGAACCTTAATTGGTTGCGTGGACCGGGTGCACAGGACACGTGTCGTCACCCCATTCGCGGGCTCACGAGGCGCGGCGCACGGATCGGCGGACGGGCGCCTCGGGGCGCGTGCGTGGCAGGCGGCCAGGGCAGCGCCCTGCCCGCACGTGTGACCGCGACAGTGGCAGGGCCACGTGTCGCCCTGCCACTGGCGGGCGCCACCTACCCGCTTTGACCGCGGGGAGGGACACGTGGCGGCGTTTGGCGCGCCCCGCACAGCTGTTCGCTGTGCGGGACGCGTGTCGGGCGGGGAGGCGCGCGACGTGGCCGCCGCTGAGTAGCTCCGCCCACTGCCGCCTGTTTGCTGGGCTACGTGGCCGCACGGGAAGAATTCGGGCGCGCACAGTGTTGGGCCAGGCCCAACACTGTAGCCGCCCGAAATCCCCCCTGCGCCCGAAAGTGTGGACTTATTGGGAATTCTTCCAATTGTTTTCTGCGGCCTATAAATAGCCCGAAACTCCTTCTCCTTCGTTTTTTTGGCACTTCCGAGCCTCAAACCGAAGGGAGTTCTTCACCAAAGTTGATCCTCACACTGTCAAGCTTCCATCTGCAGAGTTTGGGGATTTTTGGGAGCACGCTTTTCGAGATTCTCATTTTCTTGGCGCGGCGTGACTCTCTCTCTTCGGTGTTTCTTCCGTCGCTCCTCGGTGTATGAGCTCCTCCGACCTACTCCGACCATCTTTTCGAGCGTTTTCTTCGCTGCTGGATTCGTAACAGGTGAGGCTACGATTTTGGGTTTCTCGCACATTTTCAGATTTCGCGTTTTTCGAGGTGTTTTCTCGTGCTCATTTGGACCCTTCTTGCTGTGAGTTTTTGGTGAGGACAGCAGCTTCTTTTGATGAGATCTTCGCGCACAAATCTTGGATCAGGACGTGCTTATAGACTTTTTTCATCTACTCGACGCAAGGATCATCGTGGTATTTTTGTTGGAATTTCCTGAGATCTTCCCGGGGGTGTCACAGAAGTATTATCAAAGAATTTACAGTGCGAAATTTCCTGGACTCCTGGATTGTAATTGTAAGGACCGGAACTGCTGGTTTCATAATTTATACTTGAAAGAGTCGACGACCAATCTTCAGCTTCACGAGGTTTTGTGTATTTACAGCGGTAAAATAGCTATATTCTTTTTTAAGCATTACATTTTTAAATCATCACATTGGTATTTTGAGGGATTCCTATGGGTGTGTTGCAGGGCCACCTACTTGATCCTGATAATTAAGATTTGCGTGATCTGCTACTCCGAGAGAGTTGATGTGTCATTGAAACTTGGGTTTAAGCAAGCTGTGAGCCTTGCTCGCTGAACTGTTCTCTTATGGACGTTGTTATACTATGTTAAAGTTTTTATTTTCAATTTTTTCTTCTGGTGCAGAAAATCGTTGGTCTCTACTCCGGAGGTATGGATGCAGCATCTATACAATACCAGTAGTCTGTGTGGCGATATATGGAGCTTACTTAGCCATTAAAGGCTATATGACAACTGGTGCTCTTACATTCTTCATCCTTTTCAAATTGAAGTGATGCTTTACGTTTTAATCATGCATCTTTTTGTGTTTAAAATTGAAGTGATGCTATTTGTTAGTGAACAACTGTTATATGTATTAATTGTACTTTTGTGTTCATTTTTTTTTCCCTAAGTTATAAATTTGAAAACCTTATAATATATTAAATATTCCTATCTTTATAAATAATTTATTACTCATTGCTTAATAATTATTAATTATTAATATTAATTTACTGTAAATATATTCGGCCGCCGCGAAGCGCGGGTCTTTAACTAGTATATATATATAGAGAGGGCCAGGTGGAAGACTATTAATAAATTAATGTGCTATTAAATTTTTAATTTTTAAATTAAAAAAATATTTAGTTGAGATGATAGTGGGTATTTAGATTTAATGGGTGGTCGAAAAAATAATAAATCTAACCGTTTGAAATGATCAAAGGAGTTGATGTAAGGGTAGAAACCTATGATATCGATAGTACCAAATAATTGATGTTATCAAATTTTTAATCCTTAGATTATATTATATATGGTTGGGATTATAGTAGTCATCAAAAATTTTTACTATTCAACCAACCACTCACTAAACCCTAGGGACCACTATCATCCTAACCGTACATATCTTAATATATACATATATACATATATGTACTAAGGAAAAAAAAATATATAAATATATATATAAATACATAAACATTTACATGTACAATAACAGGGGATTTAGCTACGGTTGGTTACTTAGCTTCAGCCAAATCGGTGGAGTTCGTCTTCATCCACGAAGAACTTTAGTCAGCAAAGCTACCTTGTCGAGGAAGGAGGCTAGGGAGGAAGACAACGAGGTACCTTCACTTGCTATACATCAGAGCTCGTTCAGAGTATTCTATGGTTGCAGCACGACGGAGAAGGAGAAGCTACGGCATGGCGGAGGAAGAGCAGCTTCGATAGTGGGTGGAGTGTTACCTTCCTTTACTGGAGCCAGGAGCAAGGAGCATCAGTATCACACCAGGGAGGAGAAGCACGAGAGTGGGAAGAGCGGGGGGAGACGATGAACCCTAGAAGAGACCAGAAGCTTGTGGAAGGGGGTAGAAGGTGCGATAAGGGATGACAGCTACTAAGCACCACTGAAGGAGTTATCGGATCCGGGTTCAACAACAAGCCAACCAACCCTATACGCCTTTTCCTCTCAAGCCCAGGCCCAAGCGGGATACAGCCCAACCCGAAGGAGAGAAAAGGGCTTATTAGTAAATAGTATAGTTACTTCCTGTATTTACATAATAGTCCTCAAGCATTTACCTATAAATAGATATAGTTGTAACTGAAACGGTTAACGAAGATTTATACAATTTCATTCCTCATCAAATCTCTTTTCCCTCCACTTTCTCTCTCCTCTCTCACCTCTCTCTCCGATCTCAAGCCCTATCATCTTCTTCTTCTCCCCAGTTCCAAACCCTCAATTCTTAGCTATCAAGGAATTGAAACCCTCGATTCCGCTGAAGAACAAGGATTAGCCGAAGCCCCCATTGTTGAAGAACCTCGTCCTTCATCGACGTCATCAAACTCAGAGCAAGTTCATCATTGTTTGTGCGCCTCAGGAGCGAGCTTCGGGTCTTGATCTTCTCCTCATTGTTGCGATTTCTAACTCTAGTCCACTGATTGGGCGGTTGCGGATTGGGAATTGTATCCTAATCTCGCCATCCAAGCTCAAAGAGGGATTAGATAGATCACAACTCAGAAGATCATTACAATTGGTATCAGAGAAGCCCCGGTCCCAGTGAACTGGTAATAGCAAGATCTGCAGGAAGCAAACAGTTGTTAGGGTTGGATCTATCAGAATTATTTCCACAGTTAACCTCATCGCAGGTAATACTAAACCCTAGTATTACACATATATGGTTAGGAAGTATACTTCTATAGATCTGAAACTGCTGTGAACAGGGAATCTTGTATTCTGGTTAAGTTGAACCCTTAAGTTCCAAAATCGGGAAAAAGAAGCAAAACATATTCCATTACAATTCAAGCCAGAAGGAAATGGCAGAAGGAACAAGGCTGAGAGATCTAAATGATCACATGACAGTATTAGATACAACATTGCAAAAACTTACTATAGAGTACCATGACAAGGTCAAGGAGTTGAGTGAACAGATTACACGAGTAAGTACTACTGAACAAAAGCATTATGAGGCTTTACAAGTGGATGCAATTAAGAGGCATGAATTAGTGCTTAGAGATAATGCAGCTAGGCATGAAGAGCTGATGAAGCTATTGACTACCCAAGCAACCACCAACAGGCCAGTAATGCACCCACAAAACACCTTACAGACCCCAGGGGAGCATAAGTATAGAGAAACACATCATGGGCACCACTATAATTTGGGTGAAACAAAGGGAAAAGGTGTAGAGTACCGGGTCTTTGGATGGCGCGCCGACCACACAGATGGCTTGGAGCAGAGAGTTGCCTTGGGCATGTTGCATCTGAGTTTACAGTTGATGCCGGGTTGATTCGGATCAACGCGGAAGCTCCAGCTCGATTCGGAGTTTTTCCGGGCTTTGTAGGCCGATTGAGGATGAGATTGGAAATTTACGACTTCACCGTGGAGTGCCGGAAATTCAGGAACACTTGGAACAGGTGTATTTTCGATTTACAGCGAGGTTCGGGAGGTTTCGGACTGACGCGGAGGATCCGGAGGCAAAAAGTGAGTCGGAACTGGCAATTTTGGAGCCGGTAATTGATTTGAGCATCCCGACTCAACGGATGAGCTTTTTGAAGAGAAAAAGCTGTTGACACGTGTATTTTTGATTTACAGCGAGGTTCGGGAGGTTCCGGACTGACGCGGAGGACCCGGAGGCAAAAAGTGAGTCGGAACTGGCAATTTTGGAGCCGGTAATTGATTTGAGCACCCCGACTCAACGGATGAGCTTTTTGAAGAGAAAAAGCTGTGGACACGTGTATTTTCGATTTACAGTGAGGTTCGGGAGGTTCCGGACTGACGCGAAGGACCCGGAGGCAAAAAGTGAGTCGGAACTGGCAATTTTGGAGCCGGTAATTGATTTGAGCACCCCGACTCAACGGATGAGCTTTTTGAAGAGAAAAAGCTGTGAGCGCGTGTATTTTTGATTTACAGCAGAGTTCGGGAGGTTCCGGGCAGCGGCGGAGAGCCCGAAGGCAAAAAGTGATTTGGAGTTGGGTTTTTGGATTTAGTTAATTAATTAATTAAATTGTTTTCTTTATATAAAGGGCCCTGTTGCTTTGGGGTGAAGCAGAGAAGGAAAAAAGAGAGAAAGAAAGAAAGAAAGAAAGAGAGAAAGAAAGAAAGGAAAAGAAAAGAGAGGAAAAAGGAAGAAGAAGAGGGATTGGAGCATTCTTGGATTTTTTTGGACTCCCCGTTGGTGGCCGAGAGAGCGCCGTGGGCGTGCGGCGAGCGTCGGCGAGGTAAGTAAATTGCAGATTTTTGGGTTTCGGCGTTTTGGTTGATTTATCGGATTTATTTTATTTTGTTTTTGATTTTTTCCTTTCTTTTTGTTGCGCGGGGGAGCGCAGCCGAGGGTGCCGCGCGCGCGCGCAATGGCGTACGCGCGGCCGGCGCGGCCGCTGCACGGGCGCACATGGGCGCCGCGCGCAGCAGCCGCCAGGGTGCTGCAAGGCTGCAGCACCCTGCGGGCCACCTGCGTGCGCGGGTAGCACCAGGGCGCTGCGCCCTGGTGCAGCGCCGCGTGGGCGCTGCTGGCCGCAGCGCAGGCGCGCGCGGCTGGGCGCGCGCCGCCCTGCAGACCGCGCGCAAGGCGCGCGCGGTGCCGCAGGGCCGCGCGCAGGGCGCGCACCGCGCGGGACCGAGCGGGTCGGCGCGGTGCGCGGGCCCCTGCGGGGGCCGCGCGCAGCGCCGTGGGGCGCTGCGCGGGCCGCGCGCACCCTGCGGACCGCGCGCAAGGCGCGCGCGGTGCCGCAGGGCCGCGCGCAGGGCGCGCACCGCGCGGACCCGAGCGGGCTGCGCGCGGTGCCGCGGGACCTGCGCGGGCCGCGCGCAGCGCCGGGGGCGCTGCGCGGCCGCGCGCACCCTGCGGACCGCACGCATGGTGCGCGCGGTGCCGCAGGGCCGCGCGCAGGGCGCGCACCGCGCGGGCCCGAGCGGGCTGCGCGCGGTGCCGCGGGCCCTGCGCGGGCCGCGCGCAGCGCCGTGGGCGCTGCGTGGGCCGCGCGCACCCTTCGGACCGCGCGCATGGTGCGCGCGGTGCCGCAGGGCCGCGCGCAGGGCCGCGCACCGCGCGGGCCCGAGCGGGCTGCGCGCGGTGCCGCGGGCCTGCGCGGGCCGCGTGCAGCGCCGTGGGCGCTGCGCGGGCCGCGCGCACCCTGCGGATCGCGCGCATGGGTGCGCGCGGGGCCGCAGGGCCGCGCGCAGGGCGCGCACCGCGCGGGCCTTGCGGGCCGCGCGCGGTGCCGTGTGCCCTGCGCGGGCCCCGCGCAGCGCGCAGGGCGCAGCCCCGCGGACCGCGCGCAAGGCGCGCGCGGTGCCGCCGGGCCGCGCGCCGGGGCGCGCACCGCGCGGGGCCGGGCGGGCCGTGCGCGGTGCCGCGGGCCCTGTGCGGGCAGCGCGCAGCGCTGCGTGCCGGGCGGACGCGCGTGGCGCAGCGAGGCGCCGCGCGGTCGGTTTTGGCTGGCAGCGGCTTGGCGGGCGCGTGCGCGAGCAGTTTTTCGCGATTTTCGCTGTTTCTCGCAGTTTTGGCGAGCGGTTTCGCAGGCAGCTTTGATGCCTCTTTCGCGCGGTTTTCGAGGCATTTTCGCGATGGGTTTTCACAGTTTTCGCTCTCTGTTTTCGCGCAGTTTTCGCGCTGGTTTTCGCTGTTTTTCGCGAGCAGTTTGCGAGCGGTTTCGCGTGCCGTTTTCGCGCAGTTTTTGCGCAGTTTCGCGCAGGTTTTCGCGCAGCTTTCGAGGCATTTTCGCGAAGGGTTTTCGCAGTTTTCGCTCGCTGTTTTCGCGCAGTTTTCGCGCTGGTTTTCGCTGTTTTTCGCGAGCAGTTTGCGAGCGGTTTCGCGCGGTTTTTGAGCAGATTTCGCGGGCGGTCTTGCGCAGTTTTCGCTGGTTTTTCGCAAGCTATTTTTGAGCAGTTTTTCGCCGACGAAGGCTGTTTTTCGCTGTCGGATGCTCGGTTTTGACTGTGTTGATTGATTTTGCGATTTCTTCGCTTCTGGCAGCTTGCGGTGTGGTTTTTAGCTTCTGCCGGGGGCGGTTGTTGGTTTTTCCGTCGCGTGGACCCGCCGGCTTGTTTCGGGACATCCGCGGAGCGCGCGGTCGTGTGGTTGGACGCAGCATGCTCCGTTTTGCGTGCGGACCTCGTGGAGGCAAGGTAAGTCCCGCTGAGCCCAATTGCAAGTGTCGACAAGCAATTGGTGGCATTCTGAGGTGGGTTGGTTTTTCTCTCCAAGTCTACGGACTTCCTTCTAATTCTATTGTGATAGGATTGCATGCTAGTTTAAGTGTTTTCTTGGAACTTAACTAGCACCCCCGTCATATGTGCATGTGTTTGACCAGACCAATAGAGAACCTTAATCTGGGCTAGGTTCTTTTATGTTTTAGACATCCCACACCGTGCATATCCTTCTGGACATAGTGTTCCTCGCCCGGGTAGTGGGCTGAGTGGTCAGAGTGTTGTGGGACGAGTGTTGCACTCGGGCCGGGGGGCCGAGTGGGGTCTGGTGGCTGGGTTAGGCCAGTGTTAGTGCGTGGGGAACCGTTTCAGATAAACGGTGGTCCCGGGGTTTTACTTTCCGCTGTTTTTCTCGTCACCACCGTGTTGTGATCGTGGTGCACTTGTGTTAGCAGGACCTTGAACCCAGAACCTTTTTGGACGAATACATGATTTTAGTCAGGCAGTGATTTCTTCCAAGCCTCGCAAAGTCGCCTGAGTCTGTTCTTGTTTGATAGGACGAGGGCATTAGCTCTTCGAGGCTTGGGCATAAAACTTGATTTCAAAGGGTTTTCCTAAAAAGACTAAAAATCATTAAAAGATAGATTTCTCTCAGATTGAATGGTTTTCTGAAATAAATGACATGGTTTCTTATAAACTTATCCACCCGAGCGGATTCGAGCGATCTGGGTTCTAAGGGCTGTTCTCTTTCTTGGGGGCGTAGGTGTTAGTCTCCTGGGGTTTCGGACCCTTCGTAGATCTGGCTGTGGAGCATCTCCGGCCATGAGTTGTGTGTTGAGTTGAGTGGGTGTTCTTGTGGGAGCCGTTGGGAGAGACGGTGGTCCCAGCTGTGTGGTACTTTCGTTGAGTGGGTCAGTGTTGTGAGATTGAGTCGTGGAGGGTTCTCCGACTGAGTTGTGCTTTGAGCATCGAGATACCGATCTGTTTGATCGAGGACTATAGCCTGCAGGAGCCACTTGTGAGACAGTGTTACTGTTGAGATACTTGAGTTCGGTGGGGTCGCACCCCTCGAGCTACGCCCCGGGTGCGTTGATGATTCCGAGCCTGATGAGGCTGCGATGATGATACCGAGCCTGACGAGGCTGCGATGATGCGCCTAGTTCATATACTAGAGGTCGCTTGATACCCCTGGCCGAGCTACCATGGGGTCACTGTGTGAGATATCGAGTTTGTCCGATTGGACACCCTGGTTGATACACCAGGGGGCGCAGGCTTGACTCGACTGGACCCTGTTGGGCAGTCGCTGAGATTTGGGATACACTAAGAGAGTGATGGCGTAGCATGTGTCATCGTAGAGTGTCTTGAGTAGTACTTGTGACATATTGTCAGCAGTGAGTGGCTGCATACCATCATCCATAGTCTCTTCTTTTTGAGCATAGTAGATAGAGGCATGATAGCTGTAGATTCTTTCCAGCTTATTTACTTTATCAGTTTTTCTGTTATCTTATGCCTCTAGTAGACTTAGTGGGCAGACCGTGGTTCTTGGAGACGGTACCCACTGAGAACTACTGTAGGATGTAGTTCTCACACCCTCTGTCGGTGACAGGTTGCTGAGGCTTTCTTCCGTTCCTGCTGGGCTTGACTGGACGGACCGAGGACAGGGAGTCGCGTGATAGTTCCCTACCAGCATTGTTACTTTAGAGAGAGGTAGATGTACCATCCCGGATTGTGGGAGTTGGTTATGTTTCCTGTTAGCTATCTCCCATTTGGATTTGTAGATGTTGTATAGGTGGACTTTTATTTGTATCATCTGATTTTGGGAGATAGGCTATGTGTTGTTGCAACTTTGTAGTTGTGAAATTTTATAGTACAGCTTTTTATCCGCTTTGATATCTGTGTAGCTGTAGTTTTGTCTTTTGCAGGCTAGACGCTTCGTCTGTATGACAGTTTCCGTACAGATGGCGGATCTGTTAGCGAACCCGGGTCGCAGTTTCGACCCCGGGGCGTGACAAAAGGACTGTTACCTGTTCCACCAAGAGACAATGAAGAAACCAAAGCTAGTAACAGAAACCAAACCCACACACATACTCCTCATCCCAAATTGGAATTTCCAATGTTCAGTGGGGATGATCCCAGATTATGGGTAGAAAACTGTGAGTATTACTTCGAGATTTATCAAATCCCATACCAGCAATGGCTTAATATTGCATCGATGCATTTAAATGGGAGAGCGAGGACTTGGAAACAAAGCTACTTCATTCACAGACAAGTAGTGAGTTGGGAGGAATTTGTGGAAGCACTTTATAAAAGATTTGGCCAAACTGGAGAAAGATATATAGTTAGAGAATTCAATAACTTGAAACAAACTAGTACAGTGGAGAGTTATCAAGAAAAGTTCGAGGAATTACGTACTCAGTTACTATTTCATAACCCCCAGTTGTCGGAAGAACATTTTGTCTCATGCTATATCAGTGGGTTAAGAGAAGATTTGGTTCCATTCCTCGATATTGCACACCCAGACTGTCACGCCCCGGGGTCGAAACTGCGACCCGGGCTCGCTAACAGATCCGCCATCTGTACGGAAACTGCCGTACAGACGAAGCGTCTAGCCTGCAAAAGACAAAACTACAGCTACACAGATATCAGAGCGGATAAAAAGCTGTACTATAAATTTTTTTCTCAACTACAAGTTGCTACAACTCATAGCCTATCTCCCAAAATCAGCTGATACAAATAGAAGTCCACCTATACAACATCTACGAATCCAAAAAGGGAGATAGCTAACAAGAACATAACCCACTCCCACAATCCGGGATGGTACATCTACCTCTCTCTAAAGTAACAATGCTGGTAGGGAACTATCACGCGACTCCCTGTCCTCGGTCCGTCCAGTCAAGCACAGCAGGAACGGAAGAAAGCCTCAGCAACCTGTCACCGACAGAGGGTGTGAGAACTACATCCTACAGTAGTTCTCAGTGGGTACCGTCTCCAAGAACCACGGTCTGCCCACTAAGTCTACCAGAGGCATAAGATAGAGAAAAGACAGATAATAAGATAAATAAGCTGGAAAAGAATCTACAGTTATCATGCCTCTATCTACTATGCTCAATAAGAAGAGACTATGGATGATGGAATGCAGTCACTCACTACTGACAATATGTCACAAGTACTAAGCCCAAGACGCTCTACTATGACACATGCTACGCCATCACTCCCTCAGTATATCTCGAATCTCAGCGACTGCCCACCCGGGTCCAGTCGAGTCAAGCCTGCGCCCCCTGGTGTATCAACCAGGGTGTCCCAACGGACAAACTCAATATCTCACACAGTGACCCCATGGTAGCACGGCCAGGGGTATCAAGCGACCACTAGTATATGAACTAGGCGCATCATCGAAGCCTCGTCAGGCTCGGTATCCTCATCGCAGCCTCATCAGGCTCGGAATCATCAACGCACCCGGGGCGTGGTTCGAGGGGTGCGACCCCACCGAACTCAAGTATCTCATCAGTATCACTGTCTCACAAGTGGCTCCTGCAGGCTGTGGTCCTCGATCAAACAGATCGGTATCTCGATGCTCAAAGCACAAACTCAGTCGGAGAACCCTCCACGACTCAATCTCACAACACAGACCCACCCAACGAAGGTACTACACAGCTGGGACCACCGTCTCACCCACGGCTCCCACAACACAACCCCACTGAACTCAACACTCAACTCACGGCCGGAGCTACTCCACGGCCAGATCTACGAAGGGTCCGAAACCCAGGGAGACTAACAACTACGTCCCCAAGAGAGAAAGCAGCCCTTAGAACCCAGATCACTCGAATCCGCTCGGGTGGATAAGTTTATAAGAAACCATGTCATTTATTTCGGAAAACCATTCGATCTGAGAGAAAGCCATCTTTATAATGATTTTTAGTCTTTTTTAGGAAAACCCTTTGAAATCAAGTTTTATGCCCAAGCCTCGAAGAGCTGATGCCTTCGTCCCAACGGACGAGAACAGACTCGGACAACCTTGCGAGGCTTGGAAGAAACATTGGCTGACTAAAATCATGTATTTATCCAAAAAGGTTCTGGGTTCAAGGTCCTGCTAACACACGTGCACCACGACCCCAACCTGGTGGTGACGAGAAGAACAGTGGAAAGGAAAAACCCCCGGGCCCACCGTTTATCTGAAACGGCTCCCCAAAATGCTAACACTGGCCTAACCCAGCCACCAGACCCCACTCGCCCCCCCCCCCCCCCCCCCCCCCCCCCGGGCCCGAGTGCAACACCCGTCCCACAACACTCTGACCACTCGGCCCCCTACCCGGGCGAGGAAACTCTAAGTCCCGAAGGATATGAAAAGTGCGGGATGTCTAAAGCATAAGGAACCTAGCCCAAATTAAGGTTCACAAATGGTCTGGTCAAAATCATGCACATATGACGGGGGTGCTAGTTAAGTTCCAAGAAAAATACTTAAACTAGCATGCAATCCTATCACAATAGAATTAGAAAGAAGTCCGTAGACTTGGAGAGAAAACCAACCCACCTCAGAAAGCCACCAATTGCTCGTCGACACTTGCAATTGGCTCAGCGGGCTTACCTGGCCTCCAAGGGGTCCGCACGCAACACGAAGCCCGATGCCAGAATCCGCCCGCGAAACGGAGCACGCAGCGACCAACCACACGACCGCGCGCCCCGCGGAACAAAAACCGCACCGCACGCTGCCAGAAGCGAAGAAATCGCCAAATCAATCCACACAGTCAAAACCGAGCATCCGACGGCGAAAAACAGCTTCCGTCGGCGAAAACAGCCTCCGTCAGCGAAAACCAGCGCCCGACGGCGAAAAACAGCTTCCGTCGGCGAAAACAGCCTCCGTCAGCGAAAACCAGCGCCCGACGGCGAAAAACAGCACGCGGCGGCGAAAACAGCTCCGTCGGCGAAAAAAACAGCGCCCGACGGCGGAAAAACAGCACGCGGCGGCGAAAAACAGCTCCGTCGGCGAAAAACAGCGCCCGACGGCGAAAAACAGCACGCGGCGGCGAAAAAACAGCTCCGTCGGCGAAAAACAGCGCCCGACGGCGAAAAACAGCTCCGTCGGCGAAAAACAGCGCCCGACGGCGAAAAACCGCTCAAAAATCAGCTTTGCGAAAATCCTGCGAAAACCGCTCGCGAAAAACTGCCAGAAATCTGCTCGACGGCGAAAAGGCAGCAGCCGACGGCGAAAAACAGCGGCCGACGGCGAAAAACAGCGGCCGACGGCGAACCACGGGCTCCGACGGCGAAAACACGGCGCCGGCACGCAAACCGAGGAGTCGCCCGCCGTCCGGGAGCACGCCGCGCGGCGAAAACCCAGCCGCGCGACGAGGGAGGCCTGCCGCACGGCGCCCAACCCAGCCGCGCCGCGCAGCGACCTGCTGCGCGGTGCCGGTGCGCACCGCGCAGCGCCCTGCGGCGCTGCGCGCGGTGCCCAGCGGCGCTGCGCGCGGTGCCCAGCGGCGCTGCGCGCGGTGCCCTGCGGCGCTGCGCGCGGTGCCCTGCGGCGCTGCGCGCGGGCCCGCGCGCAGCCCACTGCGCTGCGCGCGGTCGCGCGCGCCCGCGCGCCCGCACAGGCCCGCGCGCGGCCCGCGCGGCCCGCGCAGGCCCGCGCAGGCCCGCGCGCGGCCCTGCCGCGCGCGGCCCTGCCGCGCGCGCCTGCGCGCGGCCAGGAGGTGCCGCGCGCACCTGCACGCGGCCCTGCCGCGCGCCCCTGCACGCGGCCAGGAGGTGCCGCGCGCACCTGCGCGCGGCCAGGAGGTGCCGCGCGCCCCAGCGCGCGGCCCTGCCGCGCGCCCCTGCGCGCGGCCAGGCAGCGCCGCGTGCCGCTCTTTGCTGCACGCGGCGCCTCGCCCAGCGGCAAGTCGCCGCAGGGTGCTGCCAACAGCAGCACCCTGGCGCCGCGCGTGCGCCGTTGCGCGCGCGCGCGGCCACCGGCGACGGCAATTCCAGAATTTTATAAAAAAAATCCCCAATAATCCGAAAAATCCCGAAAATCCGATTTTAGCAATATAAAACCCAATTAAAAATTCCACATAGCTCAAAAGACTCCAAAAACCCAAAAATCTGCACAAACCTCCAAAAAACTGAATTTTTACTTACCTCGTCGTCGCACGTCGCACGCCCCCGAGCTTCACACGGCCTCCAACGGCGAGTCCAAAACCAAAATCGGCTAAAAACTCCTTTTCCTTTCTCTTCTTCTTCTTCCTTTTCCTCTCTTTTCTTTTCCTTCCTTTCTTTCTTCCTTTTCTTTCCTTCTCTGCTGCAGAGGGTGGAGGTGGAGCCTTTTATAAAGCAAAAAGCTTTAATAATTAAACCCACTAATTAATTAACTCCAATAATCCAACTCCAACTCACTTTTTGCCTTCGGGCTCTCCGCCGCTGCCCGGAACTTCCCGAACTCCGCTGTAAATCGAAAATACACGCGCTCACAGCTTTTTCTCTTCAAAAAGCCCATCCGTTGAGGCGGGGTGCTCAAATCAATTACCGGCTCCAAAATTGCCAGTTCCAACTCACTTTTTGCCTCCGGGTCCCCCGCGTCAGTCCGGAACCTCCCGAACCTCGCTGTAAATCGAAAGTACACGTGTCCACAGCTTTTTCTCTTCAAAAAGCTCGTCCGTTGAGTCGGGGTGCTCAAATCAATTACCGGCTCCAAAATTGCCAGTTCCGACTCACTTTTTGACTCCGGGTCCTCCGCGTCAGTCCGGAACCTCCCGAACCTCGCTGTAAATCAAAAGTACACGTGTTCCAAGTGTTCCTGAATTTCCGGCACTCCACGGTGAAGTCTGAAATTCCCAATCTCATCCTCAATCGGCCTACAAAGCCCGGAAAAACCCCGATTCGAGCTGGAGCTTCCGCGTTGATCCGAATCAACCCGACATCAACTGTAAACTCAAATGCAACATGCTCAAGGCATCTCTCTGCTCCAAGCCATCTGTGTGGTCGGCGCGCTATCCAATGCCCCGGTACTTTACACATACACTTTGGAGGAGGCTTACTGTCAAGCAAAGCTGCATGAAAAGGCATTAGCTGTGATTAGTAGAAGATATAAACAGAACACAAAACCTACAGGAAATATTTACAACAAGCCTCCACAGTCTTATATACCAAGACCCCCAAGTTATCAGGGAAATAACAATAAGTCCTTGATAGAGCAAAGGAGAGCTGCGGGACAGTGTTTTAAATGTGGGGAGAGATATCATCCAGGGCATGTGTGTGCTGTTAAATCCCTTAACACATTGCAAGGATTAAATGATATTCTAGAAGTTTATGATGAAGATTGCCTTCAAGAAGAGCATAGTGAAGAAGAATGTGAAGAAGCAGAGGATGAAGCTAATCTCCCTGAATTAGGAGTATCTGTGCATGCACTCAGTGGAGAAAAACAGCAAAATACTATTAAGATTCAGGGTGAAGTTAAGGAGCAAATACTTACTATTTTGGTGGACACCGGCAGCACTCATAGCTTTATGGACCTCGAGACAGCTAAAGATATCAAGGCTCATATGATAGCTGCTGCTCCATTAGTAGTCATAGTAGCTAATGGACAAAAGGTTTTGAGCAAACTGCAATGCCCAAAATTTCAATGGAAGATGCAAGGTCAAAGTTTCCAGGCAGACCTGAGGATCATTAGATTGGAGGGGTCCAGTATGGTTTTAGGGATTGATTGGTTGAGGTCCTACGGAAAAGTCACTTTTGATTATCAACAGGACTCAATTACTATACAGAAGGGGGGTCAACCATTGGTGTTGAGGGGTATTGTAGAATGAGCTCAGTTGAAGTTAATCTCAGCTAATCAATGGTATCAAGATTCGCAAAAGGGAGAATGCTGTGTGGTAAGCCAGTATCAAGTAGTTGGGGAACTAATGGATACTCCTGTATTAGATCCTGCATTACAATTGGTTTTAACCCAATATGCTTCAGTGTTTGAAAATCCTACTGAGCTGCCCCCACAAAGATCTGTAGATCACAGAATACCATTGCAACCTAGGTCGTTACCAGTTAATCTCAGGCCGTATAGGCATTCTTATGAACAAAAGGGAGAAATTGAGAAGCAAATAAAAGAAATGCTCGAATCTGCTATTTGTTACGGCATTTTGGTGTTGGCATATTTCGTGAGTCAAGTCAGTGAGTTGAGTCGGAGTCTTAAAGGGATCAAATTGTCAATCAGCAATCAAAGACTTAGAGAAGATTCAACAAGAGCTCAAGTTGACACTCAGTGTCTTGAGTCTTGAAGATTGAAGTTGAAGAATTGTGGATCAGTTACATCAATCTCAAGAAGAAAGTATTCAAGAGGATCAGGTATGTTTAACTAAATAATTGTGGTGATCCGAATACTTTCTTATAGTGTAGAAACACTTGGATGAACTTTTAATTGCATAAAAATCAAAAACTAGACATGGGACATGTTCAGGATCCGGATCAGACCTTGCAATCCGGATCCCGAAGGGTACTTGTTCATTGGCAATTTCAATCCGGATCCTAGGCCATTCCGATCCGGATCCCGAACATGGGACTTTGCTGAATTGCATGAACAATCCGGATCGGACCTTGCAATCCGGATCCCGAACCCTTGGTTTTCTGGAATCGTCAATCTCGTTACGACGATCCGGATCGCTTTAAATCCGATCCGGGTCGCCGTCCTGAAAATTTCCAGATAAGGTATGTTTCTGATTCTTATCTCTTTCCAAAGGTTTCTAAACTATAAATAGACACTTAGGGTTTCTCAAAAATGTGGGTTCTCTACCGATTAATTAATTAAACAATTGAGAGCAACCCTAGAGGCTAGGTTTTTATCGTTCTTCTTTATAGCCTCTTTTAGGTCAATTCGACGGTTCTTCCAAGATCTGTTTTTTGTCGAATTGATCTAATCTTTGCTTAGAGATTTTTCCCATGGATCTTCATTGATAATCTAAGCGAAGGATCACCATCGAAGTCAATATTCTTATCGACTGAGTTTGCGTCGTGGATTCGACGTGGCATCGTGGATTCGGTGTGCTAAAGGCGTTTCGTGGATTCGAAACGTGTGCTCGTGGATTCGAGTGGCGTTCGTGGATTCGAACGTGTGCAGTGGACGTGCAAAATTGGTGGAGCGCGAGGTCCAAGAAATTGAAGGAGGGGTTAAATCCGTGGAGACGGTAATCACCTTGTTATTCTTCTTTTCTTAGGGATTGTTATTGCGTGGATATCCAACCGGTCAGCGCAAGGTCCGAAGAAGCTGAAGGAGGGGTTGAGTCCGTGGAGTCGGTAATCAGCTTGTTATTCTTCTATTCTTAGTGGGTTGTTATTGCGTGTTGGTCCCGTGGTTTTTCTCCTGGATTGGAGTTTCCACGTATATCTCGGTGTGCTGTTTTTATTTTCCGCATTGGTTTTTATTTTGCACTGAGTTTTGGTTTTATAAGTATTACACCTATTCACCCCCCCTCTAGTTGTTTGATAGTACCTATTTAGATCCTTGTGGATCCTATAAAAACCTACAATTGGTATCAGAGAGGGTTTTAGGTTTATCTATCATGATGGGTGAAAGTGGTAATATTTATAGACCTCCTCGTTTTGATGGGACTAATTATGCTTATTGGAAAGTGCGGATGAGGGCTTTTCTCATCGCAATTGATGAGCGGGCATGGCAATCCGTGGAATACGGTTGGGTGCATCCTGTTGAGGAAGTAGGAAATTCTACTACCCCAAAACCTCGCTCTAGATGGTCCAAAGAGAAACTCGAAAGATCTTCTTACAATGGGAAAGGTATGAACGCTCTTTTTAACTCTCTTTCCTCGACTGAGTTCACAAGAATTTTCGCGTGTGAAACCGCGAAGGAAATTTGGGATATTCTCAAAATTACACATGAGGGTACTAATCTTGTAAAAATTCAAAAGCTCCAGATGCTTACAAGTCAATTTGACTCTATTCATATGGAAGAGCATGAATTGTTTACAGATTATTACACTAGACTTCAAGATATAATAAATACATGTGCTAATTTAGGAGAAAAGATCCCGGAGTCGAAAATTGTAAGAAAGATACTTCGGACTCTTCTGGAACGGTTTAGGGCAAAGGTTACCGCCATTGAAACCGTTAGTCATCCGGATGAGATAAGTGTAGAGGAATTAGTAGGCGCTTTGCAAACTTATGAAATGACTTTTCCTACTAATCAAGTTTCTTCCAAGTCTTCTTCTAAGCTTACAGGTATTGCATTCAAATCAACAAAGGAAGAAGATAGCGAATCAAGTTCCGACGATGAAATCTCTTTTGCCGATTTTGAAGAACAATTGGCGCGGATCACAAAGAAATTTCGTCGGAAATTTTGGAAGAATCGAACCGATGGATCTTCATCCACGAAACCTTCTAAAGGATCATCGGGTTCTAAATCCTCTAACCTCAAAAGCTTTGCAAAACCTTCTAAAGAAAAAGATGATTTCGAAGGGGAAATCCAATGCTATAGATGCAAAGGCTACGGCCATTTTTCAACGGATTGTCCTTCTCCGAAATCATATAAAAAGAAGGCTTTGCAAGCGAAAACTTGGGACGATTCTACCTCTAATGAATCGACCTCAAGTAAAGAGGAAAAAGGCGTTGCCTTACACGCCTCTCAAATTCCCTCCTCTAATGTTTGTTTATCATCTTTAATCACTGACTCTATTCCTTTAATTTTGCATGAAACATCAACATCCAACGGAGAGTCATCAAGTGAGGGGGAGTCGGACGAAGAAGAACTCGTTGAGGCATATCAACAACTTCTTGCAGAATCTAAGAAGATGGCCAAGCATATCAAGAAGTTGAGGAAGCAACGACTCGAGAATCAAGACGAGAATCATGCTTTAAAGATCAAACTTCATGATCTCGAGGAGGAACGAGAGCTTTTATTGGATAATAATAAAATCCTCCAGGAAAAGATAAATCAATCGGAAACGATCGTTAATTCCCATATTAACAAGATTGATTTTCTAGAAAAACTGTTTGAGGAGATTCATGTCACCAACCAAGTTTTGACCAAGCAAGTTCATGAACTCAAATCCGACATACAAAGGCTTTCAACCGTTTCCAAGAAACTAGATTGTATGTGCGGATTAGGTCAAACAAGTAAGGTTGGTTTGGGATTTAAAAAGGATCAAACTGTGCATGCTTCAGGTTCCACATTCAAATTGAAAGGAAGAACGTGTCACCTTTGTGGACTTGAAGGACATTTGGTGAAGGATTGCCCGAAAAAGAGAAAGAAAAATTCTTCGGCAACTTCATCTACGGAGCGAACTCAACGGAATCAAAAGACACATCAAGTCAAAGGAGTTCACTCAACCCACCAAAGGTCCGAGCCACAACATCAATCATACAAGTGGATCATTGCGAGGCAAAGACCTAAGGTGAATCAACAGTCAAAGCGGACAACCCCCGGCCACAACGAATCAAGACAACCTAAAATCCAGCGATTTTGGATTCGGAAAGGTGATATCTTTCCTTGTCTTAAGTTCTAATTAGCTTATGACTGTATGTAGTGCTTTGATTGGTTTTCCCTTCATATCTTTCTTAATCTTTGCATTACATGGGTTTCAATGCTCTTCGTTTTTATACTTTGTTTTTGAACAAAAGGGTGTTTACTGAACAAGTGCATTGAATAAAAAGGGCTTCACGTTTATTCACTCTAAATTAATTTTATTTGGATTATCAACTTTACTCCATAATCATAATCTTGAAGATACTTCATTATAGGAGTTTTTGACATTATAAGCATCAAATTTTTGAAATCATGTGTGATCTTTAGATGCTTAATCTATCTCGGTTGTGTGAATTCATTGTGATAAACGTGAGACAACCGATAGACTAAATTTTGGGATTTAATTCTTTCACGTAAGAGATTGCATTCTTACAAGGGTAATGAAATGATTTGCAAAAGATGTGGAAAGAGTTACATCCGAAAGGAGTGTGAAAACTACCACCACATGTTGGAAAGAGCTGCCACCCCGGTCGTCCGGTTTGTGTGTGAAGCTACCACATGTTTTGGATGCTTGAAAAGTATTTTATGAAATTTTGTTTAGTTGAAGCATTCGGAGATTCATATTCAAAGTTTTTATATTCTGAACAATCTCCTGGTTGGTATAAGGTGGGATAGTTGAAAGATGCTCAAAGAGCCACCCTTAGGTATTTTAGTGCTTATCTCAATTTGAAAGGGTAGAATTCAAGATTGATGTCATTTGGAAATCTCCGTAAGTCATCTTTGTAAATCCGTTACATCTTGATAGACTTTGGATCTCAAGACTATTTTTGATGACTTGTGTTTGACGAATATAACATGAAAAACTGTTTATAATGTTTTACCTTCATTTTTCATAATTTTGGAGTAAATCTTTTTAATTTTGTGAAATTAATTGGATTGAATGGCATCTGTGTGAATTCATGTTTTACCTTAAATTGATTTCTTGATGGAATACAGATCGGTATTTGAAAAGATTCTAAAATCTGGATTTGTTTCAAAAAATTATTTGATTTTTGCTTTCTGGTACAGGTACGCAATCTGCATTTTTGTTATATACCGGAACTGAGCCTTTATCTCTCTTTCTCTATGAACTAATGCTGTTAGTGATTTCCTTTTGTCTAGTATGTTCACTGTTGACAATTTGTGACAAAAAGGGGGAGAACAGAAAATAATGATCGTATCACAAAGGGGGAGAAGAACATAAATGCTCAAGACAGGGGGAGAACATGGAGAACATGGAGAACATGTTAGAGATGCTCATGATAGGGGGAGATAAAGAAAAGATTGAAAGAGCCGAAAAACAAAAGAACCAAAAGGACGAATCAAATGTAGGATTTTAATTTCTAACGACTAACGTTTGATTTTGTTTGGAGTTTTGTTTTGCAGGAATTACATCACTTTAAGACTCCAAGTCCTAAGTCATATAGTATGTTCTAGGACTGTTTGGTTCAAATGTAATTTTGTATTTATTGGATCTTTCACGCAAAGAAAATCAATGTTTTGGTGATAACATTGAATTTCGACTTTTTGGTTTAAGATGAGTGACTTGAGCGCTTTTATGTATTTTTGGGTTTTGTCACGAAATTGCCAAAGGGGGAGATTGTTACGGCATTTTGGTGTTGGCATATTTCGTGAGTCAAGTCAGTGAGTTGAGTCGGAGTCTTAAAGGGATCAAATTGTCAATCAGCAATCAAAGACTTAGAGAAGATTCAACAAGAGCTCAAGTTGACACTCAGTGTCTTGAGTCTTGAAGATTGAAGTTGAAGAATTGTGGATCAATTACATCAATCTCAAGAAGAAAGTATTCAAGAGGATCAGGTATGTTTAACTAAATAATTGTGGTGATCCGAATACTTTCTTATAGTGTAGAAACACTTGGATGAACTTTTAATTGCATAAAAATCAAAAACTGGACATGGGACATGTTCAGGATCCGTATCAGACCTTGCAATCCGGATCCCGCAGGGTAGTTGTTCATTGGCAATTTCAATCCGGATCCTAGGCCATTCCGATCCGGATCCCGAACATGGGAGTTTGCTGAATTGCATGAACGATCCGGATCGGACCTTGCAATCCGGATCCCGAACCCTTGGTTTTCTGGAATCGTCAATCTCGTTACGACGATCCGGATCGCTTTAAATCCGATCCGGATCGCCGTCCTGAAAATTTCCAGATAAGGTATGTTTCTGATTCTTATCTCTTTCCAAAGGTTTCTAAACTATAAATAGACACTTAGGGTTTCTCAAAAACGTGGGTTCTCTACCGATTAATTAATTAAACACTTGAGAGCAACCCTAGAGGCTAGGTTTTTATCGTTCTTCTTTATAGCCTCTTTTAGGTCAATTCGACGGTTCTTCCAAGATCTGTTTTTTGTCGAATTGATCTAATCTTTGCTTAGAGATTTTTCCCATGGATCTTCATTGATAATCTAAGCGAAGGATCACCATCGAAGTCAATATTCTTATCGACTGAGTTTGCGTCGTGGATTCGACGTGGCATCGTGGATTCGGTGTGCTAAAGGCGTTTCGTGGATTTGAAACGTGTGCTCGTGGATTCGAGTGGCGTTCGTGGATTCGAACGTGTGTAGTGGACGTGCAAAATCGGTGGAGCGCGAGGTCCAAGAAATTGAAGGAGGGGTTAAATCCGTGGAGACGGTAATCACCTTGTTATTCTTCTTTTCTTAGGGATTGTTATTGCGTGGATATCCAACCGGTCAGCGCAAGGTCCGAAGAAGCTGAAGGAGGGGTTGAGTCCGTGGAGTCGGTAATCACCTTGTTATTCTTCTATTCTTAGTGGGTTGTTATTGCGTGTTGGTCCCGTGGTTTTTCTCCTGGATTGGAGTTTCCACGTATATCTCGGTGTGCTGTTTTTATTTTCCGCATTGGTTTTTATTTTGCACTGAGTTTTGGTTTTATAAGTATTACACCTATTCACCCCCCCTCTAGTTGTTTGATAGTACCTATTTAGATCCTTGTGGATCCTATAAAAACCTACACTATTATCCAACCAAGTCATAGCCCTTTTGCTTCACCAGTTTTGTTAGTTAAAAAGAAAGACGGCAGTTGGCGGATGTGCATAGATTACCGCCAACTGAACAAGGTTACTATCAAAGATAAGTTTCCAATACCCCTTATCGATGATTTACTGGATGAATTAGGGGGTTCCAAACTTTTTTCTAAGTTGGATTTAAGATCTGGATATCATCAGATCAGAGTATATAAAGATGATATACCCAAAACCGCTTTTCGTACTCATCAAGGTCATTATGAGTTCAAGGTAATGCCGTTCGGATTGACAAACGCTCCGGCTACCTTCCAGGCTCTAATGAACTCCATCTTTGCCCCTTATCTGAGGAAATATGTCCTAGTGTTTTTCGACGACATTTTGATATATAGTAAAACTTGGGAAGAACATCTGAAGCACTTGAGGGTGGTACTGGATGTGTTGTTAACAAATAAACTCTATGCCAAGCAAAGTAAGTGCACCTTTGGAACAAATCAGGTGGAATACCTTGGCCATATAATTTCTGAAAAAGGGGTAGCCACAGACTCCAAAAAAACTGAAGCAATGACTGTTTGGCCCGTTCCTCAGTCAATTAAAGAACTAAGGGGTTTCCTCGGGTTAACTGGCTACTACCGAAAGTTTGTAAGAAATTATGGGTCCATTAGTAAACCACTCACCGAGTTGCTCAAGAAAAACCAATTTGGGTGGTCTTTGGAAGCTCAGAAGGCCTTTGACACCTTGAAGATAGCAATGTCTACTGCACCTGTATTAAGTTTACCTAACTTTGAGAAACCCTTTATATTGGAGGTTGATGCAAGTGGAGAGGGTATAGGGGCTGTGCTTTCTCAAGAGGGCAAACCACTAGCTTATCTCAGCAAGGCTATTAAGGGTAAAAACTTAGGCCTATCAACCTATGAGAAAGAATTTTTGGCGATCTTAATGGCAACGCAAAAATGGAGACACTATTTGATGATAGGTACTTTTACCATTAAAACAGATCATGAAAGTCTTAAATATCTTCTAGAGCAGAAAATCGTGACACCAATGCAACAAAAAGGAATGCTTAAATTGTTGGGATTTGACTACACTATAACATACCGAAAAGGAAAAGAAAACTTGGCGGCCGATGCATTGTCAAGACAGAATCGGGGAAAAGAACAGTTGTTAGCAATTACAGCCGTTACACTTGCTTGGTCAATGGAAGTGGAGGATAGCTATCACGGTGATCCTTATTATGAACAACTTATCAAAGAAGTCCTCCTACAGCCTGAAGTTTTTAAATCTTACACTTACAGTCAGGGAGTGTTAAGATATAAAGGTAGAGTGTGTATTGGAGCATCTGGTGATTTGAGAAGTAAGCTGGTTGATCAATTTCATGGATCAAGTTTGGGGGGACATTCTGGAGTCTCTCACTCTTACCAAAGACTAAAGAGACATTTTTATTGGAAGGGTATAAAACAGCAAGTGAAATCCTGGGTGAATGGTTATGAAATTTGTGCTCAAAACAAGCCCGATACCCGGGGTTACCAAGGATTGTTGCAACCACTGCCTATCCCTAATCAAGTATGGACAGATATTAGCATGGACTTTGTGGAGGCTCTACCTATCTCTGAGGGTAAGGATACTATTATGGTTGTGGTTGATAGGCTAACAAAATATGGACATTTCATTCCCCTTAAGCATCCTTTTACAGCAGTTAGCGTATCTCGGGCTTTCATGGATACTATATATAAGCTACATGGGTGTCCTAAAAGTATAGTCACTGATAGGGACAAAATATTCACGAGTCAATTTTGGACTGAACTTTTCAAATTACTGGGAACCCAACTCAAGATGAGTACCTCGTATCATTCAGAGACTGACGGCCAAACCGAAAGAGTCAATAGATGTTTGGAAACATACTCGAGGTGTATGTGTTTCCAGCACCCCCATAAGTGGTGTAAGTTCTTATCCTTAGCCGAATGGTGGTATAACACCAATTATCACACATCTCTGGGTACCACACCTTACATAGCACTCTATGGAATGCCTCCCCCTGATACTCTGGTGGCCGCTGCCGGTGCAGCTACCTCTTCAGAAGTAAGGGTTTGGATAAAAGAAAGAGAAGAAGTTACCCGAGAATTGAGGGATAAGCTACAGATAGCCCAAAACCGTATGAAGCAACAAGCCGACAAACACAGAAAGGAGAGGGAGTATAAGATAGGGGAATGGGTATACCTGAAATTGCAACCTTATCGTCAAGTTTCTGTAGCAGCTAAGAAGAATCCGAAACTTTCTGCTCGCTATTATGGTCCATATGAGATAGAGGAGAGAGTTGGGCAAGTAGCTTATAAGTTGAAGTTACCTGAAGGTGCTCAGATACACCCAGTTTTTCACATTTCGTTACTCAAGTCTTGTGTAGAAACTCGAAATATTTTATTTTTAATAAATAGATTAAAAGCAGAATTGTAGTCGATTTCGGGTTCAAAAGACCTATGTTGATTTATTTAGTCAATTGCCAGTGTGCGAGTTGCACGATTTACGAGACAAAAAGGCTATTTTCCAATCCGGACATGATCTTGGAAATCCGAGTTGACCGTTGCGATCGTCTCGTCGAACCGAGCGAGATTCATATTCAGCACTTTTCAATCTGACGGTCGGATCTTCCAGAATTCAGCGAGGAAGTGGACGAATCTCGCGACCAATGTAACCGTGCCCTCTGCGCACAGTGCACTTAAGTGAGTTACTGTAGATGAACAGTAACCCTGGTTTTCGGGACCCCGACGAATACAACGTTGACTAATTCACTGTTCGGAATCCGAATATAGTGATCCAGGTAGTCATTTCGAACGGTTTCGATGTTCTGAACGCAATGGCGCAGTCAAAAATTCTGTTTGACGACTCTGGAATCTCGAAAAGCGCAAAAATTGTATTTTGACACAGTTATTATGGACCGAGATTTTATCCGGGCAGTTTCGTGAAAATCAGAGATCGCTACCTGATAGGTCTCGTCGAGCCGGACGTCATGGCGCAGTCCATTTTCCGTTTCGGGGACCGGATCGCCTCGAAAAGCGTGAAATATGGGGAAAAAGTGGCTTGTTACACATAAAACCCTACATTTTATGTATCGATTTGCATGCCACTGCTTTGTGAGGGACCTAGATGTGATTAGAAGCTACTGAGAGGGACCAAAACCAAAAATGCCAAGAGTGGAGGGACCTATCAGCTATTGTGCATATATGTATATATATACACATAGTTTGGGTTAGGGCTCCTCAAACCCTGAACCCTCGTAGCCTTGCCCTAGCCGCACTTCAACAAACCCCTTCTCCTCGGCCGCGTCCCCAGGAACCTCCCCCGCACCGGCCGCCGCCTTGCAATCGCCGGAGAAGGAGATCAAGAAACTTCTTGATCTCGGGTGCAGGGTGAGGGAGGCTCTCAGGAAGGTTTCTGTCGACCAAGACCTTGTCTGGTGAGGTCCCTCGTGAAGCCGCATCCGAGCCAAGGTGACCTCGGACCCAGCCGCCGCCGCGCGCCGCCGCGGCCGTTCCCTCCTTCTTCTTGGTTTTCCGGCGAGGTAAGCTCTTAGGTTTTTCTTGTTATTCTTGCACCTAGACTCTACCAAGGTATTTCTGACACCGAGAGGACCTCTTGGGTGCAGGCCCAGCCGGCGCCGTCGTCCCGATCTCCGGCGGGGGACCATTACCGCCGGATTATTGTTTTTCTTATCCGATCGTGGGCGCCGCCGCAACCGACCGTTAAACCCAAGATCAGCGCCGTTGGATCGACGCATCTGGACGACTGCATCTTCTCCACGAAGTTGGAGGGCGATCGGGTGGAGATCGAGACCGCCCGAACGTGCCCTAGAATCGGGCTTTTCTTCACTTAGCCCGATCGCCGCCGTCCGGCGTTGCCGCGGCCTCCCGTCGCCGGCCACCACTGCACCGAGCATCGCGGAGTTGGGACAGACCTTTTGGTCCATCTCTCACCGGCCCGGAGGGACCTCGCCGGAATCCGCCATTGGAGCTCCTCCGAAGCTTCCCCGAGCTCCGCCGCCGCGTCTTGCCGACGATCCCCGGCACCGGAAAACAGCCCAGGTGAACTCCTGTGGGCTGTAGGAGTCCTTCCATCGACTTACATGGGGATCTTGACGTCGGGTCGGTGATCACCAGAGTTGCACCCGAGGCTTCATCCGAGCTCGGCTCCGGCCATCGCCGGCGCTCCAGGACTCCGGCAACCACCCAGGTAAGACCTGTGGATCCCTCTGATGCTTCCTATCATTTTATTTTAGGGCCAGAACCCCTCTGTTGCTGGGGCTTAAAAGTTGCACCCGAGCCAAAGCTTTCGGGTTATTTCCCGGCCGCCGCCGCCTCCGGCCGCCGGGGCTCGACCCCACTTGACCAGAACAACTTGAGGGACCTCCATTTAGCTGATGCTCCACTTTGTAACAGGTCTGCACCTGTGCTGCTCAAGAACACCCAACCGGAGCCATCGTCTAAAGTGGGTTGCTGCTCCGGCGATCTTTCCGGCCAATCCTCGGCAGGGTTCAGGTGAGCACAATATTTCCCTGTCATTGCTGAACACCATGCTCACAGGATATCACCATTGGATCATGTAATAAATAAGATATAGCATAGTGTCACTTTGGACCCTAATATTTATGGGCCAACTTTGCCCTCGAGCCTCGCGCCAGCCCGAAACAGTGAGCACGGGCTTTTTCGCGTCGAAATGAACGCGCTATAATTTACGGCGTAAGAAACAGCTTCCTGGGTTAGGAGAACGGGTCGAAATAAGGTTTCAATTTATGCAAATACTGGGTATTTTATGTGCCAACTTTGTCCTCGGGTCTCGCGCCGACTCAAGTTTGTGAGCACGAGTTTTGTTGCGTCAAAACGGACGCGCTGAAACTTACGACGTCGTCACTGGATCCCCGGATTTTGAGAACGAGCTAAAACAGTCGATTAATTAAGATCAAACATGCAAATTTTAATATCTTATGGACCAAATTGCACATTAGACACACCTGCTGACGTTAGACAGTGCTTACGCATCACCTGGCCATTTTGCTAGGTTTCCGATGGTCCTTGTCGACCAGAAATCGGATTTTGACCGATAAATCGACCGTTTTGACCCGTTGAGCTTACCGTTAGTGTAGCGTCGTCGGGAAAGGGTTGTGTGAGTTTACTATTGATCATAGCTTTCTGTTCAGGGCCCAGTTGTTTAGCACCAGCCTCACAGTAGCCGAGCGGGAGTTCGAGGATCTGCCGTCATCCAGGTGGGTTAGCTTCGGCCCGGGCTAGCTTTTTGACCCTCTGGTTGCTTTAGTCCAGTCGGACCCCTGTTTTTGATTTCCCCGCTGATTATATGACCTATCTTGACATATCATGATGTCACTGTTGACATTGACCTGATTAGACCTGTGATTGAGATTTCTGGTCACGATCAGCTGATTAACATATACATACTCCCTGATTATTCCTGACTGATCCTGATTGATTGAGATATAGATTTGCATGATTAGATGATACCTGTTGATTCCTGTCATTGAGATATTTCTTGATATACGTCGATATGCATGATTGATTGATCCTGATTGATAGACACTACTCGATATGCATGATTGATTGATCCCGATTGATAGACATTGCTCGATATACATGATTGATTGATTCCGATGGATAGATATAGACAGATGATTCCCTGTTGGGATTTCGGCATGTGCCGACTACTCGGTCACTAGACCGTGAGATTGATCATTGTGACTTGCCATGCACTGTTGTACTTCACGAACATTGCCGGGGTCGCTCCCCGTGGCTATTGTTCTTTACCGGTAAAGTGGTCTGGAGGAAGGACCCGTGAGCCCCAGATAGCACATATGGGTGCGGGGTTATGTCAGTGGGATAGGTGCAGAGAGTGGTATGAGCCATGAGGTCCCCGTGACCAATCATGGCATTGGTTGGGTGCTTGATATTCTTGTGATTGATGCATAGATTATGTACTCCCATGTTCTAGCATGCTTTTCAGTACCTATTCCTGTTCTGTTATATTGGATTGGTTCTGGTATTTTCCGTACCTGTATATGTACTGTCACTTGATTATGCTTCATGCCAGTTCATTTCATATGCCAGCTTATGATTGATTACTTGCCTAGTTAGCTTATCTGTTGATTTTGATTATGAGTGGACGTTTATGTTTTCCAGCATGTATGATCTACAGTTTTATGATCGATTCCAGTATACTTACATGCAGTTCTTATTCTGATTACTAGTAGACCTCTATGCTTTCCAGCTTTTCCTGTTGACTCTTACTATCCGCAGATTTTAGTACCCAGTAGGTACGATTAGCTGAAGCTCGGCTCGTCGTGCCCACTGGGATGCACTCCGGTGTATCTCACACCCTCGGGTGACTGTTGTAGGTCCGTCGGGTGGTGAGATGTCGGGACGATCCAGTGAGCCGATTACGATAGAGTTGTCCCCATGAGCATTATATATCGACGACTTCGGCAGACATTTACTTTCCGCATTTCATTCCAGTTTATCGTGAGTTAGACATTTAAAACTGATGATGTAATAACTTAATTTTGATTATTCCTGTTGAGTAGATTAGATTAGTTACTGATATATCTGATGATCTCTGATGATGATTTTTAGCCGTGCATGTATAGGGGAGTCTTTGTCCTTGGGATAAAGAGTCTTCTATACGTGTGGCGGTCTGTTGCGCCCAGTTTGCAAACTCTGATTTAAAAAAAAAAAAAAAATTTCAGACCTGACTTTTAAAACTCGGGGCGTGACAGATTAGATGGTATCAGAGCTATAGGTATACGGTACCTAGGAAAGATTGATTAGGAACTGGTTAGGATTGAACCCTAGGATGACTTATGTCGTGAGAGCGCGGGGTATTTGGCATAGTGGTTTGAAGCTCAGGTGTGTTTCACACAGTTGAGTCTCGTTGTTGGTTATTAGTCGCACGTACTCTGGGCTTTGGGGATCGTTGTTAGTGCAGGATTAGCCGCGGTTATGGTTTCGGCCGTGGGCTTGATGTTTCAGTGGAGCCAGAGCGCTCGGATCAGTTACAGTGGTTAAAGGTTAAATCACCGTTCTTGTCGTAATCGTCTAGCCGATGGCACAACAGCAGATGACTGCTATTATTGCACCGGCCCCACAGTTGCCCAGAGGTTGAACAGGTTGTTGATCGTCCAGTGTCCCCGTGTCATAATTCAGTAGCCTATGGGCCCGATGGTAACCCTGTTTTGGGAAGGATTCAAATTGGCCCCACCTTTTGCGCAGATTTTGTGGACCGACGTGGACTCTCCTATGAGTTAGTCGGGGTGATATTTATGACCACAAGGTGGTAGTGATCCTTGATAAAGGTTATGTCTTTAGCATGGAGACTGTGTTGGGAGGTATGTGATATACCTTCTGATGAGAGTTGTGTCCCCAACTAGATGTTGGCGACAGATCTATGGTATTTCGCTTTTCTTTTGGTAAGCACGTTGGCTGCAGACAACGTACTGTCGAAAGAACCGAGGAAATACTCTGCCCTGTAATGGGGAGTATCAGATTGGGTCTAAATTAGTAGCCTTAGAGTTGTCGATACCTTGCGACTGATTTCGTAGCCCTCGAATAAAACTATAGGAGCATTCCCTAGGGTATGACTCTAGTTGTAAGCTCCGGGAATAAAACTTTTTTAAGTTGTAAGTTTCAGGGACGAAACTTCTTTTAAGTTGTAAGTGATGTAGAAACTCGAAATATTTTATTTTTAATAAATAGATTAAAAGCAGAATTGTAGTCGATTTCGGGTTCAAAAGACCTATGTTGATTTATTTAGTCAATTGCCAGTGTGCGAGTTGCACGATTTACGAGACAAAAAGGCTATTTTCCAATCCGGACATGATCTTGGAAATCCGAGTTGACCGTTGCGATCGTCTCGTCGAACCGAGCGAGATTCATATTCAGCACTTTTCAATCTGACGGTCGGATCTTCCAGAATTCAGCGAGGAAGTGGACGAATCTCGCGACCAATGTAACAGTGCCCTCTGCGCACAGTGCACTTAAGTGAGTTACTGTAGATGAACAGTAACCCTGGTTTTCGGGACCCCGACGAATACAACATTGACTAATTCACTGTTCGGAATCCGAATATAGTGATCCAGGTAGTCATTTCGAACGGTTTCGATGTTCTGAACGCAATGGCGCAGTCAAAAATTCTGTTTGACGACTCTGGAATCTCGAAAAGCGCAAAAACTGTATTTTGACACAGTTATTATGGACCGAGATTTTATCCGGGCAGTTTCGTGAAAATCAGAGATCGCTACCTGATAGGTCTCGTCGAGCCGGACGTCATGGCGCAGTCCATTTTCCGTTTCGGGGACCGGATCGCCTCGAAAAGCGTGAAATATGGGGAAAAAGTGGCTTGTTGCACATAAAACCCTACATTTTATGTATCGATTTGCATACCACTGCTTTGTGAGGGACCTAGATGTGATTAGAAGCTACTGAGAGGGACCAGAACCAAAAATGCCAAGAGTGGAGGGACCTATCAGCTATTGTGCATATATGTATATATATACACATAGTTTGGGTTAGGGCTCCTCAAACCCTGAACCCTCGTAGCCTTGCCCTAGCCGCACTTCAACAAACCCCTTCTCCTCGGCCGCGTCCCCAGGAACCTCCCCCGCACCGGCCGCCGCCTTGCAATCGCCGGAGAAGGAGATCAAGAAACTTCTTGATCTCGGGTGCAGGGTGAGGGAGGCTCTCAGGAAGGTTTCTGTCGACCAAGACCTTGTCTGGTGAGGTCCCTCGTGAAGCCGCATCCGAGCCAAGGTGACCTCGGACCCAGCCGCCGCCGCGCGCCGCCGCGGCCGTTCCCTCCTTCTTCTTGGTTTTCCGGCGAGGTAAGCTCTTAGGTTTTTCTTGTTATTCTTGCACCTAGACTCTACCAAGGTATTTCTGACACCGAGAGGACCTCTCGGGTGCAGGCCCAGCCGGCGCCATCGTCCCGATCTCCGGCGGGGGACCATTACCGCCGGATTATTGTTTTTCTTATCCGATCGTGGGCGCCGCCGCAACCGACCGTTAAACCCAAGATCAGCGCCGTTGGATCGACGCATCTGGACGACTGCATCTTCTCCACGAAGTTGGAGGGCGATCGGGTGGAGATCGAGACCGCCCGAACGTGCCCTAGAATCGGGCTTTTCTTCACTTAGCCCGATCGCCGCCGTCCGGCGTTGCCGCGGCCTCCCGTCGCCGGCCACCACTGCACCGAGCATCGCGGAGTTGGGACAGACCTTTTGGTCCATCTCTCACCGGCCCGGAGGGACCTCGCCGGAATCCACCATTGGAGCTCCTCCGAAGCTTCCCCGAGCTCCGCCGCCGCGTCTTGCCGACGATCCCCGGCACCGGAAAACAGCCCAGGTGAACTCCTGTGGGCTGTAGGAGTCCTTCCATCGACTTACATGGGGATCTTGACGTCGGGTCGGTGATCACCAGAGTTGCACCCGAGGCTTCATCCGAGCTCGGCTCCGGCCATCGCCGGCGCTCCAGGACTCCGGCAACCACCCAGGTAAGACCTGTGGATCCCTCTGATGCTTCCTATCATTTTATTTTAGGGCCAGAACCCCTCTGTTGCTGGGGCTTAAAAGTTGCACCCGAGCCAAAGCTTTCGGGTTATTTCCCGGCCGCCGCCGCCTCCGGCCGCCGGGGCTCGACCCCACTTGACCAGAACAACTTGAGGGACCTCCATTTAGCTGATGCTCCACTTTGTAACAGGTATGCACCTGTGCTGCTCAAGAACACCCAACCGGAGCCATCGTCTAAAGTGGGTTGCTGCTCCGGCGATCTTTCTGGCCAATCCTCGTGTAAAGCTCAGTGGAGTCGCAACCGCTCGGATCCCTGATCTGAGCTAGGATGGCGACAGTGACTACTCGAGCTCACACCCGGATCGGAGTCGTTGCCACGATGATGAAACTTCTCTGAGTGGCCTCGGCGATGATGATCCGAGTGTGGTGTCAGATGCTCCAACTTGTTCTTCAAGGTCGCAGCAATGGGGGTACGGATCTAAGAATTGAGCGGGGAAGAAGAAGAGGAGGAGGAGGAGGAGGAATGAGAGAGAAAGGGAGAGATAGAGAAATTTAAGAGGAGGAAACTGAGGTTGTTATTCTTGTTAACGGTTTCAGTTACAGCTACTTATTTATAGCCTTCACTTTGGGCTTAAATGCTAATACATGCCTAGTATTGGACTAAGTTGTAATTGTCGGAAATATTTCAATGGGCTTCCTCTGGCATCTTTGTAATCCAATCCGAACCAACTTCGCCGCTTGGGCTTGGGCCTCCATTGTCCAGGCGTATCGGATTCGGTTCCATCAGTGGATCCGATCCGCTGGGTCCTTCTACAAGCTTCCGGAATTCTCCCCCACAGCTGTCCGACTCAACCCCTCCTGCCTTTACCCTGGTTGCACTCCAGTGTTACCAACTAACCCTCTCTCCCTCTGGCGATCCTTCTAGCGATACCCTTGCGATTCCTTCCTGGCGAAGCTACCTTCTCCTTCCCGATCGCCTGGAGCTACACACTTCCATCCTCAAGACGCATGAAGGATGCCCTAGAGTCGGAAGGAGCTATGGTTCCAAAGCTAAGTAACACTCCCTATTCTTCTCGGTTTTACTCCAACCTACTGGTGTTTTTTTTGGTTCTAATCCCCTTCTTTATTTTCCCCCTTTACAGACTTAACAATCCACCCTCCTTGAGTCGTTACCTGTCCTCAGGGAATGAACCCCGGGTACTTGATGCGTAAGACTCGTACATCTTCCCATGTTGCAGCTTCTTCAGGAAGGTTGAACCACTTCACTAATACCTCTTCTGCAACTCTTCTTCTACGTTGGCTGGTACGGCGGGCCAACACTCCTTCGGGCCCGGTCAGGGGTTCGCCATTACTGTCCGTGAGGGGCGCGGTGGAGATGACTTGGCCGCTGGGTGGAGGTGCCATCTTCAGCTGAGAGACATGAAAGACCGGATGAATCTGGGAGTTTGGAGGTAATCGCAAGCGATATGCCACCTTTCCCACCCGAGCCAGCACCTCGAAGGGCCCGTGGTAACGTGCGGCTAACTTAGGGCTTCTCCTCACAGCAACCGAAGCTTGACGGTAAGGCTGTAGCCGCAGGTAAACCCAGCTTCCCACTGTATACTCCTTCTCTCTTCTATGCCGATCGGCTTGCTGTTTCATGCGGTTCTGGGCGATCTGGAGCCTATCTCTTAACTCCTTTGTCAACCTCTCTCTCTCTAAGGCCCACTCCTTTACCTCTGGATGTGCCACTGCGTCAGCAGTGGTTACCAAGGTAGATGGGGGATCTACTCCATACAAAGCTTTGTAAGGAGTAGCGCCTAGAGATGAGTGGAAGTTGGTGTTATACCACCATTCGGCGAGTGAGAGATACTTACCCCATTTCTGGGGATGTTGGAAGCACATACACCGTAGGTATGTTTCCAAACACTGATTTATTCTCTCGGTTTGACCGTCGGTTTGTGGGTGATAAGATGTACTCATTTTTAATTGGGTTTCCAGTAACCGGAATAACTCTTTCCAAAATGAGCTTGTGAAAACCTTATCCCTGTCAGTGACTATGCTTCTAGGGCAGCCATGTAGTTTGTATACTGAATCTAGAAAAACCTTAGCTACCTCTTGTGCTGTAAATGGATGTTTCAAAGGAATGAAATGTGAATACTTAGTCAATCTGTCCACCACTACCAATATGGCATCCTTACCTTCTGACTTAGGTAGAGCCTCGATGAAATCCATACTGAGGTCCTCCCAGATCTGCTGTGGTATAGGTAGAGGTTGTAGCAGTCCTGGAGTAGCTTGAGTGGATATTTTATTTTGAGCACACACCCCACAAATCCGAACTTGTTCCTCAATATACTTCTTCATTCCAATCCAGTAGAAATGGCTTTTAACCCTCTGGTAGGTGGGTAGCAACCCCGAGTGGCCCCCAGTCACAGAATGATGGAAATGTTGAATTAATTTGCTTCTTAAGTCACCTGTACTGCCCACATATATCTTGCCTTTATATCTCAAAACCCCCTGGCTATAGGTAAAATTTGAACATTCCTCAGATTGATTTTTTACCTTCTCAATAACTGTGGTAGCATAGGGATCATCTTTATAGCTGTCCTCCAACTCATAGGTCCATCCAGGAGTTATAGAAGTAATAGCCATAGCTTGGGCCGATTCCCAGTTTAATCTGGATAATGCATCTGCAGCCTTATTCTCTTTACCCTTCCTATACAAGATAGTGTAATCGAATCCCATTAATTTCATCATGCCTTTCTGTTGCATAGGGGTAACAATCCTCTGTTCCAGGAGGTATTTTAGACTCTCGTGATCCGTTCGTATAATGAATGAGCCAGTCATTAAGTAATGCTTCCATTTCTGGGTAGCCATTAAAATTGCTAAGAACTCCTTTTCGTAAGTAGACAGGCCCAAGTTCCTTCCCTTGATTGCTTTACTGAGAAATGCTATAGGCTTCCCTTCTTGAGACAATACTGCACCAATACCTTCTCCACTAGCATCCACTTCTAATGTAAAAGGCTTTTCATAATCGGGTAAGCGAAGCACCGGAGCAGTAGTCATAGCCAGTTTAAGTGCTTCAAAAGCTTTTTGAGCTTCAATACCCCAATGGAACTGATCTTTCTTCAACAATTCAGTGAGAGGCCTACTAGTCACCCCATAGTGCTTAACAAATTTCCTGTAGTACCCAGTTAGCCCCAGGAACCCACGCAATTCTTTAATGGTTTGAGGGATAGGCCACTGAGACATGGCCTCTATTTTTGAGGGATCTGTAGCCACCCCTTCTGCTGATATCACATGGCCTAAATACTCGACTTGCATTTTCCCAAACGCGCACTTGCTCCTCTTAGCATAAAGTTGATTATGTCTCATAATTTCCAGAACCACAGTTAAGTGCTCTAAATGCTCCTCCCATGACTTGCTGTATACTAAGATATCGTCGAAGAATACTAATACGAATTTCCTCAATTGTGATCTGAAAACCGTATTCATTAAGGACTGGAATGTAGCAGGGGCATTGGTTAGGCCGAAAGGCATAACCTTGAATTCGTAATGTCCCTGATGAGTGCGGAACGCAGTTTTAGGGATATCCTCGGCATGAACTCTAATCTGGTGATACCCCGACCTCAGATCTAGCTTAGAAAATAGTTTAGAACCCCCCAGTTCGTCTAGCAAGTCATCGATAATAGGAATCGGAAACTTGTCTTTAATAGTTGCCTTATTGAGCTGCCGATAGTCCACGCACATCCTCCAACTACCATCTTTTTTCTTTACCAATAACACCGGAGCTGCAAATGGACTGTTGCTGTCCTGTATGATCGATGCCTCAAGCATTTCCTTCACTTGTCGTTCCACCTCTCCTTTCTGATCATGTGAATGTCTGTAAGGTCTAAGGTTGACTGGTGTTGTACCTGTCTGGAGTGGTATTCTGTGATCCTCCTTTCTTTGCGGGGGCAACCCTTTAGGTTCACTGAAGACATCAGAGTATTGATCCAATACCCTTGCTAACCCCGGGTGGACCATCACTCCCTCTTCACTGTCAGATTGGGTACACTGTTGGATGACACAACAGTTTCCATAAGGTAGTTCCTGGTACCACTGGTTAGCTGTGATTGTACTCAACTTAGCTCCTTCCCCCATTCCTTTCAACAGTATGGGTTGACCCCCCATGGTTATAGCAATCGCATTCTGTTGGAAATCAAAAGTCACTTGCCCATAAGATTTCAACCAATCGATACCCAATATCATTCCAGAACCCTCCAACCTGATGATCCTCAGATCAGCTTGAAAAGAGTGGCCCTGCATTGTCCAGTTGAATTCCCTACATTGCAACTTGCTAAGGACCTTTTGTCCATTAGCCACTGTGACTATTAGAGGGCTAGCAGCTTCCATCTGAGCCTTAATATTTTTAGCAACTTGTAGGTCCATGAAGCTATGTGTACTTCCGGTATCAATTAATATTGTTAATGAATGCCCTTTTGCTTCCCCTTGCAACTTAATAGTTTCTTGGGGCTTTTCCCCACTCAAGGCATGGACTGATATGCCTTCTTCATGGTTGGGATAAGTATCCTCTTCTTGATTGACAGCATCACAATCTGCTTCAGGATTTTCTTCAAGAATGCAATCCTCATCATAAATTTCCAAAATATTTTCTTGCCCTTGCATATAGTTGAGGCCCTTCTGTGCACAGACATGCCCAGGGTGATATCTATCACCACACTTGAAGCACTGTCCCGCGGCTCTTCTTTGTTCCAAAAGTGATTTGTTATAAGGTGTTTGATTGCTTCCCCCCTTCTGAGGATTATAAGAACTGGAATTGTAAGTAGTTGGTGCTTGCTGCTTGTGAAAGCCATTGGGTTGGTATCCAGCTCCATAACCCTTTGGTGGAGCTTTATACCTCCTGCTGATCACAGATAATGCTCTCTCATGCAATTTCGCCTTCTCATATGCCTCTTCTAAAGTGTCTGGATGGGCAATATCTAAAAAAGGTACTAAGTCCTCCCTCAACCCATTTATATAACATGAAATGAAGTACTCCTCTGTTAGTTGGGGGTTATAATAAAGTAACTGAGTCTTAAGCTCTTCAAATCTCTCTTGATATTTCTCAACTGTGCTAATCTGTTTCAAATTATTAAATTCCCTGATCAGGTATCTTTCCCCAGTTTGCGCAAATCTCCGATAGAGTGATTCCACAAATTCATCCCAGCTAACCATCTGCTTTTGGACGAGGTAGCTCTGCTTCCAGGTTCTAGCTCTACCATACATGTGCATAGTGGCAATGTTCAACCATTGCTGTTGTGGGATTTGGTAGACCCCAAAATACTGTTCGCAGTTTTCCACCCAATTCCGTGGTTCATCACCATTGAAAGTAGGGAACTCCAGTCGAGGAAATGGGTGATGGTGATTCTTGCCAGATGCAATATCACCCCGTTCTCCTTCTCTCAAATCAAAATCTCTCAGTGGGTGAGGTAACAACCCTTTTCCCTTGCTATCTTTTAACTCTGGCTTCATGAACTTACTACCACTGCTACCCATGTTTTCATGCTTGAGATTCTGAGATGGGTAACCTGCTTCTACATGACCAGTTTGAGGTTTTTGAATTGCGAAAACCCTTAATAACTCCTCATGCCTCCGCAGTGCCTCAGCTTGCACCATCTCATAATGCTTTTGCTCATTATCAACTACTCCTTTAATCTGAGCCGATAATTCCACTATTTTCTCCTGATATTCAGTGGTGAGTTTGTGCATACGAGATTCTAGGGTTAACATATGTTCATTGAGATCCTTGAGGCGTGTTCCCTCAGCCATTGTGGTGAAATCAGTCGCAAACTTAAATCGGTTTTGATTCTTTCTACCAATGATGTATGCTGATAGAATTGCTTATGCTAGATCTCACAATTTCTCTATGTGCAATGCAGATCTACACTATGAATGCTCGATTGTAAAGCTCGGTTGCTTAAAAGCAGATTGAGGAGAGTACCTTACTGGATCTTCTCAAGTTCCACAGTCCCTGGGATGGAACTGCTCTGATACCAATTGTAAAGCTCAGTGGAGTCGCAACCGCTCGGATCCCTGATCTGAGCTAGGATGGCGACAGTGACTACTCGAGCTCACACCCGGATCGGAGTCGTTGCCACGATGATGAAACTTCTCTGAGTGGCCTCGGCGATGATGATCCGAGTGTGGTGTCAGATGCTCCAACTTGTTCTTCAAGGTCGCAGCAATGGGGGTACGGATCTAAGAATTGAGCGGGGAAGAAGAAGAGGAGGAGGAGGAGGAGGAATGAGAGAGAAAGGGAGAGATAGAGAAATTTAAGAGGAGGAAACTGAGGTTGTTATTCTTGTTAACGGTTTCAGTTACAGCTACTTATTTATAGCCTTCACTTTGGGCTTAAATGCTAATACATGCCTAGTATTGGACTAAGTTGTAATTGTCGGAAATATTTCAATGGGCTTCCTCTGGCATCTTTGTAATCCAATCCGAACCAACTTCGCCGCTTGGGCTTGGGCCTCCATTGTCCAGGCGTATCGGATTCGGTTCCATCAGTGGATCCGATCCGCTGGGTCCTTCTACAAGCTTCCGGAATTCTCCCCCACAGCTGTCCGACTCAACCCCTCCTGCCTTTACCCTGGTTACACTCCAGTGTTACCAACTAACCCTCTCTCCCTCTGGCGATCCTTCTAGCGATACCCTTGCGATTCCTTCCTGGCGAAGCTACCTTCTCCTTCCCGATCGCCTGGAGCTACACACTTCCATCCTCAAGACGCATGAAGGATGCCCTAGAGTCGGAAGGAGCTATGGTTCCAAAGCTAAGTAACACTCCCTATTCTTCTCGGTTTTACTCCAACCTACTGGTGTTTTTTTTGGTTCTAATCCCCTTCTTTATTTTCCCCCTTTACAGACTTAACACCTCGGCAGGGTTCAGGTGAGCACAATATTTCCCTGTCATTGCTGAACACCATGCTCACAGGATATCACCATTGGATCATGTAATAAATAAGATATAGCATAGTGTCACTTTGGACCCTAATATTTATGGGCCAACTTTGCCCTCGAGCCTCGCGCCAGCCCGAAACAGTGAGCATGGGCTTTTTCGCGTCGAAATGAACGCGCTGTAATTTACGGCGTAAGAAACAGCTTCCTGGGTTGGGAGAACGGGTCGAAATAAGGTTTCAATTTATGCAAATACTGGGTATTTTATGTGCCAACTTTGTCCTCGGGTCTCGCGCCGACTCAAGTTTGTGAGCACGAGTTTTGTTGCGTCAAAACGGACGCGCTGAAACTTACGGCGTCGTCACTGGATCCCCGGATTTTGAGAACGAGCTAAAACAGTCGATTAATTAAGATCAAACATGCAAATTTTAATATCTTATGGACCAACTTGCACATTAGACACACCTGCTGACGTTAGACAGTGCTTACGCATCACCTGACCATTTTGCTAGGTTTCCGATGGTCCTTGTCGACCCGAAATCGGATTTTGACCGATAAATCGACCGTTTTGACCCGTTGAGCTTACCGTTAGTGTAGCGTCGTCGGGAAAGGGTTGTGTGAGTTTACTATTGATCATAGCTTTCTGTTCAGGGCCCAGTTGTTTAGCACCAGCCTCACAGTAGCCGAGCGGGAGTTCGAGGATCTGCCGTCATCCAGGTGGGTTAGCTTCGGCCCGGGCTAGCTTTTTGGCCCTCTGGTTGCTTTAGTCCAGTCGGACCCCTGTTTTTGATTTCCCCGCTGATTATATGACCTATCTTGACATATCATGATGTCACTGTTGACATTGACCTGATTAGACCTGTGATTGAGATTTCTGGTCACGATCAGCTGATTAACATATACATACTCCCTGATTATTCCTGACTGATCCTGATTGATTGAGATATAGATTTGCATGATTAGATGATACCTGTTGATTCCTGTCATTGAGATATTTCTTGATATACGTCGATATGCATGATTGATTGATCCTGATTGATAGACACTACTCGATATGCGTGATTGATTGATCCCGATTGATAGACATTGCTCGATATACATGATTGATTGATTCCGATGGATAGATATAGACAGATGATTCCCTGTTGGGATTTCGGCATGTGCCGACTACTCGGTCACTAGACCGTGAGATTGATCATTGTGACTTGCCATGCACTGCTGTACTTCACGAACATTGCCGGGGTCACTCCCCGTGGCTATTGTTCTTTACCGGTAAAGTGGTCTGGAGGAAGGACCCGTGAGCCCCAGATAGCACATATGGGTGCGGGGTTATGTCAGTGGGATAGGTGCAGAGAGTGGTATGAGCCATGAGGTCCCCGTGACCAATCATGGCATTGGTTGGGTGCTTGATATTCTTGTGATTGATGCATAGATTATGTACTCCCATGTTCTAGCATGCTTTTCAGTACCTATTCCTGTTCTGTTATATTGGATTGGTTCTGGTATTTTCCGTACCTGTATATGTACTGTCACTTGATTATGCTTCATGCCAGTTCATTTCATATGCCAGCTTATGATTGATTACTTGCCTAGTTAGCTTATCTGTTGATTTTGATTATGAGTGGACGTTTATGTTTTCCAGCATGTATGATCTACAGTTTTATGATCGATTCCAGTATACTTACCTGCAGTTCTTATTCTGATTACTAGTAGACCTCTATGCTTTCCAGCTTTTCCTGTTGACTCTTACTATCCGCAGATTTTAGTACCCAGTAGGTACGATTAGCTGAAGCTCGGCTCGTCGTGCCCACTGGGATGCACTCCGGTGTATCTCACACCCTCGGGTGACTGTTGTAGGTCCGTCGGGTGGTGAGATGTCGGGACGATCCAGTGAGCCGATTACGATAGAGTTGTCCCCATGAGCATTATATATCGACGACTTCGGCAGACATTTACTTTCCGCATTTCATTCCAGTTTATCGTGAGTTAGACATTTAAAACTGATGATGTAATAACTTAATTTTGATTATTCCTGTTGAGTAGATTAGATTAGTCACTGATATATCTGATGATCTCTGATGATGATTTTTAGCCGTGCATGTATAGGGGAGTCTTTGTCCTTGGGATAAAGAGTCTTCTATACGTGTGGCGGTCTGTTGCGCCCAGTTTGCAAACTCTGATTTCAAAAAAAAAAAAAAAAATTCAGACCTGACTTTTAAAACTCGGGGCGTGACAGATTAGATGGTATCAGAGCTATAGGTATACGGTACCTAGGAAAGATTGATTAGGAACTGGTTAGGATTGAACCCTAGGATGACTTATGTCGTGAGAGCGCGGGGTATTTGGCATAGTGGTTTGAAGCTCAGGTGTGTTTCACACAGTTGAGTCTCGTTGTTGGTTATTAGTCGCACGTACTCTGGGCTTTGGGGATCGTTGTTAGTGCAGGATTAGCCGCGGTTATGGTTTCGGCCGTGGGCTTGATGTTTCAGTGGAGCCAGAGCGCTCGGATCAGTTACAGTGGTTAAAGGTTAAATCACCGTTCTTGTCGTAATCGTCTAGCCGATGGCACAACAGCAGATGACTGCTATTATTGTACCGGCCCCACAGTTGCCCAGAGGTTGAACAGGTTGTTGATCGTCCAGTGTCCCCGTGTCATAATTCAGTAGCCTATGGGCCCGATGGTAACCCTGTTTTGGGATGGATTCAAATTGGCCCCACCTTTTGCGCAGATTTTGTGGACCGACGTGGACTCTCCTATGAGTTAGTCGGGGTGATATTTATGACCACAAGGTGGTAGTGATCCTTGATAAAGGTTATGTCTTTAGCATGGAGACTGTGTTGGGAGGTATGTGATATACCTTCTGATGAGAGTTGTGTCCCCAACTAGATGTTGGCGACAGATCTATGGTATTTCGCTTTTCTTTTGGTAAGCACGTTGGCTGCAGACAACGTACTGTCGAAAGAACCGAGGAAATACTCTGCCCTGTAATGGGGAGTATCAGATTGGGTCTAAATTAGTAGCCTTAGAGTTGTCGATACCTTGCGACTGATTTCGTAGCCCTCGAATAAAACTATAGGAGCATTCCCTAGGGTATGACTCTAGTTGTAAGCTCCGGGAATAAAACTTTTTTAAGTTGTAAGTTTCAGGGACGAAACTTCTTTTAAGTTGTAAGTGATGTAGAAACTCGAAATATTTTATTTTTAATAAATAGATTAAAAGCAGAATTGTAGTCGATTTCGGGTTCAAAAGACCTATGTTGATTTATTTAGTCAATTGCCAGTGTGCGAGTTGCACGATTTACGAGACAAAAAGGCTATTTTCCAATCCGGACATGATCTTGGAAATCCGAGTTGACCGTTGCGATCGTCTCGTCGAACCGAGCGAGATTCATATTCAGCACTTTTCAATCTGACGGTCGGATCTTCCAGAATTCAGCGAGGAAGTGGACGAATCTCGCGACCAATGTAACAGTGCCCTCTGCGCACAGTGCACTTAAGTGAGTTACTGTAGATGAACAGTAACCCTGGTTTTCGGGACCCCGACGAATACAACGTTGACTAATTCACTGTTCGGAATCCGAATATAGTGATCCAGGTAGTCATTTCGAACGGTTTCGATGTTCTGAACGCAATGGCGCAGTCAAAAATTCTGTTTGACGACTCTGGAATCTCGAAAAGCGCAAAAACTGTATTTTGACACAGTTATTATGGACCGAGATTTTATCCGGGCAGTTTCGTGAAAATCAGAGATCGCTACCTGATAGGTCTCGTCGAGCCGGACGTCATGGCGCAGTCCATTTTCCGTTTCGGGGACCGGATCGCCTCGAAAAGCGTGAAATATGGGGAAAAAGTGGCTTGTTGCACATAAAACCCTACATTTTATGTATCGATTTGCATGCCACTGCTTTGTGAGGGACCTAGATGTGATTAGAAGCTACTGAGAGGGACCAAAACCAAAAATGCCAAGAGTGGAGGGACCTATCAGCTATTGTGCATATATGTATATATATACACATAGTTTGGGTTAGGGCTCCTCAAACCCTGAACCCTCGTAGCCTTGCCCTAGCCGCACTTCAACAAACCCCTTCTCCTCGGCCGCGTCCCCAGGAACCTCCCCCGCACCGGCCGCCGCCTTGCAATCGCCGGAGAAGAAGATCAAGAAACTTCTTGATCTCGGGTGCAGGGTGAGGGAGGCTCTCAGGAAGGTTTCTGTCGACCAAGACCTTGTCTGGTGAGGTCCCTCGTGAAGCCGCATCCGAGCCAAGGTGACCTCGGACCCAGCCGCCGCCGCGCGCCGCCGCGGCCGTTCCCTCATTCTTCTTGGTTTTCCGGCGAGGTAAGCTCTTAGGTTTTTCTTGTTATTCTTGCACCTAGACTCTACCAAGGTATTTCTGACACCGAGAGGACCTCTCGGGTGCAGGCCCAGCCGGCGCCGTCGTCCCGATCTCCGGCGGGGGACCATTACCGCCGGATTATTGTTTTTCTTATCCGATCGTGGGCGCCGCCGCAACCGACCGTTAAACCCAAGATCAGCGCCGTTGGATCGACGCATCTGGACGACTGCATCTTCTCCACGAAGTTGGAGGGCGATCGGGTGGAGATCGAGACCGCCCGAACGTGCCCTAGAATCGGGCTTTTCTTCACTTAGCCCGATCGCCGCCGTCCGGCGTTGCCGCGGCCTCCCGTCGCCGGCCACCACTGCACCGAGCATCGCGGAGTTGGGACAGACCTTTTGGTCCATCTCTCACCGGCCCGGAGGGACCTCGCCGGAATCCACCATTGGAGCTCCTCCGAAGCTTCCCCGAGCTCCGCCGCCGCGTCTTGCCGACGATCCCCGGCACCGGAAAATAGCCCAGGTGAACTCCTGTGGGCTGTAGGAGTCCTTCCATCGACTTACATGTGGATCTTGACGTCGGGTCGGTGATCACCAGAGTTGCACCCGAGGCTTCATCCGAGCTCGGCTCCGGCCATCGCCGGCGCTCCAGGACTCCGGCAACCACCCAGGTAAGACCTGTGGATCCCTCTGATGCTTCCTATCATTTTATTTTAGGGCCAGAACCCCTCTGTTGCTGGGGCTTAAAAGTTGCACCCGAGCCAAAGCTTTCGGGTTATTTCCCGGCCGCCGCCGCCTCCGGCCGCCGGGGCTCGACCCCACTTGACCAGAACAACTTGAGGGACCTCCATTTAGCTGATGCTCCACTTCGTAACAGGTCTGCACCTGTGCTGCTCAAGAACACCCAACCGGAGCCATCGTCTAAAGTGGGTTGCTGCTCCGGCGATCTTTCTGGCCAATCCTCGGTAGGGTTCAGGTGAGCACAATATTTCCCTGTCATTGCTGAACACCATGCTCACAGGATATCACCATTGGATCATGTAATAAATAAGATATAGCATAGTGTCACTTTGGACCCTAATATTTATGGGCCAACTTTGCCCTCGAGCCTCGCGCCAGCCCGAAACAGTGAGCACGGGCTTTTTCGCGTCGAAATGAACGCGCTGTAATTTACGGCGTAAGAAACAGCTTCCTGGGTTGGGAGAACGGGTCGAAATAAGGTTTCAATTTATGCAAATACTGGGTAATTTATGTGCCAACTTTGTCCTCGGGTCTCGCGCCGACTCAAGTTTGTGAGCACGAGTTTTGTTGCGTCAAAACGGACGCGCTGAAACTTACGGCGTCGTCACTGGATCCCCGGATTTTGAGAACGAGCTAAAACAGTCGATTAATTAAGATCAAACATGCAAATTTTAATATCTTATGGACCAACATGCACATTAGACACACCTGCTGACGTTAGACAGTGCTTACGCATCACCTGGCCATTTTGCTAGGTTTCCGATGGTCCTTGTCGACCAGAAATCGAATTTTGACCGATAAATCGACCGTTTTGACCCGTTGAGCTTACCGTTAGTGTAGCGTCGTCGGGAAAGGGTTGTGTGAGTTTACTATTGATCATAGCTTTCTGTTCAGGGCCCAGTTGTTTAGCACCAGCCTCACAGTAGCCGAGCGGGAGTTCGAGGATCTGCCGTCATCCAGGTGGGTTAGCTTCGGCCCGGGCTAGCTTTTTGGCCCTCTGGTTGCTTTAGTCCAGTCGGACCCCTGTTTTTGATTTCCCCGCTGATTATATGACCTATCTTGACATATCATGATGTCACTGTTGACATTGACCTGATTAGACCTGTGATTGAGATTTCCGGTCACGATCAGCTGATTAACATATACATACTCCCTGATTATTCCTGACTGATCCTGATTGATTGAGATATAGATTTGCATGATTAGATGATACCTGTTGATTCCTGTCATTGAGATATTTCTTGATATACGTCGATATGCATGATTGATTGATCCTGATTGATAGACACTACTCGATATGCGTGATTGATTGATCCCGATTGATAGACATTGCTCGATATACATGATTGATTGATTCCGATGGATAGATATAGACAGATGATTCCCTGTTGGGATTTCGGCATGTGCCGACTACTCGGTCACTAGACCGTGAGATTGATCATTGTGACTTGCCATGCACTGCTGTACTTCACGAACATTGCCGGGGTCGCTCCCCGTGGCTATTGTTCTTTACCGGTAAAGTGGTCTGGAGGAAGGACCCGTGAGCCCCAGATAGCACATATGGGTGCGGGGTTATGTCAGTGGGATAGGTGCAGAGAGTGGTATGAGCCATGAGGTCCCCGTGACCAATCATGGCATTGGTTGGGTGCTTGATATTCTTGTGATTGATGCATAGATTATGTACTCCCATGTTCTAGCATGCTTTTCAGTACCTATTCCTGTTCTGTTATATTGGATTGGTTCTGGTATTTTCCGTACCTGTATATGTACTGTCACTTGATTATGCTTCATGCCAGTTCATTTCATATGCCAGCTTATGATTGATTACTTGCCTAGTTAGCTTATCTGTTGATTTTGATTATGAGTGGACGTTTATGTTTTCCAGCATGTATGATCTACAGTTTTATGATCGATTCCAGTATACTTACCTGCAGTTCTTATTCTGATTACTAGTAGACCTCTATGCTTTCCAGCTTTTCCTGTTGACTCTTACTATCCGCAGATTTTAGTACCCAGTAGGTACGATTAGCTGAAGCTCGGCTCGTCGTGCCCACTGGGATGCACTCCGGTGTATCTCACACCCTCGGGTGACTGTTGTAGGTCCATCGGGTGGTGAGATGTCGGGACGATCCAGTGAGCCGATTACGATAGAGTTGTCCCCATGAGCATTATATATCGACGACTTCGGCAGACATTTACTTTCCGCATTTCATTCCAGTTTATCGTGAGTTAGACATTTAAAACTGATGATGTAATAACTTAATTTTGATTATTCCTGTTGAGTAGATTAGATTAGTTACTGATATATCTGATGATCTCTGATGATGATTTTTAGCCGTGCATGTATAGGGGAGTCTTTGTCCTTGGGATAAAGAGTCTTCTATACGTGTGGCGGTCTGTTGCGCCCAGTTTGCAAACTCTGATTTCAAAAAAAAAAAAAAAATTTCAGACCTGACTTTTAAAACTCGGGGCGTGACATCTTGCCCCACTGATCCTGCTAAAATATCACAAACCTTACCACAAGTTGGACGGGAGGGCCAGTTCCTAGCAGAACCAGAAAAAGTGCTGGACAGGAGGCTGAGCAAGCGAGGCCATCGTGCCATCACTGAGGTATTGATCAAGTGGCACAATCTTCCGGATGCATCGGCTACGTGGGAAGAGTACGAAGGCATCATGCAACAATTTTCAACTTTTGATTCTTGAGGACAGGAATCATATTAAGAGAGAGGGATTGTAATAAACTCCATATACATATATACATATATGTACTAAGGAAAAAAAATATATAAATATATATATAAATACATAAACATTTACACGTACAATAACAGGGGATTTAGCTACGGTTGGTTACTAGCTTCAGTCAAATCGGTGGAGTTCGTCTTCATCCACGAAGAACTTTAGTCAGCAAAGCTACCTTATCGAGGAAGGAGGCTAGGGAGGAAGACAACGAGGTACCTTCACTTGCTATACATCAGAGCTCGTTCAGAGTATTCTATAGTTGCAGCACGACGGAGAAGGAGAAGCTACGGCATGGCGGAGGAAGAGCAGCTTCGATAGTGGGTGGAGTGTCACCTTCCTTTACTGGAGCCAGGAGCAAGGAGCATCAGTATCACACCAGGGAGGAGAAGCACGAGAGTGGGAAGAGCGGGGGGAGACGATGAACCCTAGAAGAGACCAGAAGCTTGTGGAAGGGGGTAGAAAGTGCGATAAGGGATGACAGCTACTAAGCACCACTGAAGGAGTTATCGGATCCGGGTTCAACAACAAGCCAACCAACCCTATACGCCTTTTCCTCTCAAGCCCAGGCCCAAGCGGGATACAGGCCAACCCGAAGGAGAGAAAAGGGCTTATTAGTAAATAGTATAGTTACTTCCTGTATTTACATAATAGTCCTCAAGCATTTACCTATAAATAGATACAGTTGTAACTGAAACGGTTAACGAAGATTTATACAGTTTCATTCCTCCTCAAATCTCTTTTCCCTCCACTTTCTCTCTCCTCTCTCACCTCTCTCTTCGATCTCAAGCCCCATCATCTTCTTCTTCTCCCCAGTTCCAAACCCTCAATTCTTAGCTATCAAGGAATTGAAACCCTCGATTCCGCTGAAGAACAAGGATTAGCCGAAGCCCCCATTGTTGAAGAACCTCGTCCTTCATCGACGCCATCAAACTCAGAGCAAGTTCATCATTGTTTGTGCGCCTCAGGAGCGAGCTTCAGGTCTTGATCTTCTCCTCATTGTTGCGATTTCTAACTCTAGTCCACTGATTGGGCGGTTGCGGATTGGGAATTGTATCCTAATCTCGCCATCCAAGCTCAAAGAGGGATTAGAGAGATCACAACTCAGAAGAT
>CM055064.1:13326189-13356189 GCA_029204045.2 Tillandsia leiboldiana | reverse complement strand
ATATATATATATATATATATATATATATATATATATATATATATATATATATATATATATATATATATATATATATATATATATATATATGTATGTATATATATATATATCAGGGATTGAAGTGCCGCCCGTGCCGGGGCGGCACGTACCGTGCCCCTCAATGAGGCGCACGGTACAGGGGGGGGGGGGGGGGGGGGGTCTCGCACCCCCCACGGGCGGTACGTACCGTGCCCCTCAATGAGGCGCACGGTACAGGGGGGGTCTCGTCCCCCCCCCCCCCGTCTCGAGCGATACCCCAGGGTATCGCTCGAGACGGAGCGATACCCTGTGGGGTATCGCGGGCCGTGCCGGCCCGTGCCGGCCGGCACGGCCCCGTTTTCCTTCTTTTTTTTTTTGTTTTTTTTTTTTTTGTTTTTTCTTTATATTGTTTCCTGTTTTTTCTAAAACAGGCATAGTTTTTTTTTTTTTTTTTTTTTTTTTTTTTTTTTTTTTTTTTTTTTTTAACTTAGTGCATAGTAAATTACTATGCACTACTGTGCACTAGTCACAGGTGCACAGTAGTGCATAGTATTTTTTTTTTTAACTTAGTGCATAGTAAATTACTATGCACTACTGTGCACTAGTCACATGTGCACAGTAGTGTATAGTAATTTTTTTGTTTTTTTTTTTAAATGCATCACATGTGCATAGTGTTTTTGTTTTTTTCCTTTAGATTCTTTTTTGTTTTTTTTTTTTTTTCCATTCTCTTCCCACGGGAAGAGTTTTTTTTTATAATTTTCCTCCCTCCTCCCCCTTTCCCTTCCCCCTCCACTTCTCCTTCCTCTCACAGCCTCACCCGGCAAATTTATCCTCTCTCTCTCTTTCTTCATTTCCTTTCCTTTCATTCTCACGCAAGGTCGCAAGCAATTTTTTTTTTCTTTTTTCATCGCTAAAGAAAAGACGCGGGGAGTGAAAATCAAAGATCTACTTATTAGGTAAGTAAAAATTGTTATAATTTAAGTTTTTATTTAGAATTTTTAAATATTTCATAATTATAAAGCTCTTTTAAAAAAAAAATTTAAATTAGTTACTTATAAATTATTTAATTTTGAACTATTTTGAGGATTCATTTATTGATCTCTATCTTTATAATTTATAAATAGTTCAAAATTAAATGGATCAATAAATAGATCTTGAAAAGTTTTGAGAAAAAATATAATATTTTTAAATTTTATATTTTATAATTTTTAAAATTTAAAAAAAATGATAAAATCAAAATAATTTTTAAAATTGATATATATAATTTTCTTTTTTTTTTTTATTATTTTGAATGAATTTTAGAATAGTTATTTGTATGTTAAAAAATTGTGTAGATCATAATGGCACCTAAGAAAATAGAAGATTATGGTTGGCAGCACGGACGAATGATTGATGGAAACAGATTTCATTGGAAGTATAATTACTGTAATATGGTCGGAATGGGCGGAGGTGTCACCCGCTTAAAGAAACATATCGCGGGAGGTTTTTCTGAGGTATCGATGTAGAGTACCGGGTCTTTGGATAGCGCGCCGACCACACAGATGGCTTGGAGCAGAGAGTTGCCTTGGGCATGTTGCATCTGAGTTTACAGTTGATGCCGGGTTGATTCGGATCAACGCGGAAGCTCCAGCTCGATTCAGGGTTTTTCCGGGCTTTGTAGGCCGATTGAGGATGAGATTGGAAATTTCCGACTTCACCGTGGAGTGCCGAAAATTCAGGAACACTTGGAACAGGTGTACTTTCAGGTTACAGCGAGGTTCGGGAGGTTCCGGACTGACGCGGAGGATCCGGAGGCAAAAGGTGAGTCGGAACTGGCAATTTTGGAGCCGGTAATTGATTTGAGCACCCCGACTCAACGGATGAGCTTTTTGAAGAGAAAATGCTGTGGACACGTGTACTTTTGATTTACAGCGAGGTTCGGGAGGTTCCGGACTGACGCGGAGGATCCGGAGGCAAAAAGTGAGTCAGAACTGGCAATTTTGGAGCCGGTAATTGATTTGAGCACCCCGACTCAACGGATGAGCTTTTTGAAGAGAAAAAGCTGTGGACACGTGTACTTTTGATTTACAGCGAGGTTCGGGAGGTTCCGGGCAGCGGCGGAGAGCCCGAAGGCAAAAAGTGAGTTGGAGTTGGATTTTAGAAATTAGTTAATTAGTTAATTAAATTAATTAAAGCCTTTTGCTTTATAAAATGCTCCAACCCCTCCCTCTGCAGCAGAGAAAGAAAGAAAAGGAAGAAAGAAAGAAAGGAAAAGAAAAGAGAGGAAAAGGAAGAAGAAGATGGAGAAGAAGAAAGGAAAAGAGGTGATTTTCATCTTGGATTCCCCGTTGGTGGCCGAGTGAAGCTCGTGGGCGTGCGACGTGCGGCGACGAGGTAAGCAAAAATTCAGATTTTTGGGTTTTGGAGTTTGGTTTTTTGTTAATTGTATTTTATTTTGGTTTTTAAAGAGGAAATTGGATTTTTGGGATTTTTTGGATTTATTGGGGTTTTTATTAGATTTTCCGTCGCCGGCGGCCGCGCGCGCGCAACGGCGCCCGCGCGGCGCCAGGGTGCTGCTGTTAGCAGCACCCTGCAGCGACATGCCGCTGGGCGCGGCGCCGCGTGCAGCAAAGTGCTGAACGCGGCGCTGCCAGGCCGCGCGCAGGCGCGCGCGGCATGGCCGCGCGCAGGTGCGCGCGGCACTGCCTGGCCGCGCGCAGGCGCGCGCGGCATGGCCGCCGCGGGCCTGCGCGGGCGCGTGGGCGCGCGGGCCCGCGCGCAGCGCCGCTGGGCGCCGCGCGCAGCGCCGCTGGGCGCTGCGCGGCGCGCTCCGGCACCGCGCAGCAGGTCGCTGCGCGGCGCTGCGTGGTTTGGCGCCCTGCGGCGGGCCTCCCTCGTCGCGCGGCTGGATTTTCGCCGCTCGGCGTGCTCCCGGACGGCGGGCGACTCCTCGGTTTGCGTGCCGGCGCCGTGTTTTCGCCGTCGGAGCCCGTTGGTCGCCGTCGGCCGCTGTTTTTGCGGTCGGCCGCGGTGTTCGCCGTCGGCTGCTGCTTTTTCGCCGTCAAGCAGATTTTGAGCAGTTTTCGCGAGCAGGTTGCGAGCAGTTTTCGCGCGGGCTTTCGCGCAGGTTTTCGCTGTTTTTCGCAAGCCGTTTCTCGCAGTTTTTGCGAGCAGTTTCGCAAGCGGTTCCGCGCGCAGTTTTTGCTGTTTTCCGCTGTTTTTGCTAGCAGTTTCGCAGGCCGTTTTCCGCTGTTTTCGCGAGCAGTCTCGCGAGCGGTTTTCGCGCAGTTTTTCGCCGACGGAGTAGTATTTCGCCGCCGCGTGCTGTTTTTCGCCGTCGGGCGCAGTTTTTCGCCGACGGAGCAGTTTTTCGCCGCCGCATGCTGTTTTTCGCCGACGGAGGCTGGTTTTCGCCGCCGCGTGCTGTTTTCGCCGTCGGAGTCTGTTTTTCGCCGTCGGGCGCTGGTTTTCGCCGACGGAGGCTGGTTTTCGCCGCCGCGTGCTGTTTTCGCCGTCGGAGTCTGTTTTTCGCCGTCGGGCGCTGGTTTTCGCCGACGGAGGCTGGTTTTCGCCGCCGCGTGCTGTTTTCGCCGTCGGAGTCTGTTTTTCGCCGTCGGGCGCTGGTTTTCGCTGACGGAGGTTGTTTTCGCCGACGGAGGCTGTTTTTCGCCGTCGGATGCTCGGTTTTGACCGTTTTGATTTATTTTGCGATTTCTTCGCTTCTGGCAGCTTGCGGTGCGGTTTTTAGCTTCTGCCGGGGGCGGTTGTGGGTTTTTCCGTCGCGTGGACCCGCGGGCTTGTTTCGGGGCATCCGCGGAGCGCGCGGTCGTGTGGTTGGTCGCTGCGTGCTCCGATTCGCGTGCGGATTCTGGCGTCGGGCTTCGTGTTGCGTGCGGACCCCTTGGAGGCCAGGTAATCCCGCTGAGCCCAATTGCAAGTGTCGACAAGCAATTGGTGGCGCGCAAAGGTGGGTTGGTTTTTCTCTCCAAGTCTACGGACTTTCTTCTAATTCTATTGTGATAGGATTGCTTGCTAGTTTAAGTGTTTTCTTGGAACTTAACTAGCACCCCCGTCATATGTGCATGTGTTTGACCAGACCAATAGAGAACCTTAATTTGGGCTAGGTTCTTTTGTGTTTTAGACATCCCACACAGTGCATATCCTTCTGGACATAGAGTTCCTCGCCCGGGTAGTGGGCTGAGTGGTCAGAGTGTTGTGGGACGGGTGTTGCACTCGGGCCGGGGGGGGGGGGCCGAGTGGTGTCTGGTGGCTGGATTAGGCCAGTGTTAGTGTTTTGGGGAACCGTTTCAGATAAACGGTGGTCCCGGGGTTTCTCTTTTCGCTGTTCTTCTCGTCACCACCATGTTGTGATCGTGGTGCACGTGTGTTAGCAGGACCTTGAACCCAGAACCTTTTTGGACGAATACATGATTTTGGTCAAACAATGTTTCTTCCAAGCCTCGCAAGGTCGCCTGAGTCTGTTCTTGTTTGATAGGACGAGGGCATTAGCTCTTCGAGGTTTGAGCATAAAACTTATTTTCAAGGGGTTTTTCTAAAAAGACTAAAAATCATTAAAAAGATGGATTTCTCTCAGATTGAATGTTTTTCTGAAATAAATGACATGGTTTCTTATAAACTTATCCACCCGAGCGGATTCGAGTGATCTGGGTTCTAAGGGCTGTTTTCTTTCTTGGGGACGTAGGTGTCAGTCTCCCGGGGTTTCGGACCCTTCGCAGATCTGGCTGTGGAGCATCTCCGGCCGTGAGTTGTGTGTTGATTTCAGTGGGGTGTTGTTGTGGGAGCCGTTGGGAGAGACGGTGGTCCCAGCTGTGTGGTACTTTCGTTGAGTGGGTCAGTGTTGTGAGATTGAGTCGTGGAGGGTTCTCCGACTGAGTTGTGCTTTGAGCATCGAGATACCGATCTGTTTGATCGAGGACTATAGCCTGCAGGAGCCACTTGTAAGACAGTGATACTGATGAGATACTTGAGTTCGGTGGGGTCGCACCCCTCGAGCTACGCCCCGGGTGCGTTGATGATTCCGAGCCTGAGGAGGCTGCGATGATGATACCGAGCCTGACGAGGCTGCGATGATGCACCTAGTTCATATACTAGAGGTCGCTTGATACCCCTGGCCGAGCTACCATGGGGTCACTGTGTGAGATATCGAGTTTGTCCGATTGGACACCCTGGTTGATACACCAGGGGGCGCAGGCTTGACTTGACTGGACCCTGTGGGGCAGTCGATGAGATATGGGTTACACTGAGAGAGTGTTGGCATAGCATGTGTCATAGTAGAGCATCTTGGGCTTAGTACTTGTGACATATTGTCAGCAGTGAGTGGCTGCATACCATCATCCATAGTCTCTTCCTTTTGAGCATAGTAGATAGAGGCATGATAGCTGTAGATTCTTTTCCAGCTTATTTACATTATCACAGTCTTTTCTGTTATCTTATGCCTCTAGTAGACTTAGTGGGCAGACTGTGGTTCTTGGAGACGGTACCCACTGAGAACTACTGTAGGATGTAGTTCTCACACCCTCTGTCGGTGACAGGTTGCTGAGGCTTTCTTCCGTTCATGCCGAGCTTGTCTGGACGGACCGAGGACAGGGAGTCGCGTGATAGTTCCCTACCAGCATTGTTACTTTAGAGAGAGGTAGATGTACCATCCCGGATTGTGGGAGTTGGTTATATTTCCTGCTTAGCTATCTCCCATTTGGATTTGTAGATGTTGTATAGGTGGACTTCTATTTGTATCATCTGATTTTGGGAGATAGGCTATGTGTTGTTGCAACTTTGTAGTTGTGAAATTTTATAGTACAACTTTTTATCCGCTCTGATATCTGTGTAGCTGTAGTTTTGTCTTTTGCAGGCTAGACGCTTCGTATGTACGGCAGTTTCCGTACAGATGGCGGATCTGTTAGCGAGCCCGGGTCGCAGTTTCAACCCCGGGGCGTGACAGATTAGAGTGGTATCAGAGCCTAGGATATAGGTCATTGAGGACTTAGAAACCCTAGGCTTGTGGTTGGACATTAGGATGACTACGTGAGAGTCGTGACTTTTAGCGAGAGTCCAGATTGAGTTTTTACCTCTCCCTCGGGTTGGGATGAGTGATTTGATATGTTATTCTCTCAAAGTGATTATGTTGGCTGCAGACAACATAATACTTTAGGAAGGATAACAAGTTTTAGACTCTCGCTGGATTGGGTCGTATGGTTGTTATGTCCTGACATTCGTTTTTGTTTCAGTTACTTGCGATGCCGCCGAGACGTCGTGCAGCGACGAGAGGGCGTTTGACCTCGGATGAGGAGCCCGAGCGGCGAGAGGCCGGACAGGCCGGGCAGAGCGAGGTACAGGAGCTGCGGGCTCAGGTAGCCCAGATGTCAGAGGCGTTGCGGCGCCAGGAGGTGGCGGCCAGGCGCATGGAGGAAAATATGGAGCGCATGATGCGCATGCTGGAGCAGAGAGCACCTCCTGTGGCACCACCATCAGTACTCCCGGTTACGACATCCTCGACCTCGTCACAGATTTCTCCGTTCACGGAGACAGAGCAGAGGGAGCTCATGGATCGACTATCCTTTATCCGCAAGTTTCATCCCCCGCGGTTCTCAGGTGAGAGTTCGGAGCCGTGGGAGGGTGAGAACTGGATCGCGGCCATGGAGAAATTGTTTGAGAACCTCTTCATCAAGGAAGAACATCGGGTACATTTGGGGGCACACTTTTTGGAGAAGGACGCCGAGACTTGGTGGCGTCGAGTCCGCCCAGTTGGACCGCCAGGAGTACCGTTGATGACTTGGCCAGAGTTTCGAGCTTTGCTACGCGGGGCCTATTTTCCCGATAGTGCAAAGCAGAAAATAGAAGGGGATCTTCGACGATTGCAGCAGGGTGATCGACCACTTCTGTGACACCCCCGGAATTTGGATTAGTCCTCTATATAAATGATATAATAGGACTAAATCTCTAACCCGGCTATAGCATTTTGGATGGTAGCAAGATCCAAGAGGAACATAAGAGTTAAGCGTGCTAGAGCTAGAGTAGTTCTAGGATGGGTGACCCCCTGGGAAGTGGGGCGTCACAGTTGGTATCAGAGCCATTCACCAGCCGGAAATGTGAGATGAGTCTCGGCTGAGCCAGGGTTATATAGCGGGTAGAGCGAGGCTCCCCGGCTAATGACCGTTGTGAGTGGAGTGCAGCTCCTCACAAGGTCGGCTAAGGCTAGCGAGACGAGTCTCACATCGCCTGGTGCTTGTGAGTGTGCTTGAGCCTGACGTGGACGTCAGGGCTTAAAGGGGGGAAGAATGTGACACCCCTGGAATTTGGATTAGTCCTCTATATAAATGATATAATAGGACTAAATCTCTAACCCGGCTATAGCATTTTGGATGGTAGCAAGATCCAAGAGGAACATGAGAGTTAAGCGTGCTAGAGCTAGAGTAGTTCTAGGATGGGTGACCCCGTGGGAAGTGGGGCGTCACAACTTCATGAGTACATTCGGGAGTTCCAGAGATTGTTGAGCAGTGTGCCTCATGTTGCCCGGGATGAGGCCCAGAGGGTTGAGCTTTTTGAGAGAGGGTTGCATCCGGATATTTATCCCCTTGTGCATTCGCGTAGAGCGTCGACTCTAGATGCAACTATTGAGCATGCTCAGTGGGTTTCCCGAGGCACAGCGGTTATGTCAGAGAGGGACAGAGCGCCAAGGGACAGAGCGCCAGGATCCAGCTCCGGGGTGAGGCATCCGGTATCGCCTGATTTTGGACAGTCTAGTGGATCGGGACCCCCGGGACCGCCACCGTCCCAGTCTGAGGGTCGTGGATTTCTGAGGAGACGGGGATCCGGAGGTCCCCCACAGCCGAGGCACCAGCACCAGTATCAGGACGTGTGTGTCATTTGCGGAGGACTGCATGCAGTGCAGCAGTGTGATCATAGGCAGGGGCGATGCTTTTCGTGTGGACAGTCGGGGCATTTCCAGGCAGCATGCCCTCAAGTAGTACTTACGGTAATGCCGCTTGCGACGGCACCCCCGCTACCTCTTCCGGAGGAAGGAGCTCCTCCGACTTACCGCCAGCCAGATGAGGCCACGACGTCGAGGCAGTCAGGACGACGGCCACCCACATCGAGAGGATGAGTTTGGGTTGCCGATTGGTGGGCGCCAGGCTAGCGGATCGCATGGTACTTGGTATGACTTCCTTTCCTAGTGGTTGAGATCAGAATTTTGCACCCCTACAGGGTTGAGTTGTTGGATTGTGGTTTTGGGTTGCGGCCACAGCAGGGACAGCTTCAACATCTCTCTCTCCTGGTTTTCTCGTCTTGACGCCGAAACTGGCGAACGGGGCAAAAATTTCGAAGGACTACTCCAGAAATGGAGGCGATGCTGGAACCTGTTCTTGTTTGATCGGGGTGAAGGCATCGGTCCTTTGGAAATTTCGGACTTTTCGCTATTTTCGGCTGCTTTTCAATTGAGAGAGAGTTGGAGTTGATGTTATTCCTGATGTAGGTTTCTTGTGGTAGGGTGTGTGTTTTGGTTTCGAGGACGAAACCTTTTGAAGGAGGGGAGAATGTAGAGTATCGGGTCTTTGGATAGCGCGCCAACCACACAGATGGCTTGGAGCAGAGAGTTGCCTTGGGCATGTTGCATCTGAGTTTACAGTTGATGCCGGGTTGATTCGGATCAACGCGGAAGCTCCAGCTCGATTCGGGGTTTTTCCGGGCTTTGTAGGCCGATTGAGGATGAGATTGGAAATTTCCGACTTCACCGTGGAGTGCCGGAAATTCAGGAACACTTGGAACAGGTGTACTTTCAGGTTACAGCGAGGTTCGGGAGGTTCCGGACTGACGCGGAGGATCCGGAGGCAAAAGGTGAGTCGGAACTGGCAATTTTGGAGCCGGTAATTGATTTGAGCACCCCGACTCAACGGATGAGCTTTTTGAAGAGAAAAAGCTGTGGACACGTGTACTTTTGATTTACAGCGAGGTTCGGGAGGTTCCGGACTGACGCGGAGGATCCGGAGGCAAAAAGTGAGTCGGAACTGGCAATTTTGGAGCCGGTAATTGATTTGAGCACCCCGACTCAACGGATGAGCTTTTTGAAGAGAAAAAGTTGTGGACACGTGTACTTTTGATTTACAGCGAGGTTCGGGAGGTTTCGGGCAGTGGCGGAGAGCCCGAAGGCAAAAAGTGAGTTGGAGTTGGATTTTAGAAATTAGTTAATTAGTTAATTAAATTAATTAAAGCCTTTTGCATTATAAAAGGCTCCAACCCCTCCCTCTGCAGCAGAGAAAGAAAGAAAAGGAAGAAAGAAAGAAAGGAAAAGAAAAGAGAGGAAAAGGAAGAAGAAGATGGAGAAGAAGAAAGGAAAAGAGGTGATTTTCATCTTGGATTCCCCGTTGGTGGCCGAGTGAAGCTCGTGGGCGTGCGACGTGCGGCGACGAGGTAAGCAAAAATTCAGATTTTTGGGTTTTGGAGTTTGGATTTTTGTTAATTGTATTTTATTTTGGTTTTTAAAGAGGAAATTGGATTTTTGGGATTTTTCGGATTTATTGGGGTTTTTATTAGATTTTCCGTCGCTGGCGGCCGCGCGCGCGCGCAACGACGCCCGCGCGGCGCCAGGGTGCTGCTGTTGGCAGCACCCTGCGGCGACGTGCCGCTGGGCGCGGCGCCGCGTGCAGCAAAGTGCTGCACGCGGCGCTGCCTGGCCGCGCCCAGGCGCGCGCGGCAGGGCCGCGCGCAGGTGCGCGCGGCACTGCATGGCGCGCGCAGGCGCACGCGGCACTGCCTGGCCGCGCGCAGGCGTGCGCGGCATGGCCGCGCGCGGGCCTGCGCGGGCGCGCGCGGCCGCGCCCAGCGCAGCGGGCTGCGCGCGGGCCCGCGCGCAGCGCCGCTGGGCGCTGCGCGGCGCGCTCCGGCACCGCGCAGCAGGTCGCTGCGCGGCGCTGCGTGGTTTGGCGCCGTGCGGCGGGCCTCCCTCGTCGCGCGGCTAGATTTTCGCCGCTCGGCGTGCTCCCGGACGGCGGGCGACTCCTCGGTTTGCGTGCCGACGCCGTGTTTTCGCCGTCGGAGCCCGTTGGTCGCCGTCGGCCGCTGTTTTCGCCGTCGGCCGCGGTGTTCGCCGTCGGCTGCTGCTTTTTCGCCGTCAAGCAGATTTTGAGCAGTTTTCGCGAGCAGGTTGCGAGCAGTTTTCGCGCGGGCTTTCGCGCAGGTTTTCGCTGTTTTTCGCAAGCCGTTTCTCGCTGTTTTTGCGAGCAGTTTCGCAAGCGGTTCCGCGCACAGTTTTCGCTGTTTTTCGCTGTTTTTGCGAGCAGTTTCGCAGGCCGTTTTCCGCTGTTTTCGCGAGCAGTCTCGCGAGCGGTTTTCGCGCAGTTTTTCGCCGATGGAGCAGTTTTTCGCCGCCGCGTGCTGTTTTTCGCCGACGGAGGCTGGTTTTCGCCGCCGCGTGCTGTTTTCGCCGTCGGAGTCTGTTTTTCGCCGTCGGGCGCTGGTTTTCGCCGACGGAGGCTGGTTTTCGCCGCCGCGTGCTGTTTTCGCCGTCGGAGTCTGTTTTTCGCCGTCGGGCGCTGGTTTTCGCTGACGGAGGCTGTTTTCGCCGACGGAGGCTATTTTTCGCCGTCGGATGCTCGGTTTTGACCGTTTTGATTGATTTTGCGATTTCTTCGCTTCTGGCAGCTTGCGGTGCGGTTTTTAGCTTCTGCCGGGGGCGGTTGTGGGTTTTTCTGTCGCGTGGACCCGCGGGCTTGTTTCGGGGCATCCGCGGAGCGCGCGGTCGTGTGGTTGGTCGCTGCGTGCTCCGATTCGCGTGCGGATTCTGGCATCGGGCTTCGTGTTGCGTGCGGACCCCTTGGAGGCCAGGTAATCCCGCTGAGCCCAATTGCAAGTGTCGACAAGCAATTGGTGGCGCGCAAAGGTGGGTTGGTTTTTCTCTCCAAGTCTACGGACTTCCTTCTAATTCTATTGTGATAGGATTGCTTGCTAGTTTAAGTGTTTTCTTGGAACTTAACTAGCACCCCCGTCATTTGTGCATGTGTTTGACCAGACCAATAGAGAACCTTAATCTGGGCTAGGTTCTTTTGTGTTTTAGACATCCCACACAGTGCATATCCTTCTGGACATAGAGTTCCTCGCCCGCTTAGTGCGCTGAGTGGTCAGAGTGTTGTGGGACGGGTGTTGCACTCGGGCCGGGGGGGGGGGGGGGGGGGGGGGGGGGGCGAGTGGTGTCTGGTGGCTGGATTAGGCCAGTGTTAGTGTTTTGGGGAACCGTTTCAGATAAATGGTGGTCCCGGGGTTTCTCTTTTCGCTGTTCTTCTCGTCACCACCATGTTGTGATCGTGGTGCACATGTGTTAGTAGGACCTTGAACCCAGAACCTTTTTGGACGAATACATGATTTTGGTCAAACAATGTTTCTTCCAAGCCTCGCAAGGTCGCCTGAGTCTGTTCTTGTTTGATAGGACGAGGGCATTAGCTCTTCGAGGTTTGAGCATAAAACTTATTTTCAAGGGGTTTTTCTAAAAAGACTAAAAATCATTAAAAAGATGGATTTCTCTCAGATTGAATGTTTTTCTGAAATAAATAACATGGTTTCTTATAAACTTATCCACCCGAGCGGATTCGAGTGATCTGGGTTCTAAGGGCTGTTTTCTTTCTTGGGGACGTAGGTGTCAGTCTCCCGGGGTTTCGGACCCTTCGCAGATCTGGCTGTGGAGCATCTCCGGCCGTGAGTTGTGTGTTGATTTCAGTGGGGTGTTGTTGTGGGAGCCGTTGGGAGAGACGGTGGTCCCAGCTGTGTGGTACTTTCGTTGAGTGGGTCAGTGTTGTGAGATTGAGTCGTGGAGGGTTCTCTGACTGAGTTGTGCTTTGAGCATCGAGATACCGATCTGTTTGATCGAGGACTATAGCCTGCAGGAGCCACTTGTGAGACAGTGATACTGATGAGATACTTGAGTTCGGTGGGGTCGCACCCCTCGAGCTACGCCCCGGGTGCGTTGATGATTCCGAGCCTGAGGAGGCTGCGATGATGATACCGAGCCTGACGAGGCTGCGATGATGCGCCTAGTTCATATACTAGAGGTCGCTTGATACCCCTGGCCGAGCTACCATGGGGTCACTGTGTGAGATATCGAGTTTGTTCGATTGGACACCCTGGTTGATACACCAGGGGGCGCAGGCTTGACTTGACTGGACCCTGTGGGGCAGTCGATGAGATATGGGTTACACTGAGAGAGTGTTGGCATAGCATGTGTCATAGTAGAGCGTCTTGGGCTTAGTACTTGTGACATATTGTCAGCAGTGAGTGGCTGCATACCATCATCCATAGTCTCTTCCTTTTGAGCATAGTAGATAGAGGCATGATAGCTGTAGATTCTTTTCCAGCTTATTTACATTATCACAGTCTTTTCTGTTATCTTATGCCTCTAGTAGACTTAGTGGGCAGACCGTGGTTCTTGGAGACGGTACCCACTGAGAACTACTGTAGGATGTAGTTCTCACACCCTCTGTCGGTGACAGGTTGCTGAGGCTTTCTTCCGTTCCTGCCGAGCTTGTCTGGGCGGACCGAGGACAGGGAGTCGCGTGATAGTTCCCTACCAGCATTGTTACTTTAGAGAGAGGTAGATGTACCATCCCAGATTGTGGGAGTTGGTTATATTTCCTGCTTAGCTATCTCCCATTTGGATTTGTAGATGTTGTATAGGTGGACTTCTATTTGTATCATCTGATTTTGGGAGATAGGCTATGTGTTGTTGCAACTTTGTAGTTGTGAAATTTTATAGTACAGCTTTTTATCCGCTCTGATATCTGTGTAGCTATAGTTTTGTCTTTTGCAGGCTAGACGCTTCGTCTGTACGGCAGTTTCCGTACAGATGGCGGATCTGTTAGCGAGCCCGGGTCGCAGTTTCGACCCCGGGGCGTGACAATCGAAATGCACTAAAGTTCCTCAGGAAATAAGACATGCAATGAAAACTGAGTTGGAATCTACAAAATTATCAAAATAGAAAATGAGGGATGATCGAGATGAACTAGATAAACGGGCAGCCGAGTATCCCTCTGCTGACCCATATGAAGGTACAGGTGATGAATTTGATATTGATACTAGAGCTGCCATGGAAGCATCTTTACAGAAAAGATGGCAGCAAGATGAAGTCCAACGACATAGAGCACAATTTGCGACATCTCAGTTTGATGCCGGTGGCGGGTCTAGATCTGGCTCTGCGCCATCAGGTTTATCTCGAAGTGGTTCTGTTGGCCGCATGTTCGACAGATTAAAAAAAAATACCAAAAGCAAAAAGTAGAAAAGGTCCAAATATTATAGATATAGACCCAATGGCATTTCCTGGTCCAGATGCTCAACAACAGCGTATAGATACAATGCTCAAAAAAGATAAAAAAGGCAGAATTGGTCGAGCAATAGCAAAGTTTTTTCACTTTAGTCATATTCCATCCTATGTAGCAGACAGTCTATATTATAGATCAATGATCACTGCTGTACAAAAGGAGGGTCCAGGAGTTGAACCCCCAACACCGTATGAGATCGCCGGCAAATACCTTGATGCGGAGGTGAATGATATCCATGCATGGATAAAAAATTTCAAATAACAGTGGGAGATGTATGGTGTTACTTTAATGTGTGATTGTTGGACATCACATACACATTTGAGCATCATAAATTTTTTGTTTTATTGCAATGACAAGGTGGTCTTCCACAAGTCAGTTGATGCGACCGGTCGATTTGAAGATGCTGATTATATATATGCATTATTAGAGCAAGTTCTTGGTGAGATTGGTGAGAAAAATGTGGTACAGGTAGTGTCAGACAATGGTTCAAACTACAAGAAAGCTGGCAAACTACTGATGCAAAGGCATCCACACATATTTTGGACTCCTTGTGCGGCGCATTGTATCAACCTAATGATGTCTGACTTTGGTACGATAAATCGGGTAAAAAAGATTATAGATACTGCACAACGTGTATCTAAGTATCTGTATAATCATAATTGGGTCAAGGCTTTAATGTCCAAATTCATTGGTGGAGAGATCTTACGTCCTGGTATCACACGATTTGCCACAAATTTTATCGCTCTAAACAGTTTCTTGAAAAATAAAAATAGTGTCACGCCCCGGGGGTTTTATTTTAGCGGAAACGATACCTCAGAGTACGCGAAAAGTGCGTACAATTTTTTTGTTTAAATCCTCCTTCCCCGGCGCGTGCCCAGACCCGCCACATATACAGATTTACTCGAAAATCGGGCGGAGTCTCCTCTGTATATGCACGGCGTCGCGGCTATTACAATAGTCGAACAAAAACAATCATTTTCCCATTTAATCACAACAGTTCGAAGTAGTACGGTGCATGAAGACTAAACAATACCCGTGGCCAATCAAGTTAAAAGGATAAACTCACAGATTTGAAAGCAGGTCCACACGACCCGAGGTTTTGAAGACAGTTTGAAAAGATGCCATAAATCCACCGGGTTTGGAAAACAGGTCCACACGACCCAGCTTTTGAAAGATAGTTTTCGAAGTTCTTTTCTTTTCTAGTCATGTTGCTTTGAAAACGGCCAAACGGGAACAATAAAGGAAACAGTAGTGCATAAGCAGAAAGAAAGTACTCAACATCCACACGACCCCACAAGGGTATCGAGAACCACACAGTAACCTACAATACTGAATGAAATGCAGAGAAGGTAAATAAAACAGCATACTAGGGCTCCCTCAGACCGTCTGCTACCAACTCGGCCTCACCGTCGCCTACCCCTACCCCCTGGAGGTACCTGTCACAGAGTGGGTAGTCAGCGACACTATTATCAAAATAGTACTAAAGCAGTAAAGTAATACCAGCCACAAATAGTAAGTCTAGCCAGAACAACCGTTCTACACGTAACGGTAACTCGCAACCACCTGTGCCACCTGTAACACCTGTGACACCTGTAACCCCGGTAACACCTGTAACACCTGACCGCGTCGGGCACCGGACCCGGCGGTCTCACACCTGACTACATCGGGATCCAATCCCACGGTAGTCTCACACCTGACCACATCGGGATCCAATCCCACGGTAGTCTCACACCTGACCACATCGGGATCCAATCCCACGGTAGTCTCACACCTGACCACATCGGGATCCAATCCCACGGTAGTCTCACACCTGACCACATCGGGATCCAATCCCACGGTAGTCTCACACCTGACCACATCGGGATCCAATCCCACGGTAGTCTCACACCTGACCACATCGGGATCCAATCCCACGGTAGTCTCACTGCTCGCACCTCACTGCCTCAGACCCCCCAGCGGTCAGGGGCCCCCCACTACGTCACCTCGTGGGGTAACACGGGTCAAAGACCGCCTTTCCGGAAAAGAGCACCCTTTGCGGTGGCCAAACCGCGGGTGCGCGTGTCGCAACTCGAGCATAAGTAACCAAGTAACCAAGTAACCAAGTAACCAAGTAACCATGTCACCAAGTAACCATGTCCCGGGGTAAGGTAGTACACCATAGAAACCATCAGTGTTAGTACCGATTAATAATAAAAAGTCCCTTTTGGATTACCAACACAATACTCAGCCTCAACCGTAAACCCACCTTGTTGTCGCGCTCCTGACCGATGCTAGGTTCTCCCGCGTCTCGGGTGCCCGCCCGGGCCTACAAGAATCTCGGTTGTCGGAGGGAAAGGTGATCCGATCCTGCGAGTTCGGCTACAAGGAATGTGAGGACGTCTCCCTCTCCTTCCTTGGTCTCGCCGCTTGGATCCTCCGCGCAATCGGTGAGGAAGCAGAAGGGTTCCGTTGGGAAACTGAAAGGTTCGGGCATTGGGGTTTCGTATGCAGGGGACTTATGGGGAGTGGGGAATTGTGGGAAGTTTCGGGTAGTAAAGGGGAGTGGGTAGTTATGGGAGTTGCGGGTAGTTAAGGGAAGTGGGTAGTTATGGGAGTTGCGGGTAGTTAAGGGAGTGGGTAGTTATGGGAGTTGCGGGTAGTTAAGGGAAGTGGGTAGTTATGGGAGTTGCGGGTAGTTAAGGGAAGTGGGTAGTTATGGGAGTTGCGGGTAGTTAAGGGGAGTGGGTAGTTATGGGAGTTGCGGGTAGTTAAGGGGAGTGGGTAGTTAAGGGGAGTGGGTAGTTATGGGAGTTGCGGGTAGTTAAGGGGAGTGGGTAGTTATGGGAGTTGCGGGTAGTTAAGGGAAGTGGGTAGTTATGGGAGTTGCGGGTAGTTAAGGGGAGTGGGTAGTTAAGGGGAGTGGGTAGTTATGGGAGTTGCGGGTAGTTATGGGGAGTGCACGACGGGGAAAACAAGCGGGAACGGTTAAGTTGGGGAATAGGAAATCAACCCAGTTCAAGTTAAAACGGGTACAAGTCGGGTGCGAACCAGGGTCCGGTCTGTCTGAAAAACCGCGTTAACCATCTGAACCGTTAGCTACCTTCCGGAATTTATTCCGGGAGATTCTGGCGTCGGAATTCAGAACCGATTTCGCCGCCGTTCTCCGTTTCGCGAGCCCTATTAACTAAAAATAGCCGCGGGCCCCGACGGTCTGTCCGGAAACAGGGAATTATTCGATCACCCTCCAGCCCCCGAAACGAAAATGCGGAATTAACGAAACCAAAATTAGACCCTTAAAATATTTTAAACCAGCGGCTATTACACCACTCACCTCTTAAAACGAGTTTCGTCCTCGAAACTCAATCCTGATTTGCGGTAAAGAGATAAGGATAGCCCTCTCTCATCTTTGATTCTAGTTCCCACGTCGCTTCCCGCTCCTCGTGGTTGTTCCAGTGCACCTTCACATAGGGGATGTCTCGGTTTCGGAGCGTCTTGCTTTCTCTTGCTAGTATTCGCACAGGGGTTTCCTCGAAACTTAGGTCCTCCTTTAGTTCGAGTGTCGAGACGTCCAGCACATGCGACGGGTCGGGGAGGTATTTCTTGAGCATCGAAACGTGGAACACGTCATGAATCCGGTTGAGGTTCGGTGGTAGGGCAAGGCGGTAAGCCACTGGGCCGATCCGTTCCAGGATCTCGAATGGCCCCACGAACCGTGGGCTTAGCTTGCCTTTTAACCCGAATCGCTTGATTCCCCTGGACGGCGAGACCCGCAAAAACACGTATTCTCCCACCTGGAACTCTAAATCGCGGCGTCTTCGATCCGCGTAGCTCTTTTGTCGACTCTGGGCGGTTAGTAAGCGCTGTCTGATGAGACGCACCTTCGCTTCTGTTTCTTCTACCAAGTCGGGTCCCAAGAGCTTTCGTTCTCCCAAGTCGTCCCAACAGATCGGGGATCGGCAGCGTCTCCCGTATAAAGCTTCGTAGGGTGCCATCAGTATGCTGGCCTGGTGGCTATTGTTGTAAGCGAATTCTACAAGTGGTAGGTAACGCTCCCAACCGACTCCCCAATCGAGTACACAGGCCCGAAGCAGGTCCTCTAGCGTCTGTGTCACTCGCTCCGACTGCCCGTCTGTCTGAGAGTGGAAGGCTGTGCTGAACTGTAGCTTGGTCCCCATGGCCCGCTGTAGACTCTACCAGAACTTTGAGACAAAGCGCGTGTCTCTATCCGAGGTGATCAATGCCGGCACTCCATGCAGCCTCACGATCTCGCTGATGTAGACTTGAGCTAACCGCTCTCGGGTCCCAAGGTTTTCTTGCTGATTTCCGGACGATCCGACCGTCGGATCAGCAAACGGTCTATACCATTTCCACTCGATTCGATGAGACGGTCGCACTGGCGACCTCAGATTTCCGAGATCAGACTCGGATCGGAAAGGCGGAAATTTGTGCATCAGAAACTGTGCAATTCACGCACCGGTATGCAAATCACTAAGGTTAGATCTGCTTCCTCGCCCGCAAGCATACTAGAATTTCTCGAGTGCTACATCACTCACACCTTAAAAGAAGTTTCGTCCCCGAAACTTAAATACGCCAGGAATCCAATACATGGGGAAAGTGGCCAAACATGTCCGACTTGCGCTTCCCATTGACCTTGCGCCCCTCGTGATCTTCTCATTTCTCGCTGGCACTAGGAGAGATTGCAGTTTTCCCGCCGGGCGCTGAAGTTCGGCCTTTAATCGATGACCAACCCCAAAAGCGAGCCACGAGTTGTGCTACATCCCTTGTCAATTTAAGCCACCAAAAGTCTGCTGTTGATCCGTCCAGCTGCGTAAACGCGGTCACCGGTATGTCTCCCGTCTGACCCTTGTCGCTCCAGGCGTCGACTGCTCCACTTGTCTTTCTGGAGTGATCTTGATTGGACGCATCGTTTCCTTGAATTGCTTGGTCGTAAAGGCCTTAACTCCTGCGTTCTTCGAAGCCCTCCGGACGTTTGGCCGTCCTAAAAGCTCACCCCGCGATGCCCAAACTCACACCTTTGGAGTTTGGCCTACCCTCTCTGGTCCCCGAGGGTCTGTAAGGTCACTCGAAGACGTTCCCCGCAGGTTGACCCAAACGGGGCTGGAAACTTGATCATCACACCCGCGAACACCGTTGGGGCGCTCAATAATCCATCCCCGAAGCGATGACACGTGAAACGCCATATGTCTCTTGGCGAAACTCGGTGGTAACCCTGAACGAAAAACTACCGGACGGAACCGCCCTAAGATTTCAAACAGACGACGGGCTCGACCCGCCCGGCAACCCTACCGTTCCGTCCATCTTGATCGAAACTAACATGAGTAAGCCTGCTCCTCGACTTGGAGTTCCCTGTTATGACGCCACTGGTTCGCGGACCACCTCTGACGGTGTTGAGCAGTCAGCAACCAAAGTCTTGCGATGCGCCGAAGTACCCCGGTCCTACTACCAAACCCGGACCGACGGCCCTTAAATGCCCAACTAACCCGACAACAAAGAGGGAAGCCACACTAATACCCTTACAAAAACTCCGGGATGTGCCAATCCAACTCGCCGGGTCACCGCCTACAAGTAATCCTCCTTTGAAAACGACGAACCCACCCGTCGCCAACACGGGCTACCTCCGCCCGTCACCAACACGGGCTACTAGCTCGGAGCATAACCACCATCCCGGATTGTCTGCTCCGACTGTCCGTCCTACCGAGGCGACGGTCAAAAACTAAAGCTAGGTTTCAGCTCTAAGACCTACCACAAGGTCTAACCCACAGAGAAGGCTGAAAGCAGGGCATCCTAGCCGAAAGTAACCGATGCCAGAGCGCCATGCAGTCAACAACCCCTCGCCGATCTGTACTGCTTCACAATCACAAACTCGCAACCCAAAACCTCAAGACTATGCCTTGGTCATGGGGAGCTGGCGACAAAACCCAAGAAGCACGGTCCTACTTCCGTCTTGGCACCCAAGGGGGTGCGACACTCTGATTAACCTCTACCGCTCGGTCCCAATCCATTGCCCTTCCAAGCTCCATGCACTGAGCCGAGCTGCATACCCCCAGACCAAACGATCGCATTCCCAACTAGGAGTATTCTAAGCTCTAGGTCCGCTCAACTAAAAGAAAGAATCAAGCCCAAACGAACAAGATTTGTTAGCCCCGGTGGTCTCTTTTCTCAACCCTAGGGGAACCCCAAGACCCCACCGTGACGATTCCTACAACCATCGCAGTGACCACAGCAAGGAGCCGAACCATGGGTAACAACCGTAGGGGAAGAGTCCTCATACCTACCCCTACCCTATCCAAGATGCAAAAGAATCGGCCGACTCTCTGCTGTAACCTAAAACCAGTTGTCCTGGAAGGTACAATTTTAGGCAAAGAGACTACCCAGTTACTAACGACTGACAAAACGGCCGATTCACTAACAAACACCGGCGGATTACCCTACCACCAGTCGCCGTCACTAACGACGACCAAAGCGTTGGCAGAGGGAGGGGTTCGAAAAACATCACCCGGCGCAACGATCTGCTGTGATAACAGCCACACCAAGTGCATGAACACCTGTCAGCAGGCCCATCGTGTCCCTCGCTGGTTGCTTAATCCATTGATTCCTAGCAACCATCAATACCCCGGTGGCAGCCGGCCTCGATCCCAGCCCCCATAACAACACTACTACACGAGCCAAAACAACACGACTAAAGAAACACGACAACCGAGCTAAACCGAGAAACGAAACTTAACCCGTACACACACACCACACAAGTCAGTTCTAGACTCTGCTAGCAAAGCACTCAACCAACTATCGAGAAAACGGGACCTATACTTTTCCACCGCTCCCCCGATCTCTCACGTCTTAACCCTTAAACCTTGCACATTTCATTTATTCGTAGTTAAGTGTGATATCTCGGTGGATGTTGGGCTATCACTGTTGTGATTAAAGCAAAGTCTCTGATACCATCTTAATCTGTCACACCCCGGGGGTTTTATTTTAGCGGAAACGATACCTCAGAGTACGCGAAAAGTGCGTACAATTTTTTTGTTTAAATCCTCCTTCCCCGGCGCGTACCCAGACCCGCCACATATACAGATTTACTCGAAAATCGGGCGGAGTCTCCTCTGTATATGCACGGCGTCGCGGCTATTACAATAGTCGAACAAAAACAATCATTTTCCCATTTAATCACAACAGTTCGAAGTAGTACGGTGCATGAAGACTAAACAATACCCGTGGCCAATCAAGTTAAAAGGATAAACTCACAGATTTGAAAGCAGGTCCACACGACCCGAGGTTTTGAAGACAGTTTGAAAAGATGCCATAAATCCACCGGGTTTGGAAAACAGGTCCACACGACCCAGCTTTTGAAAGATAGTTTTCGAAGTTCTTTTCTTTTCTAGTCATGTTGCTTTGAAAACGGCCAAACGGGAACAATAAAGGAAACAGTAGTGCATAAGCAGAAAGAAAGTACTCAACATCCACACGACCCCACAAGGGTATCGAGAACCACACAGTAACCTACAATACTGAATGAAATGCAGAGAAGGTAAATAAAACAGCATACTAGGGCTCCCTCAGACCGTCTGCTACCAACTCGGCCTCACCGTCGCCTACCCCTACCCCCTGGAGGTACCTGTCACAGAGTGGGTAGTCAGCGACACTATTATCAAAATAGTACTAAAGCAGTAAAGTAATACCAGCCACAAATAGTAAGTCTAGCCAGAACAACCGTTCTACACGTAACGGTAACTCGCAACCACCTATGCCACCTGTAACACCTGTGACACCTGTAACCCCGGTAACACCTGTAACACCTGACCGCGTCGGGCACCGGACCCGGCGGTCTCACACCTGACTACATCGGGATCCAATCCCACGGTAGTCTCACACCTGACCACATCGGGATCCAATCCCACGGTAGTCTCACACCTGACCACATCGGGATCCAATCCCACGGTAGTCTCACACCTGACCACATCGGGATCCAATCCCACGGTAGTCTCACACCTGACCACATCGGGATCCAATCCCACGGTAGTCTCACACCTGACCACATCGGGATCCAATCCCACGGTAGTCTCACTGCTCGCACCTCGCTGCCTCAGACCCCCCAGCGGTCAGGGGCCCCCCACTACGTCACCTCGTGGGGTAACACGGGTCAAAGACCGCCTTTCCGGAAAAGAGCACCCTTTGCGGTGGCCAAACCGCGGGTGCGCGTGTCGCAACTCGAGCATAAGTAACCAAGTAACCAAGTAACCAAGTAACCAAGTAACCATGTCACCAAGTAACCATGTCCCGGGGTAAGGTAGTACACCATAGAAACCATCAGTGTTAGTACCGATTAATAATAAAAAGTCCCTTTTGGATTACCAACACAATACTCAGCCTCAACCGTAAACCCACCTTGTTGTCGCGCTCCTGACCGATGCTAGGTTCTCCCGCGTCTCGGGTGCCCGCCCGGGCCTACAAGAATCTCGGTTGTCGGAGGGAAAGGTGATCCGATCCTGCGAGTTCGGCTACAAGGAATGTGAGGACGTCTCCCTCTCCTTCCTTGGTCTCGCCGCTTGGATCCTCCGCGCAATCGGTGAGGAAGCAGAAGGGTTCCGTTGGGAAACTGAAAGGTTCGGGCATTGGGGTTTCGTACGCAGGGGACTTATGGGGAGTGGGGAATTGTGGGAAGTTTCGGGTAGTAAAGGGGAGTGGGTAGTTATGGGAGTTGCGGGTAGTTAAGGGAAGTGGGTAGTTATGGGAGTTGCGGGTAGTTAAGGGAAGTGGGTAGTTATGGGAGTTGCGGGTAGTTAAGGGGAGTGGGTAGTTATGGGAGTTGCGGGTAGTTAAGGGAAGTGGGTAGTTATGGGAGTTGCGGGTAGTTAAGGGAAGTGGGTAGTTATGGGAGTTGCGGGTAGTTAAGGGGAGTGGGTAGTTATGGGAGTTGCGGGTAGTTAAGGGGAGTGGGTAGTTAAGGGGAGTGGGTAGTTATGGGAGTTGCGGGTAGTTAAGGGGAGTGGGTAGTTATGGGAGTTGCGGGTAGTTAAGGGAAGTGGGTAGTTATGGGAGTTGCGGGTAGTTAAGGGAGTGGGTAGTTAAGGGGAGTGGGTAGTTATGGGAGTTGCGGGTAGTTATGGGGAGTGCACGACGGGGAAAACAAGCGGGAACGGTTAAGTTGGGGAATGGGAAATCAACCCAGTTCAAGTTAAAACGGGTACAAGTCGGGTGCGAACCAGGGTCCGGTCTGTCTGAAAAACCGCGTTAACCATCTGAACCGTTAGCTACCTTCCGGAATTTATTCCGGGAGATTCTGGCGTCGGAATTCAGAACCGATTTCGCCGCCGTTCTCCGTTTCGCGAGCCCTATTAACTAAAAATAGCCGCGGGCCCCGACGGTCTGTCCGGAAACAGGGAATTATTCGATCACCCTCCAGCCCCCGAAACGAAAATGCGGAATTAACGAAACCAAAATTAGACCCTTAAAATATTTTAAACCAGCGGCTATTACAAATAGTTTAAAGTCTATGTTTGCATCAAATGAGTGGCAAACATCTCGTTATGCCTCCAAGCCTGATGGAAAGAGTATTGAGCAAATAATTCAGTCCACCAAATTTTGGGATTATGTGAAAGAGATTGTTGATATTGTGGAGCCTTTATACGTGGTCCTTCGATTGGTGGATCAGGAAAAAATACCTCAAATGGGACACGTCTATCATAAACTGAGGATGGCTAAAGAGACTATCAAGAAAGTCAATCCATTACGATGTCAATCTTATCTAAAAATTATTGACAAACGTTGGGAAGTTCAGATGGGCCGGGATCTGCACCTAGCAGGCAAGTATAAATTATAACAATACTATTTATTAGTGATTATTCAATTGTATTCTTGCATTGTTGATGGAGTTATTTTTTTTTTTTAATGATAGGTTGTAGTAACCATGATTTTAAAATCCAGAATTCAGGTTTAAATAATTTTCAGAATTATTTAAATAGCAAAAATTGGTAGATAGTAGTGCGCCAGTGGCCCTAAAATATCGACTTTTGATCGGGGTCTGATCTGGAAAATCCGAGATCACCATTGCGATCGTCTCGTCGAAACATAGAAGTTTCATATTCATATGTTTTCGATCCGACGGTCGGATCTTCCAGAAATCAGAAATCAAAAAGCGGGCCCCGCGACTTAAAGTGAATAGTAACCCTCGGTTTTTAATCCCTCGCTTTCACTAATGGCCGAACCACTATCTAGAGTTTTAACCTAGAGGTATGAGTAATGGATCCTAGCTATTTTCAACGTTCTGAGCGCGATGGCACTGACGGATTTCGCGTTTGGCGACCCGGGTGCATCGAAGTGCGTGCCACGCGCGATAATTCGTCGAACTTTATGGAACGACTTTTAATCCGGGCGTCGAACAAACCAAACAAACACGCTACCTGACAGGTCTCGACGAGCCGGACGTCGTGGCGAAGTTCAATTTGCATTTCGATGAGCGGATTTTCTCGAAATGCGTGAAATGCGTGAATAGTAACCCTCGGTTATATTTTATGTACCAAAAATTAAGGTGCTTAAACCATAGGGTGTTGGGTGCAAATTGTGTCTCCTGCGAAGACCCCAGAGTTGGGGATTGAGTGTGAACCGGGTTTAAGGTTTTCGCAAAAGAATCTTGCATTTATGTGAGATGTCTCTTGGGCTACTCGTGTGGGAGTTACACGTGGTGACTCTTGAGATTTCATAACTCCCAGGAGTTATTTCTTTCATAACCCAGTGTTGGGATGGCCGAGGGGTCACCCCTCCCATTGTTGCTACCCAAGAGAGAGAGAGAGAGAAAGAAGAAGTTGGACCAAAACTCTTCCAAGGTGGAGTTGGAGTTCTCTGAGGACTTCCTTGGTGTCTGTGGAGCATCTTGGGAGGTTGCCGTGGCCGCGCGAAGGAGGAGGAAGAGAACCGGCTTCTTCCATCTTCTACAACTCCGGCCAAGGTAAGGTTTTTAATAACCCCGGTTTGTTTGCACCCGAGACCCCTAGCAGTAGGTTTATTAGGTCTTTGTGATGCTCCATGCACAGCCTGAGTCTCCCATGCAAGTTGGTTGGCCGGCGGGAGCAAAGTCTCGCCGGAAACCTAGATGTGCTCCGCCTCGAAAGAACTCGGCAACCGCTGAACCAAAATAGCTAAAAATTTGTATGCAAGGACTTTAGGATATGTATATTAAATCTGCAAAGTTTCATTGAATATGGCTAACTATTTAGAAAGAAAATGGATGCCCTAGCTTTTTGAATTATTGCAAGTTGGCCGAGCTTCTTGCTCCGGCGCCGGCGGGCTTCTCTGACGCCGGCCACATGCCCAGAACTCTTCTAGGGACCGAGGGGAGTCCATCCATGCACTTGCATGGCAACCATGCAGCGCGGTTGAAGCGCGGCCAAGATGGGTTCGAAATGGGATCAAATCTCGGCCGCCGGCGTTCCGGCCATCTCCGGCCGGGGTGGGAAGGTCGGGAAGCTTTTTATGGACCAGAGGAAGCTTCCATGCAATTTAGAAGGCTTCCTATAGCCTCTGTAAAAATCCGCCATTAATGGGCTTGAGCTCCAAAATGGAGCTTTGCTCCCCGCCGCCGCCGCCGCACCCCGAGGCCAGCCAAGGGTATGGGAAGCTTCCAAGAGGCAAATGGCACCTATTGGTGCATTTGGTTGAGCCCCAGACCCTCTGGATGGAACATCACGAATTTCAAGAAAACATGTCATCTTCTTCCTCGAGCCAAGCCCAACTTGGAGGGTTTTCGAGTTGCTCCAGTTGAGGGGAAATGATCCAGAATCTCTGGGGATCTAGTTGATCCAAGTTGGAAGCCCTCAGGTGCCCTGGTTGCAGAGAACCAAGTTTCCCATGGTGTTGTGTGTATGTGTTGCAAATGATGCACACCATATGTTTGATAAAATGCTTCAATGAAGATTTAGTTGGAATTTGGCTTCGGTGTAAAAATGAAAGTTTCTCCAAATGTTTCCCTGAGCTTTATGCTCACTCCAGATCAAACCAGATCTGTGTGGAATTGTGTTTGGAGCATTGTCGGTTTGTTAGAAAGCAAGGTCATGGATCTGTTGATCCAGCAATGGCTGGGCTGCCAATAGGGCAAGCCCTGTGCTTTTTAAGGCATATTGAACATACACCTAAAGCAGAATTTTGATTGGATTAATAGAATTTAAGTTATAGTGAAATCAACCTCTAAATGAATAGTTTGGCCCAAAGTTTATTCCGGGTTGTTTGCAAAGCCGCGACAGTGAGTTCTTGACTAATTTGGGGTCACTGGACGCGATGCTCGCGTTAGATTTGGGTTTCGATGATCCGGAGAAACAAAAATTCATTTTGGCTAGGTTGGAAGAATATTTTATGGCCCGAAGTTTTCCTCGGGTCCCGTGCTGTCGCAAATTGGTGAGCACGGTGTTCAGCAAGATAAATGTCACCTGCTGGAAGTGACGGTTCGTTAAAATTAATCTCCAGTTGAAAGAACGAGCGAAAACAGTGCCCAAACTGGCACTAAAAGTGAAAATTTAAAAGCCCTAGGGGTCTAGATGCAAAAGTCACATCATATACTGGTTAGTAAGTTGATTCCTGAAACTTAATTCACATTCAGGGTTATTCGGTAGCATCTGGTGTGCTGAGCGTACAGTTGGTTCAGTTTGGCCGCCTGCGTTATATCAGGTGGGTTTATCTTCGGTCCGGGCTTTATCATTTCGGCCCTCTGTGTACGGTATTGGTTGGACCCCTGTTTTTGGTTAACCTGGATATAATTGAGCCTATCTGCCTTTGATTGAGTTATATTACTGTTTGTTGCTTTGCCTGATTGGTCAATACTTATTTGCACATTTATACTTGATTATCAGTATCTATATCCTGATTCATGTTCTAGTTGTGGTTGATCATATTCCTGCCTATGAGTTGAGATTCAGTTGATTCTGATATTGCATCCTCGATTGGATTAGTTGATAATTATTCCTGCATATGAGTTGAGATTCAGTTGATTCTGACATTGCATCGTTGATCGGATTGTTTCGGCTTGTTGTTCACCCGTTATGTTGCTAAATACATGATTTTATTAAATAAATGTTTTTACCGAGCTTCGTAGGGTCGCCTGAGTCTGTTCTTGTTTGATAGGACAAAGGCATTGCTCTTCGAAGTTTGGACCTAGAACTTGTTTTCAAAATGTTTTCTCAAAAACATCATGTGTTTAGTTGTATGATCGATTTGTAGTTAATTTCCATGTTGGTACTTGTTCGTGATTATTGCGACATCTGAGATATCAGTTCCCCTGATTGTTCCTGGATCATTATAGTTGCTGTTGTACTTGCATGTGATTGAGATGATATTCTGATATGGTATTATTGCTGAATCCCAAAAGGGATAGTTCCCGGCTTATTGCCGATTACCCGGTCAGAGGACCGTGAGCTTGAGCATTCGCATGATTTATCGCCCGCACTGCTGTACTTCACGAACATTGCCGGGTTGCGCCCTGTGGAAATGTTCTTTACCGGTAAAGTGGTCTGGTGTATGACCCGTGACTCCCAGGTTAGTGCCCAAGGGTGCCGGAGTGTTGACTCCCAGGTTAGTGCCCGAGGGTGCCGGAGTATGTCAGCCAGGTTGGTGCCAGGTTCGGCGAGGGTTTTTCCTGAGGTCTTGATGACCAATATGGTGGCTTGAGATTGGGTTGGTTTTAGTATTTCATCTATTGATGCATGAGTTGCTGATTGATATGTTTACTTCATTATCCATTGATTCCTGGATTTGATTTCAATTATCCACCTATACATGTCGAGATTTGATATGATGCCTTTACTTTTAGTATCATGATTATTGAGTTGCTGATCCTACCAGTGCTTTCATATCTGCTGACACTCCATGACACTTTCATGAAGATATACTTGTTGATCTCCACGTTGCTTCCATTATAATAGAGTTGTTGATCTCTATGTTTATCCCATAATGATATTTCTTATCTGTCTTAACTCATAATGACTTTACTTCGAGTAAACACTGCTCCTTTATGATAATTGCTTTTCCTAACAGTGATCTTTTACTATCCTCTAGTATTGTATACCAGTAGGTACGATCTGCTATTTCTCGGCTCGTCGTGCCCACTGGGATACACTCCGGTGTGTCTCACACCCTCGGGTGACTGTTTTTCAGGTCGCGCGGGTGTTGGGATGTCGGGACGAATTGGCGAGGTATCGATATAGAGATTGACCCTGGACAGCCGAATGCACATGTATTTGTATCAGTTAAAAGAAATGTGTAATTCATTTGTTGAGTTGTTGTAATAATTAAATTGTAATTTTTGATAGTTGTAGTACGTAGTTAGTACTCTGATGTTGTTGCCAAGCTAGCCGTGCATATATAGAGAAGGCTCAATCCCATGGGGGATTGGGACTCTTCTATATATGTGGCGGTCTGTCATTCCCCTGGCTGTTTTTGCAACTCTGATTTATAAAAAAAAAAAAAAAAAATTATTATACACTGATTTTTTTTTGAACTCGGGGCGTGACATAGGTTATTATCTTAATCCGTCGTATCACCATCGTTATAATCTTGGATATGAGGATGAATTATTAAAGGCATTACGAAATGTCATCAATAGATTGGAAATGGATCCAATGCATGCCGCTCTTGCCATAAATGAGGTACAATAGTCTTTTTAATATATTATTAATTTATTATATGTTAATATGCTAATTCCTCATTATTATAATGTATTATAATATTATAATATTATAATATAGGGAAAAATATTTCGTGAATCCATTGGAACTTTTGGCGATGCGGGTGCAATAAACGGGAGACACAACACCGATCCCAGTAAGTAACTAAATAATTACATATTTTATATTTAACGATAAACTTATTTTGATATAATTTTAATTTTTAATTGGACAGCTGAGTGGTGGCTACAATACGGTGGATCAGCAAAATATTTAAAGAAAATTGCTGTGCGCGTTTTATCTCAAACAACAACGTCTAGTGGATGTGAGCGCAACTGGAGTACCTTCGCATTAATACATACCAAAGTGCGTAACCGATTAGCGTACGCTCGATTAGAGAAGCTAGTTTATGTCCACTATAATATGAGGCTCCGTTTAAAATGCATGCGAGCGGAGTATGATAGGGAAAAGGAATTAAAAATTTATGATCCCTTAGATGCAAGTTTTTTCAATGATGAATCAGACCCTATATTTGATTGGCTACAAGACAAAGAGAATCAAGAGGACCCTTTGCTCGATGAGCCTGGAGATCCACCACGACCATTCAGGATAATTGCTGAGGAAGCAGGAGTTACTGATGCAGAAGGATGAGCTAATGAGAATATAGAGGGGTCTCATAATCAGTTAGGTAATGTGCAAGAACAAGCATCTTTGGGCGAAGAATCACAAAATCCCGTGGATGACTCTGATGCAGAATTTGAGCGTCTTATGATGGGACCTGGACATGGTCGCCCACGTCGTACTCAAAGTCAATCAGAAAAAGAGAAGACATCGTCTGTCGCAAAGAGACCTTCAACAACAGTCATAAGTGGTAAGGGTAAAAAAATTATGACATCGAAGGATCCATTAGATGCAGCTGATGCAATCTCGCTTGATGAAGATAGCGATACATCGACACCATCAGATTCTGAGTTACCACGGTCCAAAAATGAATGTAGCGATGACGATGACACCACCAATAGCAGTGGGGATGGTGGTGGGGATGGTGGTGAATGCATTCCACCAACACAACAGGAGGGTGGAGACGAGGGCAGAGGTGGTCTTATATTTACTGAAGAGCAAAATTTCACTCATGCCACTCAAGATGCCGATCATGGGTCGAGACCACGCCAAACATCTGGAGTGATATATGATCGCAGAAAAGGTAATAGGCCCTCACAACACGATTATAGGGAGATGAGAGAGGGTTTGGAAGCGGTGTCAACTGGGCACCCACGAAGGGATGATAATTTGCGCACACAGTTTGATAGTACTTCAGATTCATCGTATCCCTCATATCAACATGGCTTTTATGGAGAGAGATATGATTATGATCCATCCATACCTTCATATAGAGAAAGTTCGTATGCCGAATCGTATAGTGATAATACTGCATATCCACATTATCCTTATGATGGTGCAGTCCATATGCCAGTACAAGTAACTGTTGTCGATCATATCAGCGATCCAATTGCATATGGACATTACGTACGCCAATTCAATGACATATATCACAAATATAAGACTTTTCCACAAAACCAGGAATATTTATACCAACATTGTCAAATAAATCTGATATCTGCAGATCACACTATGCCATATGATCAACCGCGACAATCTATGTGGAATTAAGCAGTCTTCTCTCTATAAATATGTAAGTTTAAATACTTATTATACTTGTGAATTTATTTATTATATTGTTATTTCTATTCTCTATGAGATATAGTTGTACTTTATATATAAAAAACAATTATTAGTATGTTAATTGGTGAGTGTAGTAAGCTATATATAGTCAATATTCATAATTTTTTGACTAAACAGTTCAAAACAATATTATAAGAGCTTATTGGGAATAAAAAAAACAAAAAAAAATCGTGCCAGAGCGTGCCACTGGGAGGTCATGCGTATCCATCGGCACGCAAGCGTGCCACGTGTCGGCACGGGGGAGTATATGTATGTATGTATGTATATGTATGTAGTATGTATGTATATATATATGT
>CM055064.1:13196839-13319339 GCA_029204045.2 Tillandsia leiboldiana | reverse complement strand
CTCAGAGGCAAAAGAGCTCGGGAAAAAGGGGTAAAAGGCCCAAGAACTCGACCTATTTATAGGCCCTCACCAAAAAGTCCAAAATCCACCTTTATTAGGCTTTTGGGCCCAGATTTCGGGCGCCCGGAACTTTCGGGCTGCTACAGTGAGCCCAAAAGACGCCCCGGCCCGTCCCACGAACAGTGCCCGAATCCTCCTAGCTCCGACGCGCGTCCCGAACAGCGGACAGCGCGTGCGGAGCCAGCAGGCTTGCGCCACGTGGCCCCGACCACCGAACGTGGGGCGGTGGCGCCCGCCAATCGCAGTGCGCCACGTGGCGCCCCCATGTCGGCGGTCACCTGCCCCACATGCCCCGCCTGCTCCCCTTGGCGCGTGGACCGCGCGTGTGTGAGCTGGCCACTCCGAGGCCGCCACGTGGCCTGCCCCGGTCCATGCGCCAGCCGGCGCATTTCTGTGGACCGCGTCGCGAGAGCCCGCCAATCACAGGCTACCACGTGTCCCCCGCGCCCGGTCCATGCACCAGCGCCAACTCTCTGTGGACCGCACCGCGTGCGCCGGCCAATCCGAGGTTACCACGTGGCACAAGGCCGGTCCACGGCTTCCCCCATGCACCAAAATGCGCAGAAAACTTCCGGGAGTCCATTTTTGGGCATCCGAACTCCGAAAAAGGCAAGTAAATAGCCGATTTTCGACGTTTTTCCGCACTAAATCCAAATATGACCTCGGATCAGCCTAAAGCCCTTTCTAAATTCTGACAAAAATATCCGGAAGGCAGGCTTAATCCCGAAGCCTCACAGAGTCCGTCCAACGCGTCCATTTGACGCGTTGCGGGTCCGACACACCAACAATAGGTGTTCTACATCATGGGTCATGGGAGACGCTACAAGGGGAACGGGGCTACTACAATGATTGCACTGTACATTTTGTTATACTCTTTCATGCCACGTATATTCAAATAATTGGTCCCTGTACATTCTGTTATACTCTCTCTCATGCCATGCATGTATATTCAAATAATCTTTTGGTTATATATATATATATATTTATGTAATTACCTATTTATTATTTACCCACCCGTATCTTTTCTGGATATGGAACAATCATTAGTGGTTATTTTTGTTCTTGGTTCTTCTTATTTCATTTCTTCCCATCCCTGATACGCCCTATGAATTTAACCCTATATATATGTGAGTACAGTAGGTTACTGTTTACTGTGGGCAACAATTACTGTGTTACTGTTCAGCATTAATGTTCCTTTCTTATTCCTATTATTATCTCTGTGTTACTGTCTTATTCTTTACAAAATTATTCCCTAATTTTTTTCTATTGCCTATGTCATTACTCAATAGGTGTCTACAAAATCCCCCCCCCCCTTTTCTTATTTGCTCGCGAGGTACAGTGCTCTTCTGTGTGGTCTCTTTCGCATGGATTTAATCGACTGTACTCTGGATGGATGCACACTGTTTTGTTGGTTCCTTCTGTTGTTTGTTTTTTTCCTTCTTTCCTTTCTTGGGATTTACTAATATGTGTGTTTACTACTCTTTTCAGCTTCTGTTTTCTTCGCCGTCGCTTATCATTGTGTTTTGATTTTGCGGATTTGTGTGCTAATTTGCTTCTCTGTTGTATTACGTACTCTGCATGATTTTGTACCAACTATTTTCTGTGCCTGTTGGTGGTGGCATTGGTTTTTGTGGGTTGGGGTTGTATCAGGTGGGGGGGAGGGGGGGAGGAGTAAGGCTGTAGTGTGGTCTGTGCGTGCTGAACGTGGACAAGTTCTATCAGGTAGTTGGGGGGGGGGAGGGGTTGCCTTCATTTATGGCCACACTGTGGTCTGGGCGTACTGATTGTAGCCAGTCGCCCCCGCTTTTAGCCGGAGCTCTGCAACCCTTTCTAATATGGTAAAATAATAGATAACGGTGTGGGAATGTCTAAAGCATAAATAACCTAGCCCAAGTTGGAGTTTTCTACTAGTCTGGTTAAACATGTAGCATATGACGGGGTGCTAGGTCAAGTTCCAAAGATAGCATTTAATTTAACATATTTAGGAAGCAATAAATCAATATGATCATCATAGCAACACAAGGATTCTCTATTACTAGCATGCTTCCTAATACACACACAATCATGCATGTTTCCTACAATATAGAATTAATGATCAGTCCACCGGTTTTGAAGACGAAGCAACCCACCTGGAAGTGCAAATCGTGTGGGTTATGTTAAATATGGATCTGAATAGGGAAAAAAAAATACCTAGAGGGGGGTGAATAGGTGTAAACAATAAACACTCCAAAATCTTTGCGTAACAAAAATCCAATGCGGAAAAGTAAATAACACGCAGAGATTTTACGTGAAAAACTCCAATCCAGGAGTAAAAAACCACGGGACCGATCACACGGTGAAATCCACTAAGATTAAACACGTACAAAGGTGATATACCGTACTCACACGACTCAACCTTTTACCATATGCTCCAAGTAGATCTTCTCCGCTCGCTCCGCAACGCGCCTCGAATCCACGATTTGCGTCCAACGCCGAATCCACAGCGTCCAACGCCGAATCCACAGCGTCCAACGTCGAATCCACGACGTCCAACCGAATCCACGATCTCCACTAAGTAGTATGTCTCGAATCCACGAACGCATCTCGTTTCGAATCCACGAAACGGTATCACCTTGAGTCCACAAGGCCACGCGAATCCACTCGCCGATTTTTGGCAAAATCGTTGTTTGTTGGTGGTGAAAATCCGCCGATAACTTAGATCAAAGATAGATCGAAAATACCATCTAAGTATTCATTAATTTGATTCTACAAGAGATATGAGCTTTGAAACCCTAGAATCAAATTAATCAATATAGATGAAGAAACATAGAATAGATCTAGTTTTTTCCTTTCTTCTCTATATGTGGATTTTTCTAAGTTTTTCCGTTTATTTTTGGATTCTCAAAACTTAACCCTTTGGATTACCCTAAAAGATGAAATTAGGGTTTACTTATAGGTTAGAAACCTTTGGAAGAAGATAAGAATCAAAAACTGACTTAACAGAATTTTTCCCGCACGACGGTCCGGACTGGATTTGGCTTGATCCGGACTGTCGTCATTTTTCAGAGAATTTCCTGAAAAATCATGTTCGGGGTCCTGACTGAACCAGGGGAGGTCCGGGCTGAAATTCCTCATGAACTTACCTACGTTCGGGGTCCGGACTGGAATGCCCTGATCCGGATCCTGAACATGTAACAGTCCAGTTTTTTGATTTTTATGCAATTAAAAATCCATCCAAGTGTTTTTACACTATAAGAAGTATTCGGATCACCAAACTTATTTAGTTAAACGTACCTGATCCTTTTGAATTCTTCTTTCTTGAGATTGAGGTATATGATCCAAACATCTTCATCTTCAATCTTTAAGACTTAACCACTTCACGAAATACGCCAAAATAAAATCCTTAACAATCTCCCCCTTTGGCGGTTTCGTGACAAAACAAAAATCCACTTAAAGAAAATTCAAAAAGATATTTTTATTGTTATCACCATACAACAAAAACTTACAATTAAGATCCAAATAAAAATAAATACATGAGATAAACTCCTAAAACAGACTCTAGACTTAGACGTTTGTACTCTCTGCAAAAGAAATAATTCTTGACAGAAGAAATCGTTAGATACCTCAAGAATTTAACATTCAAAAATCAAACAGAGAGATGGAGTTTATACTCACCATGACATTTACAAAATCAGATATGTATATATATATAAAAAATCAAAGCAATTCTGTCACGCCCCGAGATTCAAAAGTGGGTCTAAATTTTTTTTTTTTATATATCAGAGTTTCAAAACCAAGCCAGGGCAATGACAGACCGCCACATATATAGAAGAGTCCCAATCCCCTATGGAATTGAGCCTTTTCTATATATGCACGGCTAGCTTTCACAACAACATCAGAGTAGTCTAACTACGTCCTACTAAAAGATGTTACAACATTTAAACAATTATTTACAATTTTGACAACTTGCTAATCCATAAACGGCTGTCCAGGGTCGATTGCTAACTCGGAACCTCACCAACTCGTCCCGACATCCCAGCACCCGCTCGACCTGAAAAACAGTCACCCGAGGGTGTGAGACACACCGGAGTGTATCCCAGTGGGCACGACGGGCCGGGAAATAGCAAGCCGTACCTACTGGGTACAATAATAAGCGGATAGCAAGAATAGGATAAGCTGAAAGATAGAAAACATGTATATAATCTCAGCAGAGTATCATCAATCATGGATTAATCAACTGAGCAGTGTAATCATATATAGAGCTGATCATGCTATCACTGATAAGACTACAAGTAGGAATGAATGATCATGCTATAACTGACAAGCAGGAATGAATATACTGTACTGATAAGCAGAAAACAATCATGCTATCACTGATAATCTGGCAAGCAGTAAATGATAAACAAGGATAATGCATCAAAAGTAATCATCACAAATATACCCAATCACTGCCACTTTTGGCCACAAGGGCCTCAGGCTAAATTTGCCATGGAGCATATGACCTCAGGCAACAACCACTTTTGGTCACTGGGGCCTCAGGCAACAACCACTTTTGGACACCCAATCAAGCTATCATAACCCCACTAGGCTCACGGGTCGATCAGACCTCTCTACCGGTAAAGAACACCGTGACGGTGGCCAAACCGCCGGTGTGCGTGACTGAAAGCTTGGCTCGACGGCGATCATAATGCTAATGCTCAAACCATGGTACACTGACCACAAAGACGGCAAGAAGCCGAGGAAAATCCCCACTGGGATACTAGTATAACATGCCACATACTGAAGTAGTATCTCCTATTCTAATCATGCAGTGAAGAATAGAGACAGGTATAGACTATGCTAGTGACCAATCAAGCATGGCATGTGTCCAGGAATTGCATAACAACTGCTGAAGGAATCATAATATAACTCCACATGATACACAAGTAACTGCTGGAATGTAAGCACGATATGACAAGCAACTGCTGGAATGTAAGCATGATATATCTCAATATGGTAAATAAGCAACTGCTGGAATATAAGCATGATATATCTCAATATGGTAAACAAGCAACTGCTGGAATATAAGCATGATATGTCTCAGTAGGGTAATCAAGCAACTGCTGGTAGATAAGCAAGTAATAAGAACAGGTATAAACTCAATAGCAATCATACTGCTAAATCTCAGTCCACGGTCGGTAGACCGGACAGACGGCGAGAAGCCGAGGAAATCCCCACTAGGATATCGATACTGATGCAATTCATGCCAAGTACTGAGACTAGAACTCCTATTCTAAACATGCAGTGAAGAATAGAGTATAACGAAAGGCTCATATGTATAATCAGGCAATATAGCTGAAATAACTAAATGCTGGAATGAAAGCATATAGTAAGGCTAAAGCATAGGTTCAGGGCTACACCAAGAACAGGGGTCTGACCTACCACGGCACCCAATAGGGCCGACCTGATAAAACGCGGACCGAAGATAACCCACCTGTATATAGGAGGAACAACGACTCCACCAAAAGGTAGACGGTCACGATAACCACAAGACGGATCACTGCTGGCTCCTGACGACTGGGCCCTACAATAATACCAGGTGACAACTCAGGATCTATCAATCCTCAAAGTGCAACTAGCGCGAATTGACTATTTCGTCGATTAACGCAATATTAAGCAGTTTAACTTTTCAAGAAACCCCAGGGAACCCACGGAAAGGTCATTACTACTTTAGAACATTCATTTAGCTTTTCTATACTGTTATAATTGCAGCAAGGCCCTCAGGTTTACTCAGAATGGATTTTATACGATAAATAACCACTGTTTTGGCTCGTTCTCTCAAACGGTAAATCATTTTTACGAGCCGTCACCTCCAGTAGGTGACATTCGACTTGCTGAACGCCGTGCTCACCCATTTGTGGCAGCACGAGTCCCGAGGCAAATTTTGGCCCATAACATATGCACTAACATAGCCCAAAAGCCATTTTGTTTCTTCGGGACTTCAAACAGTGATTCTAACGCGAGCATCGCGTTCAGTGACCCCAAAATAGCCAGGAGTACACTGTTACAACTTTTCAAACAGACCCTAATACTGTTATTAAGAATTTATTGTATTAAGGCTTGGTTTAATCACAACTTTGGATCTACACCTTTTCAGATGAAACCCCAAGAATCAAAAAGACTCTCGGTAATGTCAGGATCACAGGGCTTGCGCTACTTGTAGCCCAACCCTGCTGGATCAAGTAGATCCAAAACCTTGCACTCTTACAAGTCCACAATGCTCTAAACACTTGTCCACACAGAACCAACTTGGTCTGAAGTGAGCATCAAGCTCAGGGAACATACTGGAGCATTTTTCATATTAAGCTCGAAGCCTGAATCCACCGTTTTCTTCATTGTGGCATTTCCACAAGCACTTGGTGTGCACATTCCTTAAGCAACCACACAACACCAACCCAAGGTTGGTTCTTTGCACACACAGCACCAGAGGCCCTCAAACTTAAAAGGAAGCTTCTACAGAGTTAGAGCAAGGTTTCCAGCAACTTGGACTCGACCTTGCACCTTCAGAGTTACCGAAATCCCAAGGTTGAAGATGAGCTTCAACCTCGAAAATGGTGACTTTACAACCAAGGCTTCTGGAACCCAACAACATGCTCAAACCTTCCCCAAATCTTAAGGCAAACTCACCTGGACCCATTCCCGGCGACAAGGCACCGCGGAGGCGGCGGCGGAGCAAGCTCCATTTCGAGCTTCTTCACTGTTAATGGCGAATTTTTAACGGGGCATTTTGGAGGCTTCCAACTTGGATGGAAAGCTTCTAATAGTCCTCACGAAGCTTCCCGACCAACCCTCCCCGGCCGGAGATGGCCGGAACGCCGGCGGCCACGATTTGATCCCATTTCGAACCCATCTTGGCCGCGTTTAAACCGTGCTGCATGGTTGCCATGCAAGTGCATGTATGGACTCCCCTAGGTCCCAAGAAGAGTTCTGGGTAGGTGGCCGGCGTTGGGGAGGCTCGCCGGCGCCGGAGCGAGAAGCTCAGCCGAAGTGCACATTTTCCGAAAACTAGGGCTTCACTTTTCTCTCTAAATACTCCACCAAAATTATTCAAACTTTTCAGAATTTATCTATGGTTCCTACAGTCCTTGCATACCAATTTTGAGCTATTTTGGTTCTTTGGTTGCAGAGTTCTTCCAAGGTGGAGCTAGGTTAGGTTTCCGGCGAACTTTTTCTTCCGCCGGCCATGCAAAGTGCATGGGGGGCTCGGGCTGTGTATGGAGCATCCTAAGAGCCTACTTAGGCTTCTGCTATGGGTCTAGGGTGAAATCAACCTTTGGTTTAGCGTCTCTTACCTTGGCCGACTCGGGGAAGATAGGAAGAAGCCGGGTTCTACACCTCCCACCTTGCGCGACCTCGGCAATCCTCCAGAAGGTTCCTCAGACAACAGGGAAACTCCAGAGAACTTCACTCCAACTTTGGAAAGCTTTGGTCCCAACCTTTCTTTGCTCTCTCTCTCTCACTCGGGTTGATCTCTAATGGGTGGTGTCCTTCAGCCTCCCTGACTCGGGGCTTGGACTGGAGAGAGCAGAGGATTTAAGTGATGCTTTGGATCCCTCCAGACCCCTCATGCACCACCCCAAGGTAGACCAAGGGCCACCTTGCATTAAATGCAAGATATTTTGCAAATTAACCCCATTCTCGGTTCACACTTGGCCCCAAGCTCCGAATTCATTATTGTAGGTACAAAATGCACCTAGGACCCTGTGGTTTAAACCCCTAAGTCTTTGACACACAAAATATTAAGTTTGCATAGGAAATATTGCATTTTGGCCACTTTTCACGCATTTCGAGAAAATCCGCTCGACGTTTTGCGAAACGGACTTCGCCACGACGTCCGGCTCGTCGAGACCTGTCAGGTAGCGTATTTGTTTGGTTTGTTCGACGCTCGGATTAAAAGTCGTTCCATAAAGTTCGTCGAATTATCGCGCATTGCACGCACTTCGATGCACCCGGGTCGCCAAATGCGAAATCCGTCAGTGCCATTGCGCTCAGAACGTCGAAAATAGCTAGAATCCATTACTCATACTCCTATGTTATATTTTAAAACAGTGAATCAGCCTTTAGTGATCTAAGGTGAATTAAAATAGCGGGTTTACTATTCACTTAAGTTGTGGGGCCCGCCCGCTTCTTTTCTGATTTTTGGAAGATCCGATCGTCGGATCGAAAACATATGAATATGAAACTTCTATGTTTCGACGAGACAATCGCAATGGTGATCTCGGATTTTCCAGATCAGACCCCGACCAAAAGTCAATATTTCTGGGCCCACTATTGACCCACTAATTGCCTATTTAAATAATTCTGGAAATTATTTTAATCCCAAATTTGGATTTTAAAATCATGGTTACTACAAATTCACATATCATCTAAGCATTAAATTCCAAATGTCATAAGTACGTTAGTCATCAAACAACTTGTTAGTAATATTACATGCCCAAATAGTTAGTCGAATAGTTAGTTGAGGCATGCATTCACAATAAAAAGCAAAGTTGTTGTCATACTTACCTTTCAAGTTTAAAGTGACCAAAGTTCTCACAAACACATTATTCATTGTTCTCTCTCCCCTTTTTGTCACTGAAGTTAGCCAAAATTACAAAAATTAAGGGAGCGAAAAGTTCAAAAAGAGTAAGAACTAAAACTTAAAACCTGCAAAAAAAATAAAATAGTCAATTGTCAGATTCTGAATCTTCAGAGCTACTACATCCCATCTTCGTAAACATCTTTTTCACCAACTTCTTGATCGAAGTGAATTTCTTCGTCAAAGTGACTTGAGCTGCAGTTATTATTTCTAGCTCCTGAGAGATACGCTCCTGTTCCTTTGCGATTCGTTCCTGTTCAAAAGATAGTCGTTGCTGTTCTTTATAAATGAAAGTCACATACGCTTCATCATCTGATGTAGGTACTTGCTTTGTAGGTGTTGCTGAAGTAGCGACTGAAGGTTTTTTGCTACGTGGAGGAGTCGGGGTGTCATCAGGCAGTCTTGGCAAAGACTTTACAACTGTCGAATCGTTAATCATTCCCAAACTGTGTTGATAACTTAAAGAGCGAGTATCAATCTTGAATTTTCTGAAAATTCTCATTATGATTAATGGGAACGGAAGTCTTTCCATTTGATGAGGATGTTCAACATACCGTGCCATCCTATTCCAAATGATGTATGAAATATTAATGTTCAAACCCACTGCCTCCGACGAATGTCCCAAAAGATATAAGAAAAGCATGCGATCCCATCGTAGGACTTTCGTCTGCATGTTCGGGAGAATATTGTAGCATATAATGAAATTGAGAAACCTGTACTCAGGTTGAAGCTCCTTTGAGTATACAGAGTTTCCAGTTGACTGAGTATCCGGCATGCATATTCCATTAACAACTGTTCGCCACAACGAATTTGTCAAACTTTTTCCTTTCAAGTAATGAGTCCCCGTCATGCTGGATCTCATCCCTAAGACTTCTCCAATTTGTCGAGGAGTTATCTTGAGTTTTGTCCCTCGGACCGTAGTATGGAACTCCATTGGTCCATCTTCAATCTCTTGAAGCTGCAGTGCATTGGTGTAAAAAGCTCGTACCAGATGCAAACAATATCAAAGCGTCTCAGGAAATTTGCAAACTTGAGAGAGATTGGCTTGTTCAATCAGATTTCCAAAAGCCGTAGAACGATCTCGAAGAGTGTAGTAATCGTGAATTTTAAAAAGATTTAAATAAATTTCTGGAATTTTAAATAGCAGAAAATAAGTAAATAGGACCCCAAAAATATCGACTTTTGATCGGGGTCTGATCTGGAAAATCTGAGATCACCATTGCGATCGTCTCGTCGAAACATAGAAGTTTCATATTCATATGTTTTCGATCCGACGGTCGGATCTTCCCGAAATCAGAAATCAAAAACGGGCCCCGCGACTTAAGTGTGAATAGTAACTCGCGATTTTCGACCCTTCGCGAGCGACAGTTGGCCGAACCACTGTCTAAAACCCTGACATAGGGGTATGAGTAGTGGATCCTAACTAATTTCGACGTTCTGAGCGCAATGGCACTGACGGTTTCCGCGTTTGGCGATCTGTGTGCATCGAAGTGCGTGTGTCGGGTTGCGACATACAAAACAGAATGGCCCGAGAATTCATTTGAGCACCAAATCAAGCAAATGAATAGCCTATCTTGAAGGTCTCGATGAGCCGGACGTCGTGGCGAAGTCTGTTTCGTATTTCGTCAAGCGAATTTTCTCAAAATACGTGAAGTGTACCGAAAAGTGGGTATTTTCGAGAAAACTATAATATTTTATGTACCAAATATTTAGGGGATTAAATATGAGGGTGTTGGGTGCATTTTGCACCTACTGTGCAGAGCTTGGAGGCTAGGGGTGTGTGTGAACCGGGTTTGAGGCATTTACAAAGAATCTTGCATTAAATCCTTTTGGCTTTTGGGCTTCCTCGTGGGAGGTTACACGAGGAAGGCTCTTGGGATTTCTAACTCCCAAGAGTTAATCCTCATAAGGCCTTGGTGTTGTGGTGGCCGAGGAGTCACCCCCTCCATTGAAGAAAACCGAGAGAGAGAGAGAGGAAGAAGAAGATGGAACCAACTTCTTCCAAATCTTGATCTGGAGATCCAGTGGAGTTCCTCTGTACCAGTGGAGTGTTGCTGGAGCTTGCCGTGGCCGCGCGTGAAGAAGGAACCAAGAACCGGCTTCTTTCTCCTTCACCAACTCCGGCCAAGGTAAGAGCACCCTAACCAATGGTTCTCAGGACCCGAGACCCTTAGCAGTAGACTCCCTGTGTCCTAAGGATGCTCCCTGCACGAGCCCGAGCCCCCATGCAGCCTGGTTGGCCGGCGGGAGCAAAGTTGGCCGGAAACCTAGCCGAGCTCCCCCGCGAGTTTTCTCGGCAACCAGTGGACTAAATGGGAATCTAAAATCATGGACTTTTACTGTTGGAGTCAGTGATCAACTCCACCAAATTTGGTGGAGTTTGATCAAACCAATCGGTTGCAGATTGGAACCCTAGTTTTCGGGTTTCTTGCACTTGGCCGAGCTTGCTGCTCCGGCGCCGGCGCGCCTCCCCGCCACCGGCCACTTGCCCAGAAATGTTCCTGGGTGTGAGAGGAGTGCACCCATGCACTTGCATGGCATCCATGCAGCATCAAAAATTGGTGGCCATGGATGATCCGATTCTCAACCATGTCGCGGCCGCCGGCGCTCCGGCCAACTCCGGTTGGGATGGGTTGGTCAGGAAGCTTCGTATGGGCCTATGAAACCTACCATGCAAGTTAGAGAGCCTCATATGGCCTCTGTTGAAATCCGCCATTAGAGGCTTGAAGCTCGAAATGGAGCTTTATGCCCCGCCAGCGCCGCCTCATCCCGTCGACCAGGCATGGGTATGGAAAGCATCAGGGATGTAATTAGCACTTTTTGGTGCCATTAGTTGAGCCCCAGAACTCTCGGTTGGGTCATCACGAATTTCAAAGTTGAGGGGGTCATCTTCTTCCTCGGACCCGAGCCAACCTGGGAGTTTTGGTTGCTCCAAGTTGATGAGAACAACTCCAGGGACTTGGTGGAATGTTTTGATCCAAGCTTGAGAGCCCCAAGTGCTGTGGTTGCGAAGATCCAGTGTGAAATATGGTTTGTGAATAAAGCTATAAGTAATGCCCACTAAGTGCTTGACAAAATGCTTCAAAGAACTTCCAAGCAGAATTTGACAAAACTGTGAATATGAAAGTTGCTTAGAATTGTCCCCTGAGCTTGATGCTCACTTCAGATCAACCTGGATCTGTGTGGACAAGTGTATGGTGCATTGTGAACTTGTGTGAGAGCAAGGTTGAGGTTCTGGTTGAACCAGCAGACCTGGGCTGCAAGGGAAGTGAGCCCCAGTGTCCTTGCACTGTTTGGAAGCACTTTGATATACAAAGTTTTAACATGCGAGGAATAGATGCAAAGTTGTGTCATAATCAAGCTTAAATACAATAAATTCTTAATAACAGTATTAGGGTTGTTTAAAATATTGCAACAGTGTACTCCTGGCTAATTTGGGGTCACTGAACGCGATGCTCGCGTTTATTTTTGGTTTTGGTGAGCCGAAGAAACGAAAATGCGTTTCGGCTAGGTTAGAGAAGTAAATTATGGCCCGAAGTTTGCCCCGGGCATCGTGCTGCCACAAATGGGTGAGCACGGCGTTCAGCAAGTCGAATGTCATCTACTGGAGGTGACGGCTCGTAAAAATGATTTACCGTTTGAGAGAACGAGCCAAAACAGTGGTTATTTATCGTATAAAATCCATTCTGAGTAAACTCGAGGGCCTTGCTGCAATTATAGCAGTATAGAAAAGCTAGATAAATGTTCTAAAACAGTATTAACCTATCAGTGGGTTTCTCAGGGGTTCTTGAAAAGCTAAATTGCTTATTATTGCGTTAATCGACGAAATAGTCAATTCGCGCTAGTTGCACTTTGAGGATTGATAGATCCTGAGTTATCACCCGGTATTATTGTAGGGCCCAGTCGTCAGGAGCCAGCCGTGATCCGTCTTGTGGTTATCGTGACCGTCTACCTTCTGGTGGAGTCGTTGTTCCTCCTATATACAGGTGGGTTATCTTCGGTCCGCGTTTTATCAGGTCGGCCCTATTGGGTGCCGTGGTAGGTTGGACCCCTGTTCTTGGTGTAGCCCTGAACCTATGCTTTAGCCTTACTATATGCTTTCATTCCAGCATTCAGTCATTTCAGCTATATTGCCTAATTATACATATGAGCCTTTCGTTATACTTGTATTCCAGTGGGGATTTTCCTCGGCTTCTTGCCGACTGTCCGGTCTACCGACCGTGGATTGAGATTTAGCATTATGATTGCTATTGAGTTATACCTGCTCTTACTACTTGCTTGCATATCAGCACAAAATCCTTACATCTGCATAACCTTGATCCCACAGATGAGCTTTTATTATGCCTTGATTTCCAGCAGTAGTTATACATCATGTTTATATTCCAGCAGTTGCTTGTTTTATCATGTTGAGTTATATCATGATTTCTTCAGCAGTTGATATGCATTTCCTGGACACATGCCATGCTTGATTGGTCACTAGCATAGTTCTATACCTGTCTCTATTCTTCACTGCATGTTTAGAATAGGTGAGATTATTTCAGTACTTGGCATGTTATACTTGTATCCCAGTGGGGATTTTCCTCGGCTTCTTGCCGTCTATCTGGTCAGTGGACCATGGTTTGAGCATCAGCATTATGATCGCCGTCGAGCCAGCTTTCAGTCGCGCACACCAGCGGATTAGCTACCCGTGTGGGTGTTCTTTACCGGTAGAGAGGTCTGATCGACCCGTGAGCCTAGTGGGGTTATGATAGCTTGATTGTGTGACCAAAAGTGGTTTAGCCTGAGGTCATATGCTCCATGGCAGTTTAGCCTGAGGCCCTTGTGGCCAACAGTGGCATTCGATTGGGTATATTTGTGGTGACACCTTTGACGCATGATCTTTGTTATTTCCTGCTTGTCAGATTATCAGTTATAGTATGATCATTCTCTGCCTGCCAGATTATCAGCGATAGTATGACTATTTCCTGCTTATCAGTTATAGCATGATCATTTATTGCTTGTCAGATTATCAGTGATAGTATGACTATTTCCTGTTTGTCAGCTATAACATATTCATTCCTACTTGTCAGATTATCAGTTATAGCATGATCAGCTTTATATATGATTACACTGCTCTGTTGATTAATCCATGATTAATGGTACATATTTGAATTATACCTTTCAGTTGCAGTATATCCTACTTTTGCTATCCGCTTATTATTGTATCCAGTAGGTACGGCTTGCTATTTCTCGGCCCGTCGTGCCCACTGGGATACACTCCGGTGTGTCTCACACCCTCGGGTGACTGTTTTTCAGGTCCTTCGGGTGGGGGGACTTTTGGACGCTCTGTGTGAGGACGTGAGATAGACTGACCCTGGTAGGATGTACCCTTTTTGGTTTTAGTAAAACTTATAACTGATATTTCTATTTTGAGAAACTGGATTGTAATAACTCTGGAACCTTGTGGATGTAATGGAGTAGAACTTAATTAGTATATCTATCTTGTATCTACTCTGATTGACTGTATCTGTTAGCCGAGCACATATAGGGAAGACTCTGTTGGAGATACAGAGACTTTTCTATATGTGTGGCGGTCTGTTCACGCCTTGGAGAGTTCAAGTTTTAACTCAGATAAAAAAAAAAAAAAAATTTTGACCTTGACCCACTTTCGAATCTCGGGGCGTGACAGATTAGATGGTATCAGAGCCAATAACCAGCCGGAAGTGTGCGGCGAGTCTCGGCTGAGCCTGGGTCTAGATGACAGGGCTAGCGAGACAAGTCTCACATCGTCTGGTGATCTTGGGCTGTTGTGTGTGTGTTTGGGCTGACGAGGACGTCAGGCCTAAACGGGGGGAGTCTGTGACGCCCCCAATAGTCCCACATCGGATGTGGATGGAATTGTGATTGGGTTTATATGAAACTTGGACACTAGTAATAATAACTGGGCTTAAGCATTTTGGGCTGTGATTTGGGCCCAACGAGTTATTATTGCTAGTGGGCCGGGTCATTACAAAGAGCTGCAATATTAACGTGTCGTTCGCCTATACACTCTCGGTTCTCAAATGCTTTCATTCGATCTGTGTTAATAGACACGTATTCCTCTGGAGATGGTGCTTCATGTGCTAGTGGTTTTTCAATCTCAATCCCTCGCGCTCGTCCCCTTCTTCGAGCTACACTTTTCCTTTTCATTGATATAGGTGTTGGTGGCATAGGATTCTTCCCTTTCTCGGCAGATGTAGGCGGTGTCTTCGCCTTTGTTGAACCAGGGGCTTTCCTTTTTGATGCAGCAGGTGCTGCCTCTTCTTCCATCAATTCATCCCAATTTACTGATTTTGTCTCAGAATCCGTTTTATCCAAGGAAATATAGTCTCCTTTCCCTTGATCTTTCTTAGCTCTTTTTAGCTTATTTGTTGCTCGAGTGTGGACCATTGCTGCAATGAGCACTAGTATCCATCCGAAAACCATCTTTGCTACTGCGTTAGAAAATAGAGAACCTGCGAGCAAGAACTCAAGAACACGAAAAATTGTTTAATTTTCAAAAATTTGAAAAAATTGTACCCAAACAATCATAATCGTGTACAGAGACTAGGAATCAAGTTAGTTTTGCAAAAAGAATTTTAAAAATAGATCAATTCTATGATTTTCAAAAATTCTCATAATATGCCATAAAACCGAATTTTTAGAAATCGAAGCTCAAAAATCCGTTAATCAAGAGAATACAAGGCATACAAACAAAACTAATCTATCCAGAGTTCTTATTTCAAAAGAAATTTGACCAAAAACCATTCAAAATCGAATTAGAGTCATGAATTTCATTCACGTTTTGAAGAACAGAGCAAAAATAGTGAAAAATTCGAGTTTTGATAAAAAAAACTTACTTGAAATTGAAAGAACTTGAGTTTGGAAGAGTCCAAATTTGTTGGAGTCTAGAGAGAGAAGCTCTGGAAATTTAGGAACAACAGATTAAGGTAAAAAGAAATCAAATACCCTTTCGTTTCTATTAAACCCTAGCCGCGGTCCGGATCAGCTCGGGAATCCAGTCCGGATCAGCTACCCGCAGACAATTTCCACCGTTCGGGATCCGGATCAGATTTTTCAGTCCGGATCGGCTTCAACTTTTTCTCCAGAAAAATTTACAAAAATTCCAGAAATTCCATAAAAAGTATGTAAGCAATTTTTGTATATCAACTTTAAACAAAAATCATCGTTTCATGTCAAAAGAAATAGATTATGCCAAATCTATCAATAATACCCAAGTAATGAAACGAAAATTTATAAAAATTAAATCCTTTAAAGTTGAACAAGTTCAAAACATCAATCACGATATAATGAGTAATGCGTATATCAAATCATTAATTTAGTAAAGAAAATGAAGCACACAGATCGATAGATGTTTGAAATCCCAAATAAGTTAGATAATATATCTAGTCAATTTATTATAGGGAGTGGCTCTTTGAGCATTTTTCAATAAAAATCCCACCTTATACCAACCTTGGAATTTGACAGAGTCAAGTATTCCAAAAAGCATTTTATCTAATCAACAAGAAAAACTATGCTTGGTATACATGTGGTAGCTACACACAGTACTCGGACGACCGAGGTGGTAGCTCTTTCCTCCATGTGGTGGTAGTTTTCACACTCCTCTTAAGGATGTAACTCTTTCCACATCTTTTGAGCATGAAACTTTAATAATTAAACTCCCCCTCAATTGGCTATCAATTATTTAATATATGAAGTATTCAACCAAAAATTGATCTTGAGTTCATACTTGACTTAATTGTCAAATAAGATAAAAACTATACCAAGAGATCATTTGAGAGAGAAATTGACTTTGATCAATTAAAGATGAACCAATTGATATAAACGATCATTGCATCAAATGAATTATCATGATATCCAAATCATAATAAATTTCTTAAAATATGAAATGATGCAATTAAAGTCAATTAACTAAAGCTCAGTCAATGTTCTATATATATACAAGAAGAAAGAACACAAACACAAACCAAAACCTATCCTAAGCAAAGGTTCAAAAGAGGTTATTTCAAGAAAGCATTCCAATTGCTTTACGTAAATGAATAAAACGTTTTTGATCCAAAGGTTTTGTTAAAATATCGGCTAATTAATCTTCAGTTGAAACATAAGAAATTTGAAGAATACTTGATTCAACTAGCTCTCTTAGAAAATGATATCTAAGTTCAATGTGTTTTGTTCTTGAGTGCAACACAGGGTTTTTAGAAATATTTATAGCACTAGTGTTGTCACAAAGAATAGTTACCGAAGTCGCAGAAATTCGGAAGTCGCTCAACACGCTTTTCATCCAAACCAATTGAGTTGAACAACTACCCGCTGAAATATATTCCACTTCGGCAGTCGAGAGTGCAATGTAGTTTTGCTTTTTACTATGCCATGCAACAAGACAATGGCCAAGATAAAAACATGCACCACTCGTGCTTTTCCGATCATCCACTGATCCAACCCAATCGCCATCTGAGTATCCTATTATGTCGAGAGTTGTGCCTATAGGATACCAAATTTCAAAATTTAGCGTACCTTTGACGTACCGGTTGATCCTTTTCACCGCTTTCAGGTGAACCTCCTTTGGTGCTGATTGATATCTCGCGCAAATCCCAACACTAAAGGATATGTCCGGGCGACTAGCCGTGAGATAGAGTAGACTTCCAATCATACTGCGATAAAGCTTCTCGTTTACACTTTCACTAAGAGATTCACTTCCTAATCCCTTGTTGCTAGTTCCCATTGGAGTTGGAAAGTCTTTAGAGTTTTCTAATCCGAATTTCTTGACCAACTCCTTTGCATACTTGGATTGGCATAGATGAATGCCTTCTTCACTTTGTTTGACTTGCAATCCAAGAAAATATGTTAGCTCGCCCATCATGGACATCTCAAATTCGCTTTCCATGGTTTCAGCGAATTTTGAAGCATCGTTGTTCCTTGTTGCACCGACTACAATGTCATCGACATAGATTTGTGCCACAATGAAGTTATCCTGAAAATGCTTCATAAAGAGTGTCCGATCCGCTCCCCCTCGAGTGTAGCCCTTTTCCAAAAGGTGCTTTGTCAACCTTTCATACCAAGCTCGCGGTGCTTGTTTTAGACCGTAAAGAGCCTTTTTCAGTAGAAAAACATGGTTAGGTAGTTTATGGTCAATGAAACCTTTCGGTTGAGCCACATAAACTTTCTCATTTAGAAAACCATTTAAAAGGTGCTCTTAACGTCCATTTGAAAAAGCTTAATTTTGAAATGACAAGCAATCGCAAAAAGAATACGAATTGACTCGAGATGAGCTACCGGGGCGAACGTCTCATCAAAGTCTATACCTTTAATTTGTGAATAGCCCTGAGCAACAACGCGTGCTTTGTTCCTAACGATGGTACCATCCTCGTTTTTCTTGTTCTTGAAAATCCACTTAGTACCAATTATGTTGTGTTGCTTCGGAGGCTTCGTTAGTTCCCAGACTTTATTTCTTTCAAATTGATGGAGTTATTCTTGCATAGCTTCAATCCAATAATCGTCTTGAAGAGCTTCATCAACGTTCTTTGGTTCCAACATGGAGACGTAACACGCAACTCCACAAACCAATTGTCTCCGAGTCCTGACTCCTTCTTGTGGATCTCCAATGATATTTGACTCTGGATAGTCCTTGGAGATACGTAGCGTTTGCGGTAACGGAGTACTCGGAGGTATGTGTGATGATTCCTGCACATCAGATAAACTAGAAGAACCATGAGATGCATCAACATTATCGGAAGAATTATTATGAGAAGATGCAATGTCTTTTACAGGAATATCATCATCAAGAGACATATCAGGGGTAGATTTATCAGATGAAAAATGAAAAGCTTCATTTACTTTAATATTAAAAGATTCTACCATCGTTTTAGATTCGAGATTAAATACCCGATATGCTCTACTGTTTGTAGAATAACCCATGAAAATTCCTTCGTCACTTCGAGAGTCGAATTTTCTAAGATTTTCGCGATCACGTAAAGTGTAACAGCGACTCCCAAAGATTCGAAAATATTTGATATTTGGTTTTCTACAAAACCATAGCTCATATGGTGTATTCAAAGTACCCGGGCGCAAATACACTCGATTGATTACATAAACCGCGGTGTTAACTGCTTTAGCCCAAAAATATAACGGGAGTTTCCGGCTGTGAAGCATAACACGCGCCATCTCTTGTACTACTATGTTTTTGCGCTCGACTACACCATTCTGTTGAGGTGTATAGGGTGCAGAGAATTCATGTTTTATGCCATAGGAAGTGCAAAAATCAATGAATTTAGAATTTATGAATTCTCCACCTCTATCACTCCGAACACGAACGATCTTTTCATTTTTCTCAATCATAACACGAAGACAGAGTCCTCACATGTTGAAATCCGATTCTCGAGTATAGAGATAAAAATCCAACAATGCGCTGCTGTCCAGGAAAAACCACCAGCAAACAAGGGGCTTAAAGATGTACTAGAAACTCCTAAAAAAACTCAAATCTGGAAGAAGTGGAAAATACAAAAATCGTAGACTTACCTCTCGTGAATCCGACGCCGCAAAACTCGTCCATAAATTCCGTCGGAGTAGCTCTATGGACCTCGTGGACTGAAATGCGACGGAAATGGACCACCAACGAAAGAACGTTGCACTGCGCTAACTTGCCGAAGACATCGATGCCGCAGCCTCCAAAAATTCTGAAACTCCTTCGCAAGGTGCAAAATAAGATGAAGATCAAACTCACTTGAGGGCTCAGAGGCAAAAGAGCTCGGAAAAATAGGGTAAAAGGCCCAAGAAATCGGCCTATTTATAGGACCTCACCAAAAAGTCCAAAAATCCACCTTTATTGGGCTTTTGGGCCCAGATTTCGGGCGCCCGGAACTTTCGGGCTGCTACAGTGAACCCAAAAGATGCCCCGGCCCGGCCCACGATCAGTGCCCAAATCCTCCTGGCTCCGACGCGTGTCCCGAACAGCGGACAGCGCGTGCGGAGCCAGCAGGCTTGCGCCACGTGGCCCCGACCGTTGAAAGTGGGGCGGTGGCGCCCGCCAATCGCAGGGCGCCACGTGGCACCCCCACGTCGGCGGTCACCTGCCCCGCCTGCTCCCCCTAGCGCGTGGACCGCGCGCGTGTGAGCTGGCCACTCCGAGGCCGCCACGTGGCCCGCCCCGGTCCATGCGCCAGCCGGCGCGTTTCCGTGGACCGCGTCGCGAGAGCCCGCCAATCACAGGCTACCACGTGTCCCTCGCGCCCGATCCATGCACCAGCGCCAACTCTCTGTGGACCGCACCACGTGCGCCGGCCAATCCGAGGCTGCCACGTGGCACAAGGCCGGTCCACGGCTTACCCGATGCACCAAAATGCGCAGAAAACTTCCGGGAGTCCATTTTTGGGCATCCGAACTCCGAAAAAGGCAAGTAAATAGCCGATTTTCGACGTTTTTCTGCACTTAATCCAAATATGACATCGAATTAGCCTAAAGACCTTTCTAAATTCTGACAAAAATAGCCGAAAGGCAGGCTCAATCCCGAACCTCACGGAGTCCGTCCAACGCGTCCATTTGACGCGTTGCGGGTCCGACACAGCAACAATAGGTGTTCTACATCATGGGTCATGGGAGAAGCTACACGGGGAACGGGGCTACTACAATGATTGCACTGTACATTTTGTTATACTCTTTCATGCCACGTATATTCAAATAATTGGTCCCTGTACATTCTGTTATACTCTCTCTCATGCCATGCATGTATATTCAAATAATCTTTTGGTTATATATATATATATATATATATATATATGTAATTACCTATTTATTATTTACCCACCCGTATCTTTTCTGGATATGGAACAATCATTAGTGGTTATTTTTGTTCTTGGTTCTTCTTATTTCATTTCTTCCCATCCCTGATACGCCCTATGAATTTTACCCTATATATATGTGAGTACAGTAGGTTACTGTTTGTAGTGTTCTGGATTTTCCCATGCAACTTTCCGATGAATCCATTGTGTAGAATACCTAGTGTTGGTGTGTCTGGCCCATGGTGCATCAAAGGGGTGCCACAGATGGACTTTGTGAGACTTGGATAGCTGATTTGGCCTTCGGCTGCATTTGCCGAATTTTAGAAAAGGTTTTGGGCCAATCTGAGGTTGGATTTGGATTCAGCGCGGAAAAACGCTTGAAAACGGCTATTTGTTTGTTAAATTTGGAGTCCGGATGACCAAATGCGGGCTTCCGGAAGTTTTAGGGGTTATTCGGTGCATGGGGGAGCCTCGTGGACCGGCCTGAGCCACGTGGCGGCTTGTTATTGGCCGGCTCACGCAGCTCGGTCCACGGGGTGGCGCGGCGGTGCATGGACTGCGGGCGGGGGACGCGTGGCGTGCCCGGATAGGCCGGCGCACGCGGCATGGCTCACCGATTTTGCGGGGTTGCGGTGGACCGGGCGCATGACACGTGGCGGCTTCGGATTCGTCGGCTCACGGGGGCGCGGTCCAGGGTGCGCGGGGGGGGGGGGGGCGCCTCGGGACTGCGCGCGCACTGTGGCGCCAGGCGGGCGGTCGGCCGCACTCGAGTGCGACACGTGTCGCCTCGGGGTTGGGCGGCCGTACCTACCCCCGCTGACCGCGAGGGGACACGTGGCGCATTGTGGGTCGCGGGGTTTTGCTGTCCCCTGTTCGGGGTGACGTGGCAGCACCAGGAACTTCCGGGCGCGTCGGACGGGTGTTGTGCCACCGAGTTTCCGGGCGCAGTGCGCCCGAAAACTGCGCCCGAAAACCCGGCCCTTCAGCCTTTGGGCTGGGCTATAAAAGGGCCCTTTGTGTTTCCTTTTCAGCTTTTTCTGGCCTGTTCCTGAGAGGGTTCTTCAGGGCGATTTTCCCCCTCACAGTGCACTACCCTTTGGAGGACTTTGGAGATTTTTGGTGGCACGTTTCCCGAGGTTCACCATTTTACGGCGCGGCGCGACGCTTACTTCCCCGGCGATCTTCTTCGCCCCTTCTCAGTGTTTGGACTCCTCCGACTCACCCCGACATCGGATTTCGCCGATTCTTGCGCCGTTGGACTCACGACAGGTAGGACTTCAACTCCTGTGTTTTGAGGTTCCTCGATTTCCGTGCTGATCTTGGAGTTTTCGGAGCACCCATTTGACCCATTTTTTGTCGCGGACTTTTGGACAGCACCGCAGTGTTCTTGCCATATCTTTTCACTCGGACGTCGGATCGAGGCGGTTCAAGAGGCAATTTTCATCTACACTTCGCAAGGAGTCTCCTGGATTTTTCTCAGATTTTTCTGGTTTTTGGCCGAGGGTGAGAATCTCCTTTTTCTGTGGTTCCTTGTTACAGAAATTTGGTACAGTTTGGATTGGGATGTTGCCCTTGTCGGATTTTTATCTCAGCGTAGGAAACTCCGAATTGGGCGTGCAGGTACTCGTTTCGACGGGCTCGTCGCGAGGATCGCGACAGTATTTTCCTTGGATTTTTCTGGGCATTTTTCGCAGGTAAAAATTGGTGAATTCTGGACTGTGGTATTAAGGGGCAGATTCTGGGAATTGTGAATGTTTAGCTTATGTGTTTTTCCTTTGGGGTATTTTTGTACAGATTGGTGTGGAGTTTTGCACTGAGCTTGGGTTCTGCTTTTGGGAATTGGGATTAGCGCTTGAGGTGGGTGATGTTGTAAACCTCTTATTTGGGATTTATCACTAGGCCTATTAGAATGCTCTTGATTATGCTGTTAGTAAATCTGTGAGATGGACCTAGCATGCTTGTATGAAATCCTGATTTCTTCGTTGATAATCGCATTGTTAGAAAACTACAAGTTAATTAATGGTGAGTCCATGCTTTAAACATGTAGTAGAATTACTTGGAATTTATGCTAAATCCCTATCTTGTTGATTGATTAAATGAAAGGCTGAGGTATGTGGTTAGGGTACTTAAAATGGTTCAACAAGTTAATGACTTTTGCATGCTTGAATGGTCACCTAGATAGGCCACCTTTTTCTGCTACACTATCATGCTGGAATTGACTTAGGAGAAACCATGTTGCATTCTTTCTTCAGTCACTTAGACATAGGGGATATTATGCTCGGGTTAGAGCAGGGGCTGGGTTAGTGTAGTCAGATACTTGGGTTTCGGGGAGAGGGTTTTGGGCTTCCTTTGGGAGACGGTACTTTTCCTTATAGAGCGGAGTGCGCGATTTGCAGACTTGAGACCCTGGGACTCCTGTCCCATATCGGTGTTATGCGTAGGCTGGCATACCCGATTTGGCAGACATTGAGAACCCTACCCCTTATCGGTGCTATGCGTAGGCTGGCATACCCGATTTAGCAGACCTTGAGACTCCTGTCCCATATCGGTGTTATGCGTAGGCTGGCATACCCGATTTGGCAGACATTGAGACTCCTATCCCACACCGGTGTTATGCGCAGGCTGGCATACCCGATGTGGCAGGCTTCGATTTTCTGATGCATACATTTAGCTATCTTTAGCTGGGCAGGTAGAGGCATATTAGTGGTAGCTTTTATCAGGAGTCATACTCTTAGTTACCGCATTTATTCTTTTAGCCTCTGGTAGACCTAGTGGGCAGGTAGGAGTTTTGTGTTGAGGTTTACCCACTAGGGGAGGCTACTGTCTTTATAGTAGTACTGACCCCCACTGTTTTTCCCTTTTCTTGTCCCCTTTGTTTTGCAGAGTCATCTGCCGGAGTTGCGGGGCCTTCCTCCCAGGATCGAGGTAAGAGGATCGCCGACTAGATAGCTGCTACCCCGAGCTCGAGTTTTTGTAGTTTTGTTGTATCCCCTGTACACTCAGACGGTTGTATTTTCTTTTATTCTGGGTCTGGCTGCGGCCAGCTGGTTGTATTTCACTTCGTGAGCTGGGAGAGACATATGTATATTCTTGAGAGTTTATTGTACCTTTACTTCCAGCATTTGTCTGAGATGTACTAGTTTCAGTTTAGCTCTGTTTTATGCTCTAGCATTATTTCTTTATATCTGAGCAGGTTACCAGCGCTTCGTGTACACGGGAAATACCGTGTGCACGGCGGGTCTGTGGACGAGCCCGGGTTCTGGTTTACACCCGGGGCGTGACACTGTTTACTGTGGGCAACAATTACTGTGTTACTGTTCAGCATTAATGTTCCTTTCTTATTCCTATTATTATCTCTGTGTTACTGTCTTATTCTTTTCAAAATTATTCCCTAATTTTTTCCTATTGCCTATGTCATTACTCAATAGATGTCTACAAAATCCCACCCCACCCCCCTTGCTTATTTGCTCGCGAGGTACGGTGCTCTTCTGTGTGGTCTCTTTCGCATGGATTTAATCGACTGTACTCTGGATGGATGCACACTGTTTTGTTAGTTCCTTCTGTTGTTTGTTTTTTTCCTTCTTTCCTTTCTTGGGATTTACTAATATGTGTGTTTACTACTCTTTTCAGCTTCTGTTTTCTTCACCATCGCTTATCATTGTGTTTTGATTTTGCGGATTTGTGTGCTAATTTGCTTCTCTGTTGTATTACGTACTCTGCATGATTTTGTACCAACTATTTTCTGTGCCTGTTGGTGGTGGCACTGGTTTTTGTGGGTTGGGGTTGTATCAGGTGGAGGGGGGGGGGGGGGGGGGGGGGGGGAGGAGTAAGGCTGTAGTGTGGTCTGTGCGTGCTGAACATAGACAAGTTCTATCAGGTAGTTGGGGGGGGGGGTGGTTGCCTTCATTTATGGCCACACTGTGGTCTGGGCGTACTGATTGTAGCCAGTCGCCCCCGCTTTTAGCCGGAGCTCTGCAACCCTCTCTAATTTTTAACCCCCATTCTGTTATACGTCCTCTGTTTTTTCCATTCCACGAATTTGGTCTTCTCTCCCTCTTTTCCTCTTACCTTTATTCTTCGTTGTTTGTTTGCCTATTCGCGCCCTTGCTGTTTTACTGTTTCTTCATTATTTATGTGCTTTTACATGCATCCGCGCATATGTAGGGTTGTGACAGGTTACGTTCTAATTCTACATAGGCATTTGCGGAATGAAGTTACATATGTTTCCTTACCTCTCTATGCTTGGCAGAGCCGGTACGCTACTCTTCGGGTTTAATTGATGTTTGGACGGTCCATTAATGGGCAACCACTTTCCGGAGCTTCAGTTATGCATGTACTTTTTGCTTGCATTTTTTTTTTCCTTCATCTGGCTTAATCCTTACTTTTCCTACTTTCCCTGCACTCTCCTTTCTCGCTCTTACTTCAGTCTATTTCTTTCTTTGCTTTCTACTTTTTTCCATGTCCTTCTTTTCCCGCGGTTTTTTTTTTTTTTTTTTTTTTTTTTTTCCGTCTCGACGGTTTTTTCTTTTTTCTTTCTCTTTCTCTCTTTTTTCTTTTTTTTTTTTGTGTTGTGTGTGTTGGTGGCGGTGATGATATTCGCGGAGGGCCTCGATTTTACGGTTTTCGGTTATGATTAAATGGCCCGTTGCTTGCGATTCTTTCCCTTTGGATTCTTCGCATCGAATTTCGGTATTGTTTGTAATATTGGACGATTCATTTTTTTTTTTTTTTTGCCTTTCTTTGTTTTTTTTTTTCTCCGGTCGTTCCGTTTGTTTTCTGATGGTTTTGCTGCTTTGTCTTCGTCTTGGTTGGTTTCCTTCCCTTTGCTGCTTCGGCCGGGTGGCGCGAATTTCATGTTTTGCCTTAGCTTGGCCTGTTCTTTAGACGGCCCGCTCACGAGCAACCCCTCAGTTGAGCTTCGGCATGGAATGTATTCTAATTACATTTTTTCTCATTCGTTTTTTCCTTTTTTATCAATGGTACGTTCCTTTTTCTCTTGCTGTATTACTGCTTGTGTCTTTTGCTGCCTCGGCTGTACCTACTTGGTGCTAATGTTCCGTTTCGGAACCTCGCCGGCTTATCTGAGCCACCCTAGATTTACATTGTTTGCTACATTTTTTCCCTTTCTCTTTGTTTTCCATTGATTTTTTCGATGCTTTCTTCTTACTTTTTCTCCTTCTGTTCTCCTTTCTTTTTTGTAACTTCGCTACGACTTCATGTTTTGTTCAGTCTTTGCACCTTACCGAACTGCAATTGCTTTCCGTTCCACGGCATGCCTCCTTGGTTTTTGTGGTTTCCTGCATCTGTCGGGAATTGGGCGTTGTTCTCGACAAGTGTTTTGCTTTTTCCTTTTTTCTCTTCCTTTATTACTAACCATTTTCTCTTCCATCTCTCTTTAGTGTATTCCTTCCTTCTCTACACCTCTGTCCTTTCTTGCAGTTCTTGCTATGTCGACTATTTGTCTTTCTTACAACCGATTACTCCATGAGATCTGCGAGCAGCTTCCAATGTCCACGCCGCAGTGCGTGCTGTCCACAGATACCGAAGGAATGTTTTTGGCTTACATGGACTTTCCCGTGCCTCGGGAAGAGTCTGTTGTTGAGGTTATGCGTTGTTGGGGTGCGCGTTCTTCTACATCTCATGGTGCTGAACAAGAGGCCGCTCGCTCTGCTATTAAGAAGTTGGTTGATGAGTTTAGCTTGCAAGTTAAAGATGTGAACTTTGACGAAAGTTTGTCCTACAAAAATTTGTACGAACATCTTTTTACGGATTACGGTCTACTATTTGCTGAATATAACAGGCTGTCAAGAGAATACAATTTCTTGAAGTACTGTTATATTTCTACTGTTACTGAGAAGAATGAGTACGCATCTGAGTGGCTTAAGATTCGGCGTGCTATTGAGGAGTGCCATGCGGTGGTGACTCACCTCGATCCACCTGATTTCGTTACGGTCTCTGCTCAATCTGACGCCATGTTTGTTCACAATGGTTATGTGTTGGGACTTCATATCGGCTGTATATTTTCCTTCGTACTTTTCTCTCTGTATTTCTACCAATTATGTCACGCCCCGAGTTTCAAAAAACGGTCTATTTTTTTTTATTTTTATATAAATCAGAGTTCAAACTTTAAAACTCAGGATGTGGACAGACCGTGCCACATGCATAGGAAATCCTCTGTCCACACGGACAGAGTCTCCCCTATACATGCTCGGCTAGGCAAGTACAATAATACAATCAGAGAGCAACAATCACTTAGCTAAACATAAACATAAACTTCTACACTAGATACATCCACAAGACATAATCCAAATAAATTCCAACTCAAAAATACAGAGACAAAACTAAGGTCATGATACTGAAACTGTAAACACTAGCACTGGGCCACTGCGGCCAATAGCAGGGTCAACTCTATCGCAACAGCTCACTGGATCGTCCTGACATCTCAGCACCTGAATGACCTAAAATGGTGGTCACGCAAAGGGTGCGAGATACAACATAAATGTATTTTAGTGGGCACGACGGGCCTAGAAATAGCAAGTCATACCTATCGGATACCATAATAAGCGGATAACAAACTAGGTATAATCTGGACGATATATAATAATCATGTTGAAAATAAAGCAGGTACTCATAAAATAACCTAAACATGCTATATCTAACCATCACATAAATCAGGACAATGTCAATATATCATGCTGTAGAATAGGCAGGTATGACAATACATAAATGTCAAGCTATAAAATAGAGTACCAATAATCATGTGCTAGTCATGCTAATAAAGGCTGGAGTAACAATGCAAATCATGCATCAATGCTAGAACTGAAATACCCAATCAATGCCGTCATCGGTCACGAGGACTTAGACCAATGCCAAAGCTGGCACGTTCGGCTGACATATAACCCGGCACCATCGATGCACTCAGGGGCACACGTGTTGCCACTATCGTCCACTATGTGCAGCCTGGGGCTCATGGGTCGCCACTATCGACCACTTTACCGGTAAAGAACGCATTGTGGGGGATCAATCCCATGGCGTACGTGAAATAAGTAGCTAGTGCTATGGCGATCATAATGCTGATGCTCAAGCTCGCAGTCAAAAGACTGAACAATTGGCAATGAGCAGGATAATCCATGTCGGGATGCTGAAAACTGTAATCTCAACCGAGGCTGTATATCTGAAGCAATATCATAGAAACTGTACCACTAAAGCTAAATAACAGAGCTGTATAACTGAATTGTACTCCTATTCTAACATGCAGTATAAGAATAGGAAATGCTGATATGAAGTGAACTGATAATCACTCTAGCTAATGTCCAATCAGGCATGGCATATATCCAAATATATATCACTATACATACTAAGTATTGAGAATGAAAGCATATAGAGAGCTCAACTGTAAGATCAATGCCACATAGCTATATATACTGGAATGAAAGCAAGTAGAAAGGCTCAATCATAGGATCAAAGCTACATCAAACACAGAGGTCCGATGTAGTGGTCCAGGTCCCCATGCAGTTTTTCTCGTGAATCCACAGTGAGAAACACCTATTATTGGTGTGTCTGGCCCATAGTGCATCAAAGGGATGCCACAGATGGATCTAGTGAGGTATCTAGAGCTGGATTGGCCTTCGGCTACTTTTGTTGAATTTTTGAAAGGGTTTTAGGCCAAACAGAGGTTGGATTTGGATTTAGCATGGAAAAACGCTTGAAAACGGCTATTTGCTTGTATGTTTCTGAGTCCGGATGCCCAAAAATGGACTCCCGGAAGTTTTCTGTGGATTCTGGTGCATGGGGGGGGGACCGTAGACCGCCGAAATGCCACGTGGCCGCCTATCATTGGCCGGCTTGCACTGCTCGGTCCACAGAGCGGCGCGGCATGGTGCGTAGACCCGACGCAGGACAAGTAGCGTCACCGGGTTGGCCGGTTCTTGATGCGCGGTCTACAAAGAGGGGCGCGGCGGTGCATGGACCAGGGGGGGACACGTGTCAGTCCCCGGGTGGTCGGCGCACGCAGCGCGGTCCACGGAACCCAAAAGCGGGTGTGTGGACCGGGCGTAGGAGGACAGGTGGCGGCTTCTGGTTGGCTGGCTCACCGAGCGCGGTGCACGGGGTGCGCACGAGGCACCTCGGGGCGCGTGCGCGTTAGAGCGCCAGGCGGCGCGACAGTGCCGCACGTGGGCACTGTAGCGGGACGCGTGGCGCCCGCGGATTGGCGGTCGCCACCTACTCCCTTTGACCGGGGCGCGTCACATGGAGCGACGCGGCTGGGCTTGCACACGCTGTCCCGTGTTCGGGACACGTGTCAAGCCCAGGTGAATCCGGGCACTCCACGCAGGCCTGGGCTCAGCACTTTTGGGTGCCCGAAAATGGGCCGAGCACCGGAAAGTGAGGACACAACGGAAATTTCCCGAATTGTTCAGTTGGGCCTATAAATAGGGCCCGAAATACTTCTGTTTCTCTTTTCTCTGGCTGGTTTTTGACAGTGTTCTACATAGAAGTTTTTCACCTACCTATGCTGCATCACTTGGAGAGTTCCTGGAATTTTAGGAGGCACGTTCTTCGAGATCTACGGCGAATCGGCGCATCGCGACGTTCCTTCATCGGTGACCCTCTCCATCGCGTTTCGGTGCGTGGACTCCCCCGGGCTGCTCCGACCATATTTTTTGATGATTCTTGCGCCGTTGTCTTCAAGACAGGTAGGGCTACGACTTAGCTATTTTCAGCTTCCCCTTGTTTTGAGTTTTTACTGGGTGTTTTCGGCCATCTTGTGACCCCCTTTTTCTGCAACGGAGTTTTGGACAGCGTTGAGGTTTTTCTACGATTTCTTCGCCCTCGAGCATCGGATTAAGGCGAGCAAGTACTCGTTTCGCATCTACACTTCGCAGGGAACGTCATCGTGATTTTTCTGAAATTTTTTTAGATTTTCCCGAAGGTAAAAATTTCACTTTTCTGGGCGGATTTTTGACTCGATATATTTTCTGGAATTTTCGTGCTTACCACCTTGTTTATTTTGTAACTCGGCCTATAGATGTCGGATTGAAACGTGCAAGTACTCGTTTTCTATCTACTCGTCGCAAAGGTCATAGGGATATTTTTTTCGGAATTTTCAGAGTCCATCTCATAGGTGAAAACTGAGCACTTTCTGGACTGGTTTTTGTGGACAGCGGTTAAGTGTGAAATTGTATGTTTAATTGGGCACCGTTTTGGACACTTTTGCAGTTATCGCGGCGGGCGACATTCTCCTTGGGCGAGAGTGCATTTTGGACTTGGATTTAGCGATCGAGGTAGGTGTTGTTGTGAACCTCTTATTTTTGACTACCCACTAGGCATATTGGAGTAATTCCTATGTTAAAATGTTGATTGTACCCTCCGGATAATATTTGCATGCTTGTATGAGATCGAGGACATTATGCTAGTACTTGCCTTCATGTGGGTTTGGTGATTAGAAGTGGTAATATCATGCAAAAAGGAAGGCCAATTAATACATTGTGAGTATTGTGCATGTGGTATAGGCAGACATAGGTTATATTAGTATTTAATGTTCTTATGCATTTATTAATATCCTGGAATAGCATGCTCTAATAAATGTAAGAACATCGATACCTGTATTTCTTTTGTATCATCTTGGGACATTTGCATGTTTGTATGGTCATCTAGATAGGCCACATTTTTCTGCTATACTATCATGCTAGAACTTGACTTAGGAGAAACCATATTTCCTGCTTTTCTCTTTTCATATTAGACTCAGGGTATTTATAGCTCGTGCGCGAGCAGGGGGTTTAGGATAGTGTGGTCAGATTCTTGGGATCTGGGACAGGCTGGACTTGATGGCAGGGTATTGCGGCGACCGCGGACTTTGGGTGGTCGACCGGGTATTTACAGTTGCATCAGATCGGGGGGGGGGGGGGGGGGGGGGGGGATCAGGCTTTCTTTAGTGGATGGATTTTCCCACTTCGATTAGAGTCATGAGGCTTTCTTTAGTGGATGGATTTTCCCACTTCGATTAGAGTCGTGATCCAGTCCTGCTATATTATGACACTGGTTACTTATTACTTTACTCGTGTGGGTCGCTCCCCTCGAGTGCCACTCCGGAGTGTGCGACAGGCAGGCTTTGAGTCCTTGAGACTCATTCTTCCCATCGGTGCTATGCGTAGACTAGCATACCCGATATGGCAGGCATAGCAGGCAGTACCAGTTTTATTGGTCCATCGATTGGGTTTATTCAGGCAGGCATTTAGATACTGATGCATACATTTAGCTATTCTTATTGGCTCGGCATTTAGAGGCATATTAGTGGTAGTTTTTTTATCAGCAGTTATATTCATAGCATACCACCTCTCTTTCCTTTTCGCCTCTGGTAGACCTAGTGAGCATGTCAGAGTTTGAGGCTTAACCCACCAGGGGAGGCTACTGTTTTTATAGTAGTTCTCACCCCTATTGTCCTTTTTCCTTTTTCTCCCCTGTTTTGCAGAGTCCTCTGTGGGAGTAGCTGGGCCGTCTTCGGCAGATCGAGGTAAGAGGATTGCAGACTAGATAGATCGTCTACCTCGACTGCGACCTTAGTAGTGCTTTTGGTTATACCCCTTTATTCTCAGACAGTTGTATTTTATTTTGGGTTTGCCTTTAGCCAGCTGTTTGTATTTATTTGGTGAGCTGTGAGAGACACTTGTACTTTGAGAGTTGTACTTTACTTTTACTTTCCAGCTTCTGTTTGAGATGCTTTAGTTCTAGTTTAGCTATGTTTTTATGCTCTTTTATTATATCTCTTATATCTGAGCAGGTTACCAGCGCTTCGTGTACACGGGAAATTCCATATGCACGGCGGATCTGTGGACGGGCCCGGGTTCCGGTTTACACCCGGGGCGTGATATCCGACCTATCACGGTACCCCATAGGGCCGAAATGATAAAGCCCGGATCGAAGATAAACCCACCTCAGGGTAGACGATCACGGTGACCGCTGGATGGCTAACGAGCTGGCGGTTGACTACTGGGACCTGAATCATAATCACAGGTCAGAACAAGACTCACTTATACCCAACCACTGATACACTGTATGCAGAAAGCTTAAACGAGGAACTTCAGTAAAGTCCCGGGATTTTCCGAAATTTTTGGAAATCTGCCGATCGATCAACTATGATCCGATCCGTGGCTATAGGTCTCCGAATTTAACCAAACTTGAGTGCTGCCCTGGAACGCTTCATTGAAGACGTTCGGGCACTCAAACTCCACTGGATGCGACTCTGTGCTCATACGGTGCCATAAATACCGAAAACACATCCGAATAAGCCAATTTCGGCTCCGGAAGTCGCCAACGCTAAACTAAAATTACTAGACCAGCCAGGACAGCATCGGGAACAGCCAAGGATATCTGACAACTATAATTAATCACCATAATTCCTCGAATTGCGTGATTAATGCCGAATTACCGATAAACCGACGATTTTGCCAATTTACGGTTCAGAATCCAATTCCCGCTTAACAAAAGCCGTCGGATCTCCAACGAAGGGTTTAGAGATCATAGGCACACAACCCAAAATAGCCCATGAGGCTACAATTGTAATTAGATCCCTAGGGTTTCTCAAAATTGCATATTAACATGCTTTTTAACACCTTTTTAGCTTGCATTTCATTTCTGAATGCTTTTGAACTGAACTGAGGCCACCAGTAGGTGGGCCTCGATGGACTGAATGTCGTGCTCACCATTTGGGTGCAGTGCGGAACCCAAGGACAACTTCGGGTCAATATACACTATGCAAATAAGCCCAAACTGTCAATTTTCATACATACACTTGACCAAACCCAAATTTAGGGTGAGCATCATGCTTAGTAGGTCGAAAGGACTCAGAGGCTCAGCCTGAGGGTGCAACCAACTTGCTGGAACAGCTTAAGGGCCATCAAGTGCCCATTTAAGGCTTAGCTTATTAGATCCACTAAACCACTCAGTCATTTGCTGAATTAAGATGAGCATCAAGTTCCTGCGATCAAGAGGACACAAGGGCTTGCCCTACTGAAGTTGCAAAGCTGCTGGAGCAGCACCAACCATGACTTAACCCAAGCTAGAGCTTGGCATGTCCATACTGTAAATCCTTTCAGTCATCTGCCAAAATAACTTGAGCAGCAAGCTCCTGGGACTGAGGAGAGTTGAGGGCTCACCATTGGGCAGCAGCTGGAGGCCGAAAACCAAAGATGGAGCAAGCTCGGCTATGGGCACTTGCACCACCATGGCCAAGAACACAAAACCAGTGTTCTGGAGCAGATCTTGAGCAAGCATGGCCTATATTTTCTTGCAGGCATTGTAAGTATCCTTGCCAGGTCGGCCAAGCGCGCACGCGGGCGGCGGTTGGCCGGAGCAAGGTGGTGCGGCCTACCATGAGCACCACTAATGGTGAATTTTCATGCATAGGGTTCTAGGTCCAAGTAAAGGTCCAGGGTGCTTGTCCTTGATACGGTGAAGCTTCCCAGAGCGGTGGCCGGTGGCGGATGGCCGGCGGACATTATTGCGGCCAACCAAGCACCATTAATGGTGAAGCCGTGAGCAGGGGCCAAGGGTTGCATGCAAGTGCATGCATGGGGTTGTTTCGGTCATGTGAAGGTTTTTGGGTTCGTGGCCGGCGATGGGAAGTGACGCCGGCGCCGGAGCAGCAAGCTCGGTCGAGGCCTCACAAACCCGAAACTAGGGCACGGGATGGCGGCCACTATAGTGCACCAGACCTCCTCTAATTTGGTGGAAGGCAAGAACAGGGCCAGAGGAACGTGGTCATCATCTTGTTTCCTAGCCAAAAGCATCGAGAGCGGCGGTTGCCCGAGGCGGAGCATATGCAGTTTTCCGGCGGTGCAAGTCCACCGCCGGCCAACCGGCGACTTCCCGACCTCGGGGCTGGGCAGGGAAACTCCTCAAGACCCAAGGAACCTACTACTACAAGTCCTGGGACAAGAAACCGAGAGACAAGAGAACCTTACCTTGGTCGGAGTTAAGGAAGAAAGGTAATGGCCGAGGTCTTATTCCCGGCGTCGCGCGGCCCAGGCAGGCGGCCGTACCCACAAGGTAAGATCTCCAGAGGACCAGGGAGATCCCAGAAGGCTCCACACCAACTTTGATGGGGTTTGGTTGCTTTTTTCAACACCAACCCGAGAATAAGAAGTAACCTTGCTTCTCTTGTTTTTTCGGCAACGGGGACGACGGCGCTGGTGCTTGGGGAAGACAGAGAAGGGAGAGGAGAGGTCGTGTGGGGGCTGCGGTTACAAGAGGGCTGCGGCTAGGGTTCCTCCCATAGATGCCCTAGGTTGCTTCTTATATACTTTGCAACAAAAATGCAAACAAGTCCTCCAACTCTTTATATTTTGATTTGGGTCCCTAACTGAAGCTAGATTTTGTACAAAGGTCCCTCCCCTCCAAGTTCTACACACTTTGGTCCATAAAATATTAGGCTTCTTCGCAAAATACTACAAATTTTTCAGTATTTCATGCTTTTTGAGACAACCAGGTTGTCAAACTGAAAAACGGACACCACCACGACGTCCGGCTCGACGAAACCTATTGAGTAGCAATTTTGCTTCGCTGAATTCGAGCTTCGATAATTCTAAAATTCATCTTATACAGTAAATTATATAGTTTGGCACGCTTTACGATGCTTTAGGCTCGTCAAACACAAATTTCGTCAGCGCCACTACGCTCTGAACGTCGACGCCATTTAAATTGACTATATGGACTGTCAGATTCGAACTCCAGACAGTCGATCGACCGACGTTAGCCGGCAAGGGAATTAAATCAGGGGTTACTATTCATTTCACTATTCACTTAAGTCGTGGGCCCCACTACACTCTTTGCTGATTTCGAGATGATTCGACCATCAAATCGAAAATCGGTTTACACCATATTTAATCAATTCGACGAAATAGTCGCACTGGTAATTTTAGATTCTCGAGACCAGACTCGGATCTGAAAGTTAGGAAATAGTGTCTCGAAAATTGTGCAATTTGCACATCGGTATACAACTACTTAAGTTTAATTTTGCATTTTCTCATACACATTCACATTTGAATTCCCCAAATTCAAATTTGAATTTCTCAGGTACTACAAACTATGTATTTTCCATCTGGGTTTTCTTTTAGTTCACATACTTTTGTAGGCTCCCCTCTCGCCCCACTATTTACCCTTGAGCACTTTTGGCTTTCCTAATCCTGTGCTCTCGGTTCCTTAGCTTTACCTGATTCAGGTTCTGTGTATGTTTTCCCTGGATTTATAGTGTTTTGAGTATTATCTGTTTCATCCTTCCTGTGTTTTTCGTGGGCTTCGTATACAGTGGATGTCGTGTTTTCTATTTCGTTTACGTGCTTTGGTTTTTCGTTACTTTTTACTTGCCCTTATCTTGCTTACCATGGGAATATGAGGTCAGATCCTTCTTTCCCTACTTATTTTACGAACTACCAAGGTGATTCTGATACATTGTCAAAAAAAAAAAAGGATATAAGTATTTTTTGTGATTGTCTATTTCCTTATCTTTTTTTCTTTTCTCTTTCTTTTTTTTTTCTTTTTTTTTTTTTTTTTTTTTTCTTTTTTCTTTCTTTTTTCTTTCTTATTTTTGTCCCTCCATGGTTTGGAGGAATGATGCTGTGAGATTTGGATGGCCTAATCCTTTGGGCAACCATCTTGGGCAACCATCTTGCCTCCTACATATGCGCGTGTGCCTGTGAATATATGTTACTTTGTTCTTTAAATGCTTAAGTAGTCTTAGAATATAATTATGTGCCTTTAAATATATATATATATATATACACACACAGGATGAAATAAAAAGGAAGAAAGTATGACTTTTATTGTATTGCTTACTCTGTTGCTTTTCTTTACACGTTTGATCCCAAAATATGTGTGTATACATGTAAATGCATAAACATTCATTTCTTTAATGCTTAGTTTAGTGTGATTTCATTGCTGTATTAGGCTTTTAAATTTTCTGCTATTCGTTGATGTTTGATGAGTATATTGTTGCTTTTAGGTTCTCTATTAATCCATCTTCTTTCAGTGTTCGATTTACTATAACTTCATTCCTTGATTTTTGCATATAATCTTGTATGATTTTCTTCAGTGCCATCCCACATATTACATATACATGTATGCCTGTAAATATATGTAGCTTTGTTCCTTGAATGTTTATGTAGCCTAAGAGTGCAATTTTTGTTATGGCTTTATTGTAGTGCTTATCGTGTTGGTTTTCCTTTGCCCATTTGATCCCTACATATGCATGTATATATGCAAATCCATGTAAATTTATTCCTTCAATGTTTATTTTCCTGCAACTCTGTTTCCTGAATGCTTACGTGGAATTAGCGTCATGTTTGTTACAGCTTCTATCATATTGCTTATCGTGTTGGTCTTTTTTACCATTTTTTGTTCTTGCGTATGCGTGTATATATGTAAGCACATGTCGTTTCGGTCCTTCAATACATTTTTTCGGAATTAGAATGTAATCTGTTATAATTCCTTCAATGCTTCTTTTTGGATTGTTACTTCAAAAAGTTGGTTGCCAAGAAATAGCACTTTCTAACAGTTGTTGGCGCCGAAAGTACACCCATAGCCCAAGTCACCCATTGGCCCGCTATGCTGATTTACCTCCTCTGTTTCAGGTAGTAGAACCTAAAAATTGTTGTTTTGGCATCGTAAAAAAAGCAGAAAAAACAAAAACATAACCAAGTGCATGCAAAATGGTCGGAAACAGCAAGTTTGGTAGGCAAATTATTTTTTCTATTTGGGAGGAACACCAGCTTAACATTGGGTTTCAAAAAAGTTGCTTAACGGAATTAGCAATTTGAGTTTCATTTTTTTCGCCATGAATCCTCTAAGAGCCATGGCCTTCTATTATAATGTACTAGATTTTTGGTATATAAATAAATATAAATAAGAATGGTATGAAATACTATTTTTATTAAACTTAGAGAAGTAAAGAATAATTTGGAAGTGAATTGGGCCGAAATCGGAATAAAAATGAGGCATATAGAATTTTATATGAGAAAGGAGCTCGGATTTTGGCAGAAAATTTATAGTGTCAGAAAATTATGAGAAAAATTGGGGAGGTCCGTATTTATGTTTTAAGGCCACAATAACAGTTTCGCATCAATCGGATAGCTGAACAGTGAGAAAGGGGTCTGCCAGCAATTTTGAATACAGCGGGACTTTTGGTGACCCATAAATGGTCCAAACTAAAAACTTAAGGTAACACACGATAAGTTAACTTAAGTCCAGTATGCCTGTCAAATTTGAGCGCAAACGGGACGAAAACGGTCGAAAAACGGGCGAAAACAGGCGAAACGGGCGAAATCCGGATTTTGCTGTACATTCGGGCGCCCGGGTTTTTACTGTAGCTGCGCCCAATTTACTGTAGTAGTAGCGGGCCCCCATTGGTCACGCAAGGCAACGTGACGCGCGATGCGACAAGTCGCTGGCGCCCGCGTTGACGCGGGCTCGTGGGTGGCGCCACGCGACGGCCGCTCATTGGCCGCCGCAGGGGCGCGTTGACGAGGGCGCGTTGACGGGGGCGCAGGTGCGGGGACACTTGTCGCTCCCCGATTGGACGCAGTGGGTGATGTGGACGCTCGGGCGTCCACTGTAGCAGCCCGAAGTGATTTCGGGCGCCCAAAAGTTGGATTCGGGCGCCCGAATGTGGGGTTTTTCTGGCCATAAAACACCAGGAATCCCCTTATTTCTTCTCTTTTCCCTTTTTTCTCCAACCATGGGTCCAAGGGGGGAGGAGAGGGATTTCGTGGGAGAGGAAATAGGGTGCCGCGAGCGCGCTAGTTGTCCCGTGGGGCGCGCGCGCTGTGTTCCAAGGAGCCGGACGGACGCGCATGCACGAGTTTAACGGCGCGTCGATGTTAATGTAGGTTCCGTTTGTTATTTTATGGTGTTTTTCAGCCCACTTTTGGAATTTACCCGTTGGGTTTTAGATTTTACCCCATACTTTGTACCTGTTAGGGACTGGAGATTTTCTGTGCCGGTTTGCTGTGCAATGTACCGCTGGACTTTTCGGGGTGCGCTATTCGCACGTGAGATGCACCGTATTGCGTGCAAACTCGAAAAGACAAGAAAAATCGCGGGGAGACCAATTGCAAGTGTCTACGAGCAATTGGGGGCGAAACAAAGGTGGGAGATTCTATCGAAAAAGGGTGACCTCTCCCCTTTTTCCTATGGTTTTGATTTTAGAATCACTGTAGTAGCATGTTAGTGTAGTGCGTTATTAATTGTGAGTTAAATGGAATTAAGAATGAGGGAAAAAAAGGGTTTAACCCTAAAAAAGAATTATTTTTAGTTTGCCAAATATAGGTGATATATTTGCATGCTTAAATGAACCCAGAGAAAAGTGTAATTTTTAGGTTGCCAAATATAGGTGATATATTTGCATGTTTAAATGAACTCAGAGAAAAGTGCAATTTTTAGGTTGCCAAATATAGGTGATATATTTGCATGCTTAAATGAACCCAGAAAAAAGTGCAATTTTTAGGTTGCCAAATATAGGTGATATATTTGCATGTTTAAATGAACTCAGAGAAAAGTGCAATTTTTAGGTTGCCAAATATAGGTGATATATTTGCATGTTTAAATGAACCCAGAGAAAAGTGCAACTTTTAGTTTGCCAAATATAGGTGATATATTTATATGTTTAAATGAACCTAGATGAAAAGTGCAATTTTTGATTTACCTAAAATAGGTGATAAATTTGCATGTGTAAATGAACTTAGAGGAAAAGTGATATTTATGATTTACCTAAAATAGGTGATAAATTTGCATGTGTAAATGAACTTAGAGGAAAAGTGATATTTATGATTTACCTAAAATAGGTGATATATTCGCATGTGTCAATGAACCTAGAGAATAATGCAAGTTTATGATAAACCTAATGTAGGTTATTTATCGCATGTGTAAACAGCAATGGTTCGAATTATGTTTGTAATCATGTTAGGATAAGATCCTAGTAATTGTGTAAATGAACTTAGAGAAAAATGCAAAAATGATGTATGACTTAGGAGAAAACTGCGTCGAATTGCACGGATGTGAAAACTAGGAGAAAACCTAGAGTGAGGGTGTATAATGTGTGGCATTAACCCTAGGAAGATGACGCGTGGCACATGTTACAGATTAAGTGTCACGCCCCGAGTCCAAAAACTAGTGTATAAATTTTTTTTTTTTTTTTTTAAAATCAGAGTTGCAAAAACAACCAGGGCAATGACAGACCGCCACATATATAGAAGAGTCCCAATCCCCAATGGAATTGAGCCTTTTCTATATATGCACGGCTAGCTTGGCAACAATCATCAGAGTACTAACTACGTACAACTACATGCAAAAGTTACAATTAACTTTACAATTATTTACATCTGAATTACAACTCTTTCCTTTAACATCAAATAATACATGAACTTTCGGCTGTCCAGGGTCAGCATCTAACACGGAATCTCACCAACACGTCCCGACATCCCAGCACCCGCTCGGCCTGAAACACAGTCACCCGAGGGTGTGAGATACACCGGAGTGTATCCCAGTGGGCACGACGAGCCGAGAAATAGCAGATCGTACCTACTGGTATACAATACTAGAGGATAGTAATAATCAGGGGTTAGAATAATCAGATAGGCAATCATGAAGATCAACAGATATATAATCCCAGTTAGGTTGTGCAGAAATATAATCATGGAACTGTATTTAATTCGAGGATAGCAAAATCATGAGTTATGATAAAAGCAGGCTGAACAGGCAACATATGCAATAGACCACGGGTTAGGGTAAAGCAGATATATATATAACTGGTGCTGTAAAGAAGGCAAAACTCATAATCTGGGTACAAGCATAGGAGATAATTTTTTAGCAGAATTGAAAACATGTATCAGGATAATCAACACATCAAGGAGTTAGGACAATCAGCAAGATAACAATGAAACTATAATCAGAGGCATCACATAGAATCATATAAAGGTAGATAACTAGAAGCCAGATCAAAGAATCAAAGAATCAACACATGCATCAAATAGATGAAAACGCAAAGACCCAATCACAAGCTACCATTTTGGTCTTCGCAAAGACCTCAGGCGAGGCTGCCCTCTTGGCACCACCTGGTTGACATTCCCCAAACTAGGGTCACGGGTTGCCTCAGCTAACCACTTTACCGGTAAAGTACACCGCTACGGGGGATCAGTCCGCTAGTGTACGTGAAGAACAACGGTGCGGGCGAATCATGTGCAAATGCTCAAACTGGCGGTCCACTGACCGGGTAATCGGCAACAAGCCGGGAAATCCCCACTGGGATGCAATAACCAAATCAACTGAATCTCAACTCATATGCAAGACCAAGGCAAATCTCAACTCAGCATAAGCTCAACCGAAAAACTCAACTCAATCATGCAGACCAACCAAATAATACAAAACTTAAACACATATTTTTAAGAAAACTGTTTTGAAAAGTCCACACCCCGAAGAGCATTGCCCTCGTCCTATCAAACAAGAACAGACTCAGGCGACACTACGAAGCTTGGGTTTCCAAACCTCGCAGAGCAATTGCCTTTGTCCTATCAAACAAGAACAGACTCCGGCGACCCTACGAAGCTCGGTAAAAACATCAGTTAAACAAATCTATGTGCTCAGCAGTGTATCATTTGATCGACAGGACAAACAGGCTTACTCATCAACCATGGAAATGTTCCAAGATAAGATATAAATACCAGAGGCACTAAGAATAATCATGTAAGGCAGAATAGAACTGATAACAGGCGTAGCTCAACTATCAGATGACCAAACAGGCATGGCAATATGTAGAGCAATAATATAACCACTGGAAACAACTAATCAGCAGATATGGTAAAGATCACTAAAGAAGATCATAATCAGGCATAAAGCAGGTATGACGTAGCAAATAACTGAATCAAAGGAAGGTAGGCTCAAGCATTGGTAGATCAATATAATAATCAAGTATAGGAGTGCAACTACGAAATGGCCAATCAGCCAAAGCAACTAACAGTAATATATATTGTAACCAAAGGCAGACAGGCTCAAGATAAACTAGGTACCAAAAACAGGAGTCCAACCAATACCGTACACCGAGGGCCGAAAAGATCTCGGACCGAAGTTAAACCCACCTGTCAATGCGCAGGCAATTAATCTGTAATTCTCTAAATGCTCAACTCCAGGGGCAAACTGAATCAACCTGGATCAAAAATCACCAATCAGGGATCAATTCAGTCCCGCTAACTCTAACCTAAACCCAGATCAATTTGAAACCCTCTTAGTTATTTTAATTGTCACCCGGATACCGTTAAATCGACGATTTTGCCGATTCTCGAACTGTTATCCGATTTCCGCTCAACGAAAGCCGATGGATTCCCAACGAAAAGCTTAGGAATCATTTAAACATTTTACTAACCAGTACACATTGTCTATTTTGCATTAAAACCCCTAAAGTTTCCAAAAATTACACTTTAGTGCCTTTTTAGCACTGTTTTCGCTCGTTCTTTCAACTGGAAAACCATTTTAACATTCCGTCACTTCCAACAGGTTACTTATGTCTTGCTGAACACCGTGCTCACCAATTTGCAGCAGCACGGTGCCCGAGGAAAACTTTGGGTCATGAAAACCCTCTCTAACATAGCCCAAAATGAATTTTTGTTTCTCCGAGACTTCAAACACTGTTTCTAACGCGAGCATCGCGTTCAGTGACCCCAAATTAGCTAGGAATGCACTGTCGCGGCTTCGCTAACAGCCTAGAATAAGGTTTTGCTCCAACATTATTGTTTTATGTTGTTTCTACTATATCTTTTAATTTAAACTTCAAACAAGAACATTTTGTATATCAAAGTTGGTCTGGGCACTGCCAGGACCTCAGTGCTCACCCTGGTTGAGGCCCAGGGGTGCTGGTTCAAGCAGAACCAAGGTCAAGCTTACACCCTAATTCACAATGCACCAAACTTTAATCCACTCAGTTTCTGTTTGAACTGAAGTGAGCACAGAGCTCAGGGGACTATTTGGAGCAAGTTTCATATTTACAGTTTTATCAAATTCTAATTCAAAGTTCTTTGAGGCATTTTTACAAACAGGTGGCATGCACATTTGCAACACATACACACAACACCATGGGAAACTTGGTTCTCTGCAACCAGGGCACCTGAGGGCTTCCAACTTGGATCAACTAGATCCCCAGAGATTCTGGAACATTTCCCCTCAACTGGAGCAACTCGAAAACCCTCCAAGTTGGGCTTGGCTCGAGGAAGAAGATGACATGTTTTCTTGAAATTCGTGATGTTCCATCCAGAGGGTCTGGGGCTCAACCAAATGCACCAATAGGTGCCATTTGCCTCTTGGAAGCTTCCCATACCCTTGGCTGGCCTCGGGGTGCGGCGGCGGCGGCGGGGAGCAAAGCTCCATTTTGGAGCTCAAGCCCATTAATGGCGGATTTTTACAGAGGCTATAGGAAGCCTTCTAAATTGCATGGAAGCTTCCTCTGGTCCATAAAAAGCTTCCCGACCTTCCCACCCCGGCCGGAGATGGCCGGAACGCCGGCGGCCGAGATTTGATCCCATTTCGAACCCATCTTGGCCGCGCTTCAACCGCGCTGCATGGTTGCCATGCAAGTGCATGGACGGACTCCCCTAGGTCCCTAGAAGAGTTCTGGGCATGTGGCCGGCGTCGGAGAAGCCCGCCGGCGCCGGAGCTGAAAGTTCGGCCAACATGCAAAAATCCCGAAAGCTAGGGCTTCAAACTGCCACTTCCCTGCTTGATCAAACTCCACTAAATTTGGTGGAGTTCATCCTCATCCACTACAGTCCGAGCCTACCAAGTTTGGCCCAATTCGGTCCACTGGTTGCAGGGCTGTGATGAGGCGGAGCAATATTAGGTTTCCGGCGAGATTATTCTCTCGCCGGCAACCGGCTATGCATGGGAGCTCGGGCTTGTGCAGGGAGCATTCTTAGGGCCTAGGAATTCTACTGCATATGGTCTAGGGTGCTAACAACTAACGGTTAGGGACTCTTACCTTGGCCGAGCTCGGGGAAGAAGGGATGAAGCCGGAATCTGGGTTCTTTCTCCACGCGCAACCTCAGCAACCTCCAGAACTACTCCACGGATCCAGAGGAAGCCAAAGAGCACTTCAAAACCCAACTTGATGGAAGTTGGTTCCAACTTCTTCTTTCTCTCCCTTACTTGGTTTACTCTAATGGTGATGGTGTTCCTTTGGTCATCAGCACCTCGGGCTGGTTCAGGAAGTAGCAGAGGCTCCCCAGATTGCGAGAAGATCCTCCAGAAAGTTCAGAAGCAAGTTGCTCCAATCCTTCACCCTCCTCTCTCTCTCTCTCGGCTTAAACTCTAATGGTGTTTGGTCCTTAGTGTTCCCAGCATCCGAAGCCAGGTCTGGGAGATTCAAAGGATCAAGAAAAGCCTAGGATTCCCCAACCAACTCCTCGTGTACACACCAAAGAAGACCAAAAGCCATCTTTGGATTTAATGCAAATTTTCTTTTAGATTCTCTTCTCAAACCGGGTTCACACATAACCCACTCATCCGGGGTCTGCACAGTAGGTGCAAATTGCACCCAACACCTTATCCTATAAGCCCCTTAAATTTAGATACATAAAATACTAACATTTTATTGAAAACACTCCATTTTTGGTGCATTTCACGCATTTCAAGAAAATTCGTTCGACGAATTGCGAAATGGACTTCGCCACGACGTCCGGCTCGTCGAGACCTGTCAGGTAGCGTATCTGTTTGGTTCGTTCGACGCCCGGATTAAAAGTCGTTCCATAAAGTTCGACTCAATATAGCGCGTGGCACGCACTTCGATGCACCCGGGTCGCCAAACGCGAAATCCGTCAGTGCCATTGCGCTCAGAACGTCGAAAATAGCTAGGATCCATTACTCACACCTCTAGGTTAAAACTCTAGATAGTGGTTCGGCCATTAGTGAAAGCGAGGGATTAAAAACCGAGGGTTACTATTCACTTTAAGTCGCGGGGCCCGCTTTTTGATTTCAGATTTCTGGAAGATCCGACCGTCGGATCGAAAACATATGAATATGAAACTTCTATGTTTCGACGAGACGATCGCAATGGTGATCTCGGATTTTCCAGATCAGACCCCGATCAAAAGTCGACATTTTAGGGCCACTGTTGCACTACTATCTACCAATTTTTGCTATTTAAATAATTCTGGAATTTATTTAAATCTGAATTCTGGATTTTAAAATCATGGTTACTACATTAAGTAAGGTTGTGTGTTAGAGTATTAACTTAGAGTCAACTCTAAGGAAAAGCCTATGTGATTAAGGTTAAAGAGTTAAACAAATATAACCCTAGAGTTGGTCTTAGGGTGTCTGGGCAAATGGACAACCACTTTAACTTCAATTTGAGTTAAATAAATGAAAGAGAAATGTTTAAGAGTCCAAGAGACTCTCTAGTTACCCGTGTGACAAGACCTAGGGTAAGGGGTAAATTAATAAAAGAGGCAAAGTTTAAAAGAAAGTTAGAAATGGCTAAAGAACAAAAAAAAAAAGAATGCAAATTGCGTCTTCGAATTTGAGACTCGTCATTTGGGGAGCATGACTCCTTGGGTAGAAACCCGTTGGACAAGATACTTTCGAAAGGCTAAAGGTGAAAAAGAAAAAGGGTAATGTGAATGAACCTTCGGATTTGAGACTCGCCAATTTGGGAGCACGACTCCTTAGGTAGAGACCCGTCGGGCGAGATACTTCCGAATAGTTCCAAGATAAATATATTGCAAGAGATTTGAAAAGAGAAAGGTAAAAGTGAAAGTAAAGAGCTAAATGCTTAAATGAAAGAGAAAAAAATTTGCTGAATGGCAATGTAAGCTAAATGCTTGAAAAGAAAAAGAAAATGCATAAAATGCAAAAGAGGGTAAGTGCTAAAGTAAAATAAAAGAAAAGAAAAGAAAAGAAAAGTAAAGTAAAGTAAATTGTGAATGTTCCAACGCAGGTTGACTTGGTATTGGAGAGTAAGAGCAAGAACCATCTTCCGGGCAGTGACCCGTATAACCTAGTCCTCCGTTGGGCGGGGTAGTACATGCGTGTGCTATCAGCAACCATGAAAAATCTTATCTTGTGGTAACATGACTACCGGGCTGGAGCCCGTTGGGCAAGAATTTTCTAAGGGGTTAGCAACTTGAACTAAACCACATGAATGTGAATGAGCAAAAGAATATGTAGAGTAGCCAAGGTGGCTGGGCTAGCTTAACCCTTATTACAGCGGCATAGCGGCCGAGTTTATGGATAGTAGCCTAGTATGGCGGGACACGGTAGTATTGGGTCGATGAGTATACACAGGTAGTGTAGTGGCATTTCATATGCATATCAGCATGTTAATATTGAGGTTTTAGTTTTCCTAGCATACTACTATTATTGCTTCCATTGGATCAAGCGGTGTAGAACATTCTCTCTCGGTTGTTGAACCCACTGGGAACTTTAAGTAGTTCTCACACCCTTAGGTGACAATTTTTCCAGGTTCGGGTGCAGTCAGCGAGGCAGACGACAGGGGCAAGGGCCCAGCAGCATAGAGACCTAGAGGGTCTAGCAGATGTTACCTTTTTGTATTCTGAGTGAACTATGTATTGTGAGGAAAAGATGTAAAAATTGTAATATTATTTAATTGCAAGTTGAAAGATGAAAAATGTAATAAAGTTTATTCTATTGGTTCACTCATGTATGTTTTCATTTATAATTTAAACTTGTTGTTTAATGAATGAAAATTTTAATTAGTAGTGGTTTTTACTACTCTGATATTGAGGTTCTGCATACACTGAATGTGTTGTTCTGAATATTACCGTTCCTTTCGGGTAGTGAGAGGTCATGCCCGATTGGCGGGTCTGTCGGCGTGCCCGAACTGACCAAATTGGCGGTCTCGGGGCGTGACATCTATGCTCTTTTACAAGCATTTGATATTGTACTCCTTCAGGTTTGGTATATGAAATCTATTTGCCCATCGTGTGTGTGCATTTGACGGTGCGTGCCTGGGTTCAGCAGTGTGTGCGCCTGTGTTTGTGTTCGTGGCCGTATGTGCGACTGTCTGTGTGTATGTGTGTGTGCGTGTGTTTACATGCGTCTCTATGTGACTATACTACTTATCTTGGGCAACTGACTCTTACAGTTCGGTTCTATTATTTTATTTGGGCGGTTGGTTCCTGTGTGTGTGTGTGTGTACGTATTTGTGTAGAGAAACAGATGGCTTGAGACTTGAACGGTCTAATCATTCGGCAGCCATCTTGAGTGACCATCCACTATTTGCACTTTTTTTTTTGTTCATTCTCTAACTGTTCTTACTTTCCTACAATTGCTTTCAACTTACTGTTGTTTACTTCTATCTATTTACCGTCTACCATTTTGTTACTTCTTTTTTTTCCCCTGCATATACTTACTGTGCAGCGTGTACTGGCTTTTTAAGTTTTACTTATGTGCTCCGTCCCCGACTTAATTACAGCTATCTTAATTAATATGAAAAATCTGCATCTACCTTTGCATGTACATGTTTTAATGTTTTCTTATTTCGTATCTTTCTGGGGCGATGATGGTATAAATAAGGCTGATACAATAAATAAAAAAAAATCAGAGATTTGGACGGCGTATTTCTTTGTATGATCAAGCATGGTGTAGAGAAAGGCTAATATGAGATTTGGAAGGCCTAATCCTTAGGCAACCATCTTGCGCAACCATCTCGAAAGGTTTATTGTTTTATGCTCAATGTATTTGTTTTCCGCCAGCCTGTGCTATTGATTGAGCCTCTTCTTTTACTTTTTTTTTTTCTTGAATTTTGTTTTCTTCCTTTTTCCGTTTGACTGTGCTTACTTGTTTGTGTGTGTGTGCGTATGTGAGTGCGTGCGATTGTGTGTTTCGCGTCCAGCTAGATAGTATACACACACACACGTGCAATTTGCATATGTATGTTTTCTTCTCTATTGATAAGATAGTTGTCGTTTCTCTCTCTATTTATTTTCTACGCTCCTTAAAGTTATGGTTTGCCTTTACTTCCATCTTCGATTTAGATTACCAAAATACATATACTTTGCTTTTAGTTCCATCTTCCATTTGCCTACACTAAGAAGTGAAATAGAGCTTCCAGTTCCATCTTTGATTTAGATTACCAAAATATATATGGTTTGCTTTTACTTTCATCTTTCATCTGCCTACGCTAATAAATGAAATAGAGATTTCCATTTAACATTTACATATTAGAAGTGTATAGAACATGTGTATACTTTGTCATCTTGAAGTATTTATGAAAATACATCTTTTGAATAGGGGGAAAATGTAAGCAAATTATGTATGTTTTCACGTCTAATTTGTTCTTCTTTTAGTTTTCACGTCTAATTTGCACACGTTAAGGAGCAGAATAGATGTGCTCTTTTTTTTTTATAGATTAGAAGTAAGTAAAGCATGCATATATTTTGAAATCTCCAAGCATGCCTCAAGGGTCTTTTTTTAAATGTACATACCTTAACAGAGAACATAAAGATACATGAAAGGTGTTTTTACCAACATATGTGAGATGACTTTTTTTTTACCCAAATGTTCCATGTTTGATTTCTACACATTAAGAAGTGAAATAAAGGTGCTCATTTACAGGTTAGGAGTGACTAAAACATGCATACACCGTACAATCTCCGAGTATTCCAGAGAGGTCTTTTTTTAAATGTGCATACCTTAACAGAGAGCATAAAGATATATGAAAGTTGTTCTTCTTTTAATTACCTTCTCTTTAAGAAGCGAAATAAAGGTGCTCATTTACAGGTTAGGAGTGAGTAAAACATGCATACATTGTGAAATATCCGAATATTCATGAGGGGTCTTTTTTTAAATGTGCATACCTTAACAGAGAGCATAAAGATACATGAAAGTTGTCCTTCTTTTAATTACCTTCTCTTGGATCTTGGTATTTTCTGAAATGTACTTTCAAGTTCCCTGATTCTGAGGCAATGATGATAGAGAGATGAAGAATGGTGCTCTTTTTTTTTTTATAGATTAGAAGTGAGTAAAACATGCATATATTTTGCAATCTCCAAGCATGCCTCAAGGGACTTTTTTTAAATGTACATACCTTAACAGAGAACATAAAGATACATGAAAGGTGTTTTTTCATATACACATGTATGCTGCATTCTCTTATCTATAGTTACCAACATATGTGAGATGACTTTTTTTTACCCAAATGTTCCATATTTGATTCAATCTCTGAGTATTCCTGAGGGGTCTTTTTTTAAATGTGCATACCTTAACAGAGAGCATAAAGATACATGAAAGTTGTTTTTCTTTTAATTACCTTCTCTTGGATCTTGGTATTTTCTGAAATGTGCACGCACTATGAAGTGAAATAGATACACATGTATGCTTCGTCCTCTTATCCATAGTTGCCAACATATGTGAGATGATTTTCTTTTACAAAAATGTCCCATGTTTGATTTGCACACATTAAAAGGTGAAAAAGAGGTGATGATTTACAGATTAGAGGTGAGCAAAACATGCATACATTTTGCAAACTCCAAGTATGCCCGAGGGGTTTTTTTCTAAATGTGAAGTGAAATAGAGGTGCTCATTTACAGATTAGAAGTGAGGACAACATGCATATATTTTGCAATCTCCAAGCATGCCTCAAGGGTTTTTTTTTTTAAAATGTACATACTTTAACAGAGAACATAAAGATACATGAAAATCAAACATGGAACATTTTGGTAACCTGGCCATTGGGACACCCTCTTTGTCACGCCCCGGAGTCGAAACTGCGACCCGGGCTCGCCAACAGATCCGCCGCCTATACAAAACCCTGCATAGGCGAAGCGTCTAACCTGCAAGAAAAGGTACTACTACTAACAGATATCACAGCTATAAATAAAAATCTGCTGTAAAACTAACATCAACCACTGTACAACTAGAAAAATAATACAATAATGTCCATCTCCCAAAAATGATAATCATACAAATCCTCAGATACAAAACCCAGAACTCAACAGGGAGGTATCTCCAATAAATACATCAGTGTACAGGCTCTCAATACATAACATATCCTCACTACAAGAATCTCTCAAAAGAGGAAATAAAATAACTAATCTAATGAAGATCTCCTCTGAAGGGGTACCGCTACTCTCCAACGACGGGTAGGGATCTAGCTCGCGACTCCCTCGCCTCGATCAATAACCGCAGAATCAGCAACACCCGCTAAGACTCTGCAAAACAAAGGAGAGAAAAGAAAGGGAGGGGGAAAACCCCCAATGGGTGTGAGAACTACACCAAAAAGGGAGTTCTCAGTGGGTACCACCGCCAGGCCCGACGATCTGCCCACCAAGACTACAAAAGGAAATAAATAACCATGCAGTAAAAACTGAACTAGAAAGGCAGGAGATACTCTACAGCTACCATGCCTCTATCTAAATGGTCAATGGGTGGTACAGATGAAAATATATGTAACTACTCGAATCCAAGGTGCTCAATCGACCCAATCGAAATGACTGCCTCCTCGGGCCAGTCAAGCATGCGCCTACCTACTGCCGTTACATCCGAAGACCGGACTTACGTAGGGCGTCCGTGACTGCCAAAACTGGCCCAGCCAGAGGGACTGCGTCGACAAGTCGCGATACAAAGTAATAGATCCACTCCAGACGTGGCACTCGAGGGGCGCGACCCCACCGAGGAAAAGGTATCCGCGCACTCTGTCGAGCTCCAAGTGGCTCCTGCAGGCTATGATCCAAATCCACGCTCATTCTTAGAACGGAAGGACCCAAGATACTCAAACATCTAGCACAACGGTCGGAGTACTCTCAATGACTCAGCTAACAAGCTCTCACGAATCTTGAGACACTAGCGAACACCACCAACTCGTGGCACTAAACTCTAAACTCACTGGCTGGAGATACTCCACAGCCGGGGTCGACCTACAACTCAGGGCTAACAAAACTGGTCGGACGACACTCAACAACCCGGGACCACCGTCAACCTCAACGGTTCCCAACAACACTAGTACAGGTCTAAACTCAACTACCAGACTCCACTCAGCCCCCGGGCACGAGTGCAATAATAAAGGTATCTGACCGAATAAGCCCAATCAAATGAACCGGTATAAAACCCGGTACTGCCTGCTCTGTCATCAATCTCACGAACTCAGTATCATCAGTACCATAAAATAGCAGGACTGGATCACGACTCTGATCAAGGTGGGAAACCCATCCATTGAAGGAAAATCTAATACCCAATCTGATGTATAAGTACATATCCGGTCAACCGCCCAATATCCGCGGTCGCTGCAAAACCCCACAAGTCCACAAACTAAATCCAACCTGTCCCAGACACACAGTCCCGACTACACTATCCCAAACCCCTGCTCGAACCCGAGCAACATGAATCTAGAAGAAAAGGAGAAGGAACAAACATGGTTTCTCCTAAGTCAGATTCCAACAAGATAGTGTAGCAGTAAAAGATGGCCTATCTAGATGTCCATTCAAGCATGCTTTTGTCCTCAGAAACGATAAAAGAGAATGAAACATATAATAGCAAGGCATGCTAAAGTATTCCTACTATGATATACCAATCTCACATAAGTAGGCCAATGAATAAACATGTATGATCTCTATATCATCTGGTGTGGGATAAATATAACCGTCTACCATATGCTAAGTCTCTAATTCACCAAACATGTACAATAATCGGGTAAGCATCAATCCACATGATCTAGGCCATTTCCCTGCTTACCTCTCACTCATATCGGTTATACATTAATTATGCATGCTATCAATCATAGGGGGTGACATTCCCATAGGTGCACTCACATTAACCATAACATAAACATCCATGATTACAACTCCCATAAGGCACAACATGCACAAAAACCATACCATTCCCTTATACGGTTTCAGTACTAAGTTTACCCACCTGAAGCGCTTAATCCAAGGCAAACCTGGAGTCGGTGAAGAGCGTGGCCACATGCTAACAAATCCACTAAACCCGCATCCTCGGTACATGGTTGCACAAGCTTCAGCTCTATACAACATCACGCCAACCATGCAACACCACAATAAACAACATCACAATATAAACTATACCCAACAAACACCAACAACATTGATGTTTTTCCCAAACAGCACAAAGATAGGCAATTCTCACCTCCAGGTAGTGCCCCAAAAATTCTAGAAAATTCACAGTTGTGATCCTCGCGACGATTAGCCCCAAAATGAGTATTTATACGCCCCGTTCCGACACCTGTAGACCAAGATACAAATTAAATAAGGTAGCGCGTCAGCAATCCACAATACTGCGAAAACTGCGGGATACAACCCCAAAGACGCTTAACTCTAACCTTCGAAGAGTCCACAGAAAAATCCAATAAAAATACGAGCGCGTTACTCTCGAAGAGTAGATGTCAATCGAGTCCTTAAACGCCTCATTCCGATGCTCGTAGGTCAATATAGAAAATCGACAAGCCTCCGCTGTCCAAAATCTTGCAGCAGAAAAAGAGGTCACAGAAACACCTCGGGAACAGTGCTGAAAACTCGAAACAAGAAGAAGTGAACAACGCAGAAAACGAAGCCTTACCTCTCGTTAACGCGCTGTCACAAAAATCGGCTCAAAATTCCATCGGGGTGGTCCGGTATGCCTCGCGGACTGAAGAGCGACGGTAATAGCCGAAAATCCAAGGTGCGTCGATGTGCGTCGCGTCGCAGATAACGTCGATGCCGCGGCCTCCAAAAAACCCAAAAATCCAACAAGTGGTGGAGGGCACAGTGAAGATGGCTCTGTAGAAGAGGAAGCTCCCGGAAATGCCAAAAACCCGCTCAAGGCCCTCCCAGCTGCCTATTTATAGGCAGAAATTCGGGCCAAAAAAGCACTTTGGGGGACACTTTTCGGGTGCCCGAAAGATTCGGGCCCCTACAGTGTACCCGAAACACTCCCCTGCGGTGCGCCCAAATCACGCAGGTTGCGGCACGTCATCAACAAAACAGCAAACAGCCGATGCAGCCACCCAGTTTGCGCCACGTGGGCCACGCAGATGCCGACGCGTGGCGCGCCCGAGCACGGGAAATCGGTCAACGCGCGCCCACGTGCGCCTGCGCCGCCGCCTGCACCTCTGCATGCACACGCCCCGAGGCTGGCCGCACCCGCTCCGTGGACCCGGTCCACTGCACCGGCCTATCCTAGCCCGCCACGTGTCCGCACCCATCCAATAGAATAGCGCCACGTGGCACGACGGACCCGTGCACCGCGCGCCTGCCCGCGCACCTGCCCGCGCTTGCTCCGCCGCCTGCCCGAGCCTGCGCCGCCGCGCTCCGCCGCTGCCCGCCGGCCGCCGGAACAGTGCCAAGTGCCTCGAAATCCGTACGCGTCATCCGGGCTCCGAAAAATACAAGTAAATAGTCCATTTTCATCGTTTTCGCGCGCTGAATCCAAATCCGCTGTCCGTCATGCCAAATTCCAACTCTAAAAATTGTCGAATGCATCCGGAAAGGTGTTCTTTTGTCCAAACTTCGCGCTGAGTCCAAATTTAATATCCGCTTCGCGCGAAACTACTTCTAAACATCCGACGGGGTCCTCCGATCACCCACGTGATCCAATCTAAGCCCGAAGTCCATCACTTGTGTCCAAATTGTGCACAAACACCACCGACACACCACGTAGGCCTCCAAAAGTTGCCAATCAACCAGTAAACTCATCGTGGGGATCCGGGTCCTCACATCCTCCCCCACTAAAAGAAAGTTTCGTCCTCAAAACTAGCTCAATTCCACCAGGAGTCACAAACACCAAGGGTAAGTACTCAACATCACCATCTCCAGCTCCTAAGTCACCACTCACTCCCCGTGATTACTCCTCAACAACAACAACAGCAACAACCAGTACGGCATAGCCCGGTTGCGCAAACCTTTAATCTCACGAGCCAGAATTCGCAACGGGCGTCCCTCATACTCCAAACATTCCTAGATCTCAAATAGGGCGAGTAACTCACGGGCGAGGAATCCAAAAGCAAAACACTCCTGAGCTGAGACGTGAAAAAAAAAAACCAAAGAGGCTCCACAAAAAGGCTGGGGGAAAAGGAATTCACCACTAGTGCAACACGCACTAAACCACATCCTGTGTCAACTCAACCAAGGCAACCCGAAGCATGCCCACACTATCATCCAATAAGGAAAAGAGCCCTAACAAGGAGGGGTCCTCACTCGGTCACTCCCGAATCTTGACCATCCGAGTCACTACTTAGCCGCGGTCTATCATCCAAAGGAACCCTCAGGGACACAACCACAAGACCTGCTGACCTCAACAGCTCCACACAACGCCAGCTGTGGAATCATCAAACTCAACCCTAGACAGCTCTCCTGCTCCAGGTATCCGCCAACATGGTGGCCCTGTCGGGGTGATCCCAGAATGCTCAACAATACCCCAAAGGTAACTCCACAGTCACTATAGGAGGTATCACTATAACTCGCAAATCCAACTCCCATCACTAGCAATACAAGAATTGGCGCTGGTATCAGTCTCATCATCCATTCGCCATGCTCTCCTGGCACTGCCAAGTCCAAGAAGCTCCTCACTTCAACAAAAATTATCGATCTCGGCCAATTCCCAAATAGTATCCATATTGGCCGGATTTCCACCGCCGCCCCTACGGCTCGAACAAGGTAACCCAAGAAGGTATGCTCTCGAAGCTAAAACTTGTATCTCAATAACTTGGCATACAGCTTCGTCCACACAGACATGGTAGCACATCCACAAGTGCTCCTCGTGCTCCAAGTCGCTCTGGGAGTAAACCATAAAATTCCTAGAGAATCTTGCTACCAATCCATTCAAGTACAGCTGGAGCACAATTCCTCAAATCATAAGAGCGGCAGGGCATTAATCAATCCAATTGGCCTCACTGTGAGCTCATAATGCCCCTACCGTGTCCTGAATGCCATCATGGCAGAATACGCAGCTGTACAATTCCAAATAGGTACAGGTATCCCAGACGAACAACTGCCGGAGTATAACTCCATTAAAGGTCCTAAATAATATTCGGACATGCCTATGCTCAAACCACAAAGGAACCCCCATCGTCGTGTATCAACGACGTGGCAAGTGATCAACTCACCAAAAGAATCCTCGATCCATCAGATCCCGTAACTCCGCCATCAGCTCTCTAACTGCTCCACTTGCGATATCCAATGAGGTGCTGTCGAGGGTGGCGCGGTCCCCCGAACCACGTCAAACACAATCTCTATCTCCCAAACCGGCGCCATCATCAACAGCTCAGGTGAAATCACACCCGGGATCTCGTGGGCAACAGGGATATCCTTGAGTCCCGGCGCCGCCGTAAGCACCTCTCACACCGTCGCTATAACCTGTGTGCTCTAACAATCTCAACAATCAAGCCCCCTCTCGTCTGCCTCGCAGAAGGTCAAAGTCCTCTCTTTCCGCAACCAAATATCCTGTGGCACTATGCCAACCCATCCCAAGCACTGGGTCAAAACATCGAACTGCCACAATTACCAATAAGTCTGCCGGTATAACTCATGGTTTCAACTGCACTGGACATGATCCACAGGCCTCCTCCACATGCACAGCAACAACAAAACCCTGTACCTCAAGTGCATGTGGTAACGACTCTACCTCTAGTCCATGCAGGAATGCAACCTGCTCTAACACCGACTGCTGTGATGAAATACCACCTGCGACACTCGATCCACTACCGTGGCGCCCTCCAACCGGGCGGCACAGATTCATCCACTCGATGCAAGGGGTCGTCGCTCAGTTTGCCACAACATATCTTGATTATCCACATAGGGAGCACGATCTCTGCCTCTGCCCACACTAGGGCGACGAATGCGACCCTCCGCAGATAACAAATCCACGCTACCGTTGCGCTACTCTGATATAGATGCTGATGCTGCCATCGGGATCCACCCGATCTCTGGCATCTCGAAAATTCGTTATCCAGGAAAAAGAAATCGGGAATGCCTTTGCCGGCCGATCTGTCCTCCATCACCCGGCGCCAAGCGCCAAAATCTAGAACTCGCCTCTAGCGGCAGATCCCTATCCAAAGGAACTACAACACCACGCCCCAAGCACAACGCCTATTCCATCGAGGCATCAATAATCCATAACGGAGGGACCAACTAAACTGAAAGTTATCCTGGCGTAATCCACCCCCAGCCGCACATATCCTATGTGCCTCGTCCCTCAAACCTGGAGCGCGCAGTTAAGCAACTGCATAAACCCTCGGCACAAGGAGGCTCTCAAATAGTCTCTCCAATACCACCAACCACGATTCTGCCTCCAAAGGCTCCAAGCTCACTTCTATGAATCGGGGTGGTTCATCTGCCAAAACTGGTTCGATAGATCGATCACGTCCCCTCAGCTCACCAGCTGTCAACTATCCACCCTGCCTCGGTGCCTCGGCACTAAACATTGGCACAAAGGGGGCTACTCGCTCCATCGGCGCCACAGAAATCACTGCCACTAAGGATACTGCAACCGGATGGTCTCAGAAGGAAAGCACTGCCGAGCTGCCCACTACTCCGACAACTGTGTCACCCAAACCAGCTGCTCGCTCCGCTGCTGATATGCCTCTGACGATCCTGTCATCTGGGTCCGGAGCTCTCTGACCTCAATCCGGGTATTCGGCCCAAAACCAACCGCTCAAGCTCAACTGCTATGACAGGATGTACCCGGGTCCCAAACCCAGCGTCGGGGAGACACAGCTCACCACGACAAAACCACAGAACAGCACACAACAACGCTCGACCCAATCCAGCGAAAGTCTAAAGCATGTCACCCGTTCCACAGCATTATGTTGTCTGCAGCCAACATAATTACTTAGGAGAATAAACATGCCAATCACTCATCCCATCCCTTGGGAGAGGTATAAAACTCAATCAGGACTCTCGCTACAAGTCACGACTCTCACGAAGTCATCCTAGGGTCCAACCACAAGCCTAGGGTTTCTAAAGTCCACCATGACCTACATCCTAGGCTCTGATACCACTCTAATCTGTCACGCCCCGGGGTCGAAACTGCGACCCGGGCTCGCCAACAGATCCGCCGCCTATACAAAACCCCGCATAGGCGAAGCGTCTAACCTGCAAGAAAAGGTACTACTACTACTAACAGATATCAGATCTATAAATAAAAATCTGCTGTAAAACTAACATCAACCACTGTACAATAGGAAAAATAATACAATAATGCCCATCTCCCAAAAATGATAATCATACAAATCCTCAGATACAAAACCCAGAACTCAACAGGGAGGTATCTCCAATAAATACATCAGTGTACAGGCTCTCAATACATAACATATCCTCACTACAAGAATCTCTCAAAAGAGGAAATAAAATAACTAATCTAATGAAGATCTCCTCTGAAGGGGTACCGCTACTCTCCAACGACGGGTAGGGATCTAGCTCGCGACTCCCTCGCCTCGATCAATAACCGCAGAATCAGCAACACCCGCTAAGACTCTGCAAAACAAAGGAGAGAAAAGAAAGGGAGGGAGAAAACCCCCAATGGGTGTGAAAACTACACCAAAAAGGGAGTTCTCAGTGGGTACCACCCCTAGGCCCGACGATCTGCCCACCAAGACTATTAAAGGCAATAAATAACCATGCAGTAAAAACTAAACTAGAAAGGCAAGAGATACTCTACAGCTACCATGCCTCTATCTAAATGGTCAATGGGTGGTACATATGAAAATATATGTAACTACTCGCACCCAAGGTGCTCAATCGACCCAATCGAAATGACTGCCTCCTCGGGCCAGTCAAGCCTGCACCTACCTACTGCCGTTACATCCGAAGACCGGACTTACGTAGGGCGTCCGTGACTGCCAAAACTGGCCAAGCCAGAGGGACTGCGTCGACAAGTCGCGATACAAAGTAATAGATCCACTCCGGACGTGGCACTCGAGGGGCGCGACCCCACCGAGGAAAAGGTATCCGCGCACTCTGTCGAGATCAAAGTGGCTCTTGCAGGCTATGATCCAAATCCACGCTCACTCTCAGAACGGAAGGATCCAAGATACTCAAACATCTAGCACAACGGTCGGAGTACTCTCAACGACTCAGCTAACAAGCTCTCACGAATCTCGAGACACTAGCGAACACCACCAACTCGTGCCACTAAACTCACTGGCTGGAGATACTCCACAGCCGGGGTCAACCCACAACTCAGGGCTAACAAAACTGGTCGGACGACACTCAACGACCCGGGACCACCGTCAACCTCAACGGTTCCCAACAACACTAGTACAGGTCTAAACTCAACTACCAGACTCCACTCAGCCCCCGGGCACGAGTGCAATAATAAAGGTATCTGACCGAATAAGCCCAATCAAATGAACCGGTATAAAACCCGGTACTGCCAGTTCTGTCATCAATCTCACGAACTCAGTATCATCAGTACCATAAAATAGCAGGACTGGATCACGACTCTGATCAAGGTGGGAAACCCATCCACTAAAGGAAAATCTAATACCCAATCTGATGTATAAGTACATATCCGGTCAACCGCCCAATATCCGCGGTCGCTGAAAAACCCCACAAGTCCACAAACTAAATCCAACCTGTCCCAGACACACAATCCCGACTACACTATCCCAAACCCCTGCTCGAACCCGAGCAACATGAATCTAGAAGAAAAGGAGAAAGAACAAACATGGTTTCTCCTAAGTCAGATTCCAACAAGATAGTGTAGCAGTAAAAGATGGCCTATCTAGATGTCCATTCAAGCATTCTTTTGTCCTCAGAAATGATAAAAGAGAATGAAACATATAATAGCAAGGCATGCTAAAGTATTCCTACTATGATATACCAATCTCACATAAGTAGGCCAATGAATAAACATGTATGATCTCTATATCATCTAGTGTGGGATAAATATAACCGTCTACCATATGCTAAGTCTCTAATTCACCAAACATGTACAATAATCAGGTAAGCATCAATCCACATGATCTAGGCCATTTCCCTGCTTACCTCTCACTCATATCGGTTGTACATTAATTATGCATGCTATCAATCATAGGGGGTGACATTCCCATAGGTGCACTCACATTAACCATAACATAAACATCCATTATTACAATTCCCATAAGGCACAACATGCATAAAAACCTTACCATTCCCTTATACGGTTACTAGTACTAAGCTTACCCACCTGAAGCGCTTAATCCAAGGAAAACCTGGATTCGGTGAAGAGCGTGGCCACATGCTAACAAATCCACTAAACCCGCATCCTCGGTACATGGTTGCACAAGCTTCAGCTCTAAAAAACATCACGCCAACCATGCAACACCACAATAAACAACATCACAATACAAACTATACCTAACAAACACCAACAACATTACTGTTTTTCCCAAACAGCACAAAGATAGGCAATTCTCACCTCCAGGTAGTGCTCCAAAAATTCCAAAAAATTCACGGTTGTGATTCTCACGACGAGTAGCCCCAAAACGAGTATTTATACGCCCCATTCCGACACCTGTAGACCAAGATACAAATTAAACAAGGTAGCGCGTCGGCAATCCACAATACTGCGAAAACTGCGGGATACAACCCCAAAGAAGCTTAACTCTCACCTTCGAAGATTCCTCAGAAAAATCCAGTAAAAATATAAGCGCATTCCTCTTGAAGAGTAGATGTCAATTGAGTCCTTAAACGCCTCATTCCGATGCTCGTAGGTCGAGATAGAAAATCGACAAGCCTCCGCTATCCAAAATCTCGCAGCAGAAAAAGGGGTCATAGAAACACCTCGGGAACAGTGCCGAGAACTCGAAACAAGAAGAAGTGAACAACACAGAAAACGAAGCCTTACCTCGCGTGAACGCGCTGTCACAAAAATCGGCTCAAAATTCCATCGGAGTGGTCCGGTATGCCTCGCGGACTGAAGAGCGACGGTAATAGCCAAAAATCCAAGGTGCGTCGATGTGCGTCGCGTCGCAGATAACGTCGATGCCGCGGCCTCCAAAATACCTGAAAATCCAACTAGTGTTGGAGGGCACAGTGAAGATGGCTCTGTAGAAGAGGGAGCTCCCGAAAATGCCAAAAACCCGCTCAAGGCCCTCCCAGCTGCCTATTTATAGGTAGAAATTCGGGCCAAAAAAGCACTTTGGGGGACACTTTTCGGGCGCCCGAAAGATTCGGGCCCCTATATTGTACCCGAAACACTCCCCTGCGGTGCGCCCGAATCACACAGGTTGCGGCACGTCATCAACAAAATAGCAAACAGCCGATGCAGCCACCCAGCTTGCGCCACGTGGCCCACGCAGACGCCGACGCGTGGCGCGCCCGAGCGCGGGAAACCGGTCAACGCGCGCCCACGTGCGCCTGCGCCGCCGCCTGCACCTCTGCACGCACGCGCCCCGAGGCTGGCCGCACCCGCTTCGTGGACTCGGTCCACTGCACCGGCCTATCCTAGCCCGCCACTTGTCCGCACCCATTCAATAGAATAGCGCCACGTGGCACGACGGACCCGTGCACCGCGCGCCTCCCCGTCGCCCGCGCGCTTGCCCGCGCCCGCACACCTGCCCCCGCTTGCTCCGCCGCCTGCCCGAGCCTGCGCCGCCGCGCTCCGCCGCTGCCCGCCGGCCTCCGGAACAATGCCAAGTGCCTCGAAATCCATGCGCGTCATCCGGGCTCTGAAAATACAAGTAAATAGTCCATTTTCATCGTTTTCGCGCGCTAAATCCAAATCCGCTGTCCGTTATGCCAAATTCCAACTCTAAAAATTGTCGAAGGCATCCGGAAAGGTGTTCTTTTGTCCAAACTTCACGCTGAGTCCAAATTTAATATCCGCTTCGCGCGAAACTACTTCTAAACATCCGACGGGGTCCTCCGATCACCCACGTGATCCAATCTAAGCCCGAAGTCCATCACTTGTGTCCAAATTGTGCACAAACACCACCGACACACCACGTAGGCCTCCAGAAGCTGCCAATCAACCAGTAAACTCATCGTGGGGATCCGGGTCCTCACACTCTTTGCAGGTTAGGAGTGAGTAAAACGTGCATACATCGTGCAATCTCCGAGTATTCCTGAGGGGTCTTTTTTTTAATGTGCATACCTTAACAGAGAGCATAAAGATACATGAAAGTTGTTCTTCTTTTAATTACCTTCTCTTGGAACACATACATATATTGGTTCCTTTTTTAAATATACATATTTTAACAGAGAACATAAAGATACATGAAAGGTGTTCTTCATATACACATGTATGTTGCATTCTCTTATCTATAGTTCCCAACATATGTGGGGTGATTTTTTTTTGCCCAAGTGTTTCCGTGTTTGATTTGCACACATTAAGAAGTGAAATAGAGGTGCTCATTTAATTACCTTCTCTCATCTGGTTGCCTTAAATGAGCACCTCTATTAAGAAGTGAAATAGAGGTGCTCATTTAAAGATATGTGAGTTCTTCTTTTAATTACCTCCTCTCGGATCTTGGTATGTTCGAAATAGAGGTGCTCATTTACAGTTTCAGCTGCCTTAAATGAGCACCTCTATTAAGAAGTGAAATAGAGGTGCTCATTTAAAGATATGTGAGAGTTGTTCTTCTTTAAATTACCTTCTCTCGGATCTTGGTATGTTTGAAATGGAGGTGCTCATTTACAGTTTCAGTTGCCTTAAATGAGCACCTCTATTAAGAAGTGAAATAGAGGTGCTCATTTAAAGATATGTGAAAGTTGTTCTTCTTTTAATTACCTTCTCTCGGATCTTGGTATGTTTGAAATGTACTTTCAAGTTTCTTGATTTTAAGGCAATGATGATAGAGAGATGAAAAATGGTATATATTTAATTTGCACGCACTATGGAGTGAAATATATACACATGTATGTTTCATCCTCTCATCCATAGTTGCCAGCATATGTGAGATGAATTCCTTTTACCAAAATGTTCTATGTTTGATTTGCACACATTAAAAGGTGAAATAGAGTTGCTCATTTACATATTAGAAGTGAGTGAAACATGCATACATTTTGCAATCTCTAAGTATGCCGGATGGGTCTTTTTCTAAATGTGAAGTGAAATAGAGGTGCTCATTTACAGATTAGAAGTGAGGAAAACAAGAATTTATTTTGCAATCTCCAAGCATGCCTCAAGGGTCTTTTTTTAAATGTACATACTTTAATAGAGAACATAAAGATACATGAAAGGTGTTCTTCGTATACACATGTATGTTACATTCTCTTATCTATAGTTCCCAACATATTTGAGGTGACTTTTTTTTACCCAGATGTTCCATATTTGATTTGCACACATTAAGAAGTGAAATAGAGGTGCTCATTTACAGGTTAGGAGTGAGTAAGACATGCATGCATTGTGGAATCTCCAAGTATTCCTGAAAGTCTTTTTTAAAATGTGCATACCTTAGTAGAGAGCATAAAGATACATGAAAGTTGTTATTCCTTTAATTACCTTCTCTTGGATCTTAGTATTTTTGAAATATACTTTCAAGTTTCTTGATTTTGAGGCAATGATGATAGAGAGATGAAGAATGGTAGAGGGTTTTAAATTTTATGCCATATAGTGTAACACCATATATTGCTGAGTAATTCTTCATGCTCTCTTCTCCTCCCCCTTCATTGAGACCCTTTAAGTAATAATGATTGGGGAAGGGAAAAAATATGCAGCTTTCTTTTTTTTCGTAGGCAACCATTTGTTTTCCTCAACAAATTTGGATGGCCTACAGTGCAATCAACCTTTCCATCGTCGTTTTTTTACTATGTTTCCTTCGATTGTATTTTACTTAAACATACATTATCTGATCTGGTTCACTCTTTTTCGTGTTTTGGGGTGTGTTGATGATGCATAAAAATAGCACCAAATTTCAGTTGCCATAAGCTGTCACGCCCCGGGGTCGAAACTGCGACCCGGGCCCGCCAACAGATCCGCCGCCCATACGGAAAACCCCGTATAGACGAAGCGTCTAACCTGCAAAAAGAAAGATAAGATAGCTATACAGATATCAGAGCTGAAAAGTAAACTACTGAAATAAGAAATAATACAACTCCAAAAAGTACAAGTCTGAACCTCACTACAAAAGTCTCTCAAAAATAAAACTCTAAAAAGTAAGTAACAACAATAATCCAGCAGACTGTACTACTAAGCTCCAAAAAGGGGTATAGCTATACTCCAAGGACGGGTAGGGAACTAGCTCGCGACTCCCTCACCTCCGTTAGCAACAGAAGGATCAACAACACCCGCAGAAGACTCTGCAAAACAAAGAAGAGGAAAGAGGAAGGGAGGGGGGGGGAGAACCCCCAGCGGGTGTGAGAACTACAACAACACGTAGTTCTCAGTGGGTACCGCCACCAAGACCGATGGTCTGCCCACTAAGTATACTAGAGGCATAAGATAACAGGAAAACTTTACTAATGTAAAGATAAGCTGGAAAGAAATCTACAGCTATCATGCCTCTATCTACAATGCTCAATGGGTGATACAGATGAAAATGATGCATCGACTCTAACCCAAATACTCAATCAACCCAATCACAGTGACTGCCACATGGGGTCCAGTCAAACCTGCGCCCACCTACTGCCATTACATCCACGGAGGACTGGACTTACGTAGGGCGTCCGTGACTGCCTAAAAAAGGCCCAGCCAGAGGGACTGCGTCGACAAGTCGCAATAGCAAAGTAACAGGCCTAGCTCCGGAGTGGCACTCGAGGGGCGCGACCCCACCGAGGAAAGTATCCGCGCATCTCTATCGAGCTCAATATGGCTCATGCAGGCTATAGTCCAATCCACGATCAACAAGATCGACACTACCCAAATCACCTCTCTAACTCACTAACAGGAAAAAAACCTGAACAGTCAGAACCGCTGTCAACCCAACGACTCCCTAAATAGGAGATCAACTCAACAGGCAAACTCACTAGCTGGGTATACTCCACAGCCGACAACAATGAAGGGTCCGGGAACCCCGAAAGACTAGAATCTACAATCCAAATCAAATAAGAACAGGCTCTAGGCATAGCCTCTCGTTGTTCTCAACCCAAAGAAAAAGGCAGCCCTTAGAACCCAGACAACTCGAATCCTCTTGAGTGAGGAAGTTTACAGGAAAAATGTGATATTTATTACTGAAAACCATTTTTCACTCAAACCCACACGGGGTGAAGACTAAAAGTAGTTTCTTTTTGTAAAACCATCTTGATTTGAGGAAAACTCATTTTTAATAATTTTTAGTTCTTTTAGGAAAAACAGTTAGAAAACAAGTTTTATTCCCAAACCCCGAAGGGCTAATGCCTTCGTCCAATCAGACAAGAACAGACTCCGGCGACCCTTCGATGTTTGGAAGAAAAACATTGGTTGACTAAAATCATGTGTGTCCAAAAAGGTTCTGGGTTCAAGGTCCTGCTATCACTGGTATACTACTGCCACTAACACAGTGGCGACACATAAAACAGAGAAACACGACATCCCGAGACCACCGTTTACCCAAACGGCTCCTGCCACAGATATAAGACCATCTACATCTACCAGACTCCACTCTGCCCCCAAGCACGAGTGTAACATGCATCCCACACTAAAAGAAATCCCGACCACTCAGCCCACTACCCGGGCGAGAAAAATACTATGTCCAGGGATAGAGAGTAAAGTGTGGATGTCTAAAGCATAAATAAACCTAGCCCAAGTGAGAGTTTTCTACTAGTTTGGTTACACATGCAACATATGACAGGGTGCTAGGTCAAGTTCCAATAATAGCATTTAGTTTAACTAAAGCAAGATCAGGGAACATTAACCAACATGATTTCAATAACAACACAGGAAAGACAACATCTCTCTCTCTCTAACATGCATTCTAACATATTTCACAATCATGCATGCTTTCTATACAATATAATTAATGAACCGTCCACCAGTTTTCGAGACGAAGCAACCCACTTGAAGCGCGTGTCAATCCAAGATCCAAATGGCTGAAATAGAACGGGAATAATCCTCAAGTTCTCACAATTCCAAAGAGCCCAAAAACACCAGAAAACTCCTCCTGGGCACAAAGATATGGTCCAAACATTGCAATAAGCAAAAATCCCCACAAACACATGCTGCTATAAAATCAGTCAAGAAAATGCTTAAATACCACCTGCGATATAATCTCAAAAAATTCCAATAAAAATACGACGGCGAGCCTCGCGAAGAGATGTCAATCGAGTCCTCACAGGCCGAAATATAATACCCTAGCATAGAGATAAAAATCCGACAAGCCTCCGCTGTCCAGAAAAACCACCAGCAGGAAAGGGGTTCAAAGATGTTCCAGAAACCCCAATAAAAACCCAAAACTGAGAGGAGCGGAAAACACAAAAAATGGATGCCGTAGCTTTGTGGACCTCGTAGACCGAAACGCGACGGAAAAGGGCCACCGAAGAAGGAACATCGCACTGCGCCGAATCGCCGAAGCTGTCGATGTCGTGCCCTCCAAAAATTCTGAAACTCCGTCAAGAGATGCAGCCCAAGATGAAGAACAAGGTTGCTTAGGGCTCTGTCGCAGAGGAGCTCGGGAAAAAGAGTAAAAGGCCCAAGAAAGGAGAGTATTTATAGGCCAACACCAAAAGAAACCCGAAATCCCACTTTATTGGGCTTTCGGGCCCAAAATTCGGGCGCCCGGGGGGATTCGGGCGGCTACAGTGCCCGTACCCACCCCCTGGCCCGGCCCGCCATCAGTGCCCGGATTGCCCGGCACTTGACGTGTGTCCCGAATAGGGAGCAGCGCGTGCAAGGCGGCGCGGGCGCTGACGCGTGGCCCGATCGGTCAGCGGGGGCGGGTGGCGCCCGCCAATCACAGGGCGCCACGTGGCGCCCTGCGTACGGCGGCCACCTGCCCCGCACGTCTGTCACCTGCCCGCCTGCTCCGCCGTACACCTGCCCCCGTGCCGTGTGGACCGCGCGTTCGTGTGCCCGCCAATCCGGCGCCGCCACGTGGCCCGCCCCGGTCCACTGCACCCACCGCGCGCGCCCGTGGACCGCGCCACGTGAGCCCGCCAATCCGGAGCTATCATGTGGCTCCGCCCTGGTCCACGGCTCCCCGCGCGTGCTCCCATGAACCGCGCACGCGTGAGCCGGCCAATCTCGGGCTGCCACGTGTCCTCCCTTCGGTCCACAGCTTCACCCATGCAGCAAAACGCACAGAAAACTTTCAGGGGTCCGTTTTTTGGCACCCGGACTTCGAAAAATACAAGTAAATAGCCGATATTCGTAGTTTTTCCGTGCTGAATCCAAATCCGGACTCAGATTAGCCTGAAACCCTTTATGAGGTCCGACGAAAACAGCCGGAAGGCAGGCTCAATCCAGAAGCCTCACAGAGTCCGTCCAACGCGTCCAATTGATGCGTTGCGGGTCCGACACACCAATAATAGGTGTTCCACAACGTGGGTCATGGGGAAAGTTGCACGGGGATCGGGGCTACTACATCCTTCCCTACTAAAAAAAAGTTTTGTCCCCGAAACTAAAACACACCACAAACACAAAACCAACCCGACTAAATCTACCCGAAGTACGCCAACACAACAAAACAAGAAAGTAAAGGCCCACCATCAGGAACGTCATCAACTCCAACTCTCTATTTAGAAAATTGCTGAAAATAGCGAAAAGTCCGAAAATTTTGAAAGGCCATTGCCTTCGCCCCAATCAAACAAGAACGGTTCGGGCACTGTCTCCATTTCTGGTGTAGCCTTTCGAAGTATTCGTCCCGTTCGTAAGTTCCAGCGTAAAGGCGAGAAAAAGGGAGAGAAGTGTTGAAACCGTTCCTGCTGTGGCGACAAAACGAAAGCTACGATCTAACCAAGACCTCTAGGGACACAACCCCTAGGCCTAATCGTCACATCAGCTCTAGTGGTGGCGTCTGTCCATTGCCGCTGAAGCCATCGCTGCAGGAACGGTTTTTATGATCTCTTGGTATTGTTTTTATCTTATTTGATATTGAAATAAGTATGAACACGAGATCAATTGTTGGTTGAATACTGAATATCTTTTGTAATTGATAGTCAATTGAGGGGGAGTCTATTTAATTTTTCATGCTCAAAAGATGTGGAAAGAGTTACATCCCTTAGTGGAGTGTGAAAACTACCACCACATGGAGGAAAGAGCTACCACCTCAGTCGTCCGAGTACTGTGTGCAGCTACCACATGTTACCAAGCATGGTGTTCTCGTTTATTTGATAAAATGCTTTTTGGAATACTTGACTTTGTCGAATTCCAAGGTTGGTATAAGGTGAGATTTCAAATTGAAAGATGCTCAAAGAGCCACTCCCTAAAACATATTGACTAGATAGCATTATCTAATTTATTTGGGATTTCAAACATCTATCGATCTTAGTGTCACGCCCTGGGGTCAAAACTGCGACCCGGGCCCGCCAACAGATCCGCCGCCCATACGGGAAGCCCCGTATAGACGAAGCGTCTAACCTGCAAAAAGAAGGATACTATAGCTATATAGATATCAGAGCTGAAAAGTAAACTACTGAAATAAAAAATAATACAACTCCAAAAGTAGAAGTCTGAACCTCACTACAAAAGTCTCTTAAAAATAAAATTCTCAAAAGTAACTAACAACAATAATCCAGCAGACTGTACTACTAAGCTCCAAAAAGGGGTACAACTATACTCCAAGGACGGGTAGGGAACTAGCTCGCGACTCCCTTACCTCGATCGGCAACAGAAGGATCGGCAACACCCGCAGAAGAATCTGCAAAACAAAGGAGAGGAAAGAGGAAGGGAGGGGGAAGAACCCCCAGCGGGTGTGAGAACTACACCAACACGTAGTTCTTAGTGGGTATTGCCACCAAGCCCGATGGTCTACCCACTAAGTCTACTAGAGGCATAAGATAACAGGAAAATTGTACTAATATAAAGATAAGCTGGAAAGAAATCTACAGCTATCATGCCTCTACCTACAATGCTCAATGGGTGATACAGATGAAAATGATGCATCGACTCTAACCCAAATACTCAATCAACCCAATCACAGTGACTGCCACATGTGGTCCAGTCAAACCTGCACCCACCTACTGCCATTACATCCACGGAGGACTGGACTTACGTAGGGCGTCCGTGACTGCCTAAAAAAGGCCCAGCCAGAGGGACTGCGTCGACAAGTCGCAATAGCAAAGTAACAGGCCTAGCTCCGTAATGGCACTCGAGGGGCGCGACCCCACCGAGGAAAGTATCCGCGCATCTCTATCGAGCTCAATATGGCTCATGCAGACTATAGTCCAATCCACGATCAACAAGGTCGATAGTACCCAAATCACCTCTCTAACTCACTAACAGAAAAAATACCCGAACAGTCAGGACCGCTGTCAACGCAACGGCTCCCTAAATAGGAGATCAACTCAACATGCAAACTCACTAGCTGGGTATACTCCACAGCCGATAATAATGAAGGGTCCGGGAACCCCGAAAGACAAGAACCTACAGCCCAAATCAAACAAGAACAGGCTCTAGGCATAGCCTCTCGTTGTTCTCGACCCAAAGAAAAAGGCAGCCCTTAGAACCCAGACCACTCGAATCCTCTCGAGTGAGGAAGTTTACAGGAAAAATGTGACATTTATTACTGAAAACCATTTTTCACTCAAACCCACGCGGGTGAAGACTAAAAGTAGTTTCTTTTTGTAAAACCATCTTGATTTGAGGAAAACTCATTTTTAATGATTTTTAGTTCTTTTAGGAAAAACAGTTAGAAAACAAGTTTTATTCCCAAACCCCGAAGGGCTAATGCCTTCGTCCAATCAGACAAGAACAGACTCTGGCGATCCTTCGATGTTTGGAAGAAAAACATTGGTTGACTAAAATCATGTGTGTCCAAAAAGGTTCTGGGTTCAAGGTCCTGCTATCACTGGTATACTACTGGCACTAACACAGTGGCGACACATAAAACAGAGAAACTCGACATCCCGGGACCACCGTTTACCCAAACGGCTCCCGCCACAGATATAAGACCAGCTACATCTACCAGACTCCACTCTGCCCCCAAGCACGAGTGTAACATGCATCCCACACTAAGAGAAATCCCGACCACTCAACCCACTACCCGGGCGAGGAAAACACTATGTCCAGGGATAGAGAGTAAAGTGTGGATGTCTAAAGCATAAATAAACCTAGCCCAAGTGAGAGTTTTTTACTAGTTTGGTTACACATGCAACATATGACAGGGTGTTAGGTCAAGTTCTAATAATAGCATTTATTTAAACTAAAGCAAGATCAGGAAACATTAACCAACATGATTTCAATAACAACACAGGAAAGACAACATCTCTCTCTCTAACATGCATTCTAACATATCTCACAATCATGCATGCTTTCTATACAATAGAATTAATGAACCGTCCACCGGTTTTGGAGACGAAGCAACCCACCTGAAGCGCGCGTCAATCCAAGATCCAAATGGCTGAAACAGAACGAGGATAATCCTTAAGTTCTCACAATTCCAACGAGCCCAAAAACACCAGAAAACTCCTCCTGGGCACAAAGATATAGTCCAAACATTGCAATAAGCAAAAATCCCCACAAACACATGCTGCTGTAAAATCAGTCCAGAAAATGCTTAAATACCACCTGCGAGATAATCTTCAAAAATTCCAGTAAAAATACAACGGCGATCCTCGCGAAGGGTAGATGTCAATCAATTCCTCACAGGCCGAAATCCGATACCCGAGCATAGAGATAAAAATCCGACAAGCCTCCGTTGTCCAGAAAAATCACCAGCAGGAAAGGGTTTCAAAGATGTTCCAGAAACTGCAATAAAAGCCCAAAACTGAGAGGAGCGGAAAACACAAAAAATGGAGATTTATCTCTCGTGAAACCGACGCCATTAAAATCGTCCAAAAATTCTTTTGGAGTAGCTTTGTGGACCTCGTGGACCGAAACGCGACGGAAATGGGCCACCGAAGAAGGAACGTTGCACTGCGCCGAATCGCTGAAGCCGCCGATGCTGCGCCCTCCAAAAATTCCGAAACTCCCTCGAGTGATGCAGCACAAGATGAAGAACAAGGTTGCTTAAGGGTTCTATCGCAGAGGAGCTCGGGAAAAAGAGTAAAAGTCCCAAGAAAGGAGAGTATTTATAGGCCCACACCAAAAGAAACCCGAAATCCAACTTTATTGGGCTTTCGAGCCCAAAATCCGGGCGCCCGGGGGGATTCGGGCGGCTACAGTGCCCGAACCCACCCCCCGGCCCGGCCCGCCATCAGCGCCCGGATCACCCAGCGCTTGACGCTTGTCCCGAATAGGGAACATCGCGTGCAATGCGGCGCGGGCGCTGACACGCGGCCCGACCGGTCAGCGGGGGCAGGTGGCGCCCGCCAATCGCAGGGCGCCACGTGGCGCCCTGCGTACAGCGGCCACCTGCCCCGCACGTCGGTCACCTGCCCGCCTGCTCCGCCGTACACCTGTCCCCGTGCCGCGTGGAGCACGCGTTCGTGTGCCCGCCAATCCGACGCCGCCACGTGGCCCGCCCCGGTCCACTGCACCCACTGCGCGCCCGTGGACCGCGCCGCGTGATCCCGCCAATCCGGAGCTGTCATGTGGCTCCGCCCTGGTCCACGGCTCCCCGCGTGTGCTCCCATGGACCGCGCGCACGTGAGCCGGCCAATCTCGGGCTGCCACGTGTCCTCCCTTCGGTCCACAGCTTCACCCATGCACCAAAACGCGTAGAAAACTTCCGGGGGTCCGTTTTTGGGCATCCGGACTCCGAAAAATACAAGTAAATTGCCGAAATTCGGCGCATTTTCGCGCTGAATCCAAATCCGGCCTCAGATTAGCCTGACACCCTTTCTAATGTCCGACGAAAATAGCCGGAAGGCAGGCTCAATCCAGAAGCCTCACAGAGTCCGTCCAACGCATCCAATTGACGTGTTGCGGGTCCGACACACCAATAATAGGTGTTCCACAACATGGGTCATGGGGCAAGTTGCACGGGGATCGGGGCTACTACATCCTCCCCTACTAAAAAAAAAGTTTCGTCCCCCAAAACTAAAACACACCACAAACACAAAACCAACCCGACTAAATCTACCCAAAGTACGCCAACACAACCAAACAAGAAAGTAAAGGCCCACCATCAGGAACGTCATCAACTCCAACTCTCTATTTAGAAAACAGCTAAAAATAACGAAAAGTCCGAAAATTCCGAAAGGCCAATGCCTTCGCCCCAATCAAACAAGAACAGGTTCGGGCACTGTCGCCATTTCTGGAGTAGCCTTTCGAAGTTTTCGTCCGGTTCGTAAATTCCAGCGTAAAGGCGAGAAAAAGGGAGAGAAGTGTTGAAGCCGTTCCTGCTGTGGCGATAAAACGAAAGCTACGATCTAACCAAGACCTCTAGGGACACAACCCCTAGGCCTAATCGTCACATCAGCTCTAGTGGTGCCGTCTGTCCATTGCCGCTGAAGCCATCGCTGCAGGAAGGGTACTTCGGCAACCTATGAAAATGAACTCCTTCTGTCCAACTCGCAGAAGGGTCACAGTTCTCATTCCACAATCAGTCGTTGCATGATACCGCGCCAACTGGTCTATCCCGTGTGCTCAGTCAGAGTCTTGGAGCTGCCACCAAACCGTCACACCTGCCGGTATAATCCTAAGTCTCAATTGTACTGATCGTGCTTCACAATCTACCTCTACTCGCAGGATACCGTCAAGAATCTAACCGCTAATGCATGTAGTGATAAACCTATCTCTTACCCATGCAGAGATGCAAATGCTCTACTAACATATGCAGGAAAAATCGGCGGTACCGAAATGCTCACGCTCAGCTGGCTGTAAGTAAAATCATACCTGCGACGGCACAATCCGCTACCGGGGTGCCCTTCACCAGGGCTGCGTAAACCCGCCCACTGGGTGCAGAAGGTCGTCGCCCCGTCTGTCTAGACGTCGTGACCCGATCTGTCTGACGGTGTCACGCCCCGCGGTCGAAACTACGACCCGGGCTTGCCAACAGATCCGCCATCTGTACGGAAATCTCCGCACAGACGAAGCGTCTACCCTGCAAGTCAGATCTATAGCTAAACATGTATCAGAGCTGAAATAAAATAAGTAGCTACAGAATCATAATTGAACATCTGAATATACATCATCCAAAATACATAGTCATCTCTCACTATGAACCAGATACAATAAATCTCTCAGACTGTCCAGTACAAAATAAAATCTCATATACAGGGTACATCTACCTCTGACTCTCAAATAAGCTGGTAAGGAACTAATCGACCACGCCCTTACCTCGATCTGCTGCCTCCGCTCGAACTGAAGCTGGAACAGCTACCTTAGAAATACCTGTCACCACAGCGGGTGTGAGAACTACACCGTCACGTAGTTCTCAGTGGGTACCGTCTCCAACTCTACGGTCTGCCCACTAAGTCTACTAGAGGCATAAGATAATAGGGAATGCTGTAAACAAGAATAGCTCAGCTGGAAAGAAATCTACAGCTAACATGCCCCTAGCTACCATGCTCAAAGGAATAACACACAACTATGAACATGATTAGCATCCACTCGCTCACGAGGTGCTCATATCAACCAAATCTCAATGACTGCCAAATCTGGTCCAATCAAGCCTGCGCCCCCTAGTGTATCAACTAGGGCTCCTAGTGTATCAACTAGGGTGTCCAATCGGACTATCATAATATCACGCAAAGCAGCCTCATCAGGCGCATCATCATCATCGCATTCGGAGCGGCTCTCGAGGGGCGCTACCCCACCGAGGAATAAGCGTGTCTCATCTGGCTCAATAAGCGGCATCTGCAGGCTATAATCCAAATCTACGATCAATCAGATCGACAATGTCAAGCTCATGTTGATCACAACACTATCTCACTGACTGGAGATACTCAACAGTTGGAATCACCGTCAACCCAAACGGCTCCCAACACAGGAATCCTACTCGATCCACTATAGCTCACTGGCTGGAGATACACAACAGTTGGGATCACCGTCAACCCAAACGGCTCCCAGAATAGGAATCCACTCAATCCACTAAAAGAAACAGCCATACCAATGAAAGGTCCTAGAACCCCGAAAGACTAATACCTACAACCCCAATCAAATAAGAACAGGCTATAGGCATAGCCCTCCGTTGTTCTAGACCCGAGGAAGAAACAACCCTTGGAACCCCAGATTACTCAACCCTCATGGATGAGTAGTTTTGTAAGAAATGGTGATATTTATTGTTAAATACTGTTTCCACTCAAACCCTCTCAGGGTGAGGATAAAATAACTCACCTTTTTAGAAAACCATCTTGGTCTGAGAAAACCACTTTTACAGATTTTACTTCTTTTGAAAATCAGTTAAAAGCAAGTTTTATTTTTCCAAACTCCGAAGGGCTAGTGCCTTCGTCTTAATCAAACAATAACAGACTCTGGCGACCCTTAGAAATTTGGAAGGAAAAATAGCAGTTTACTAAAATCATGAGTGTCCAAAAACATTCTGGGTTCAAGGTCTTGACATCATAAGAACACCACGGCCACAGCCTCGGTGGCATCAACAAATCTAAAAATTCCCGACTATACGGGACCACCGTTCCCTCGAACGGCTCCCAAAACTGGCACAACACTGGCCACAGCTACCAGACTCCACTCGGCCCCCGGGCACGAGTGCGACATGCATCCCACACTATCCCAACTACTCAACCCGCTATCAAGGGGAGAAAAAGGTCTATATCCAAGAAAAGGAATGCAAAGGGATGGGGACTAGAACATACAAGAACGTTGCCCATATGAACATATTCTAACAGTCTGGCTAAATAAATGCAATCATATGTCGGGGTGCTAGTCAAATCACATGACTCTATCGCAAATATCAAAGATAACATCAATTCTAGTATGATCAAAGCTACACTACTGGAATTAGGAGGAAGTCCGCAGACTTGGAGGAAAATCCAACCCACCTGGATGCGCGTGTCGGTCTAGAATCCAAAAAGAGCTGAAACTTAACAGGTGAGATCCTCATGTTCTCACGATTCCGACGCACCAAAAATCATCAGAAAAGTCCTCCCGGTCACCGAGATATGAGCCAAACACTGTGGTAAGGTCAAATCACTCAAAACAGTAATCTCATCGCGCATCTGTCCATAAAACAGGAAATTACCTCTTACGAGATGCCCTCCAAAAATTCCAACAAAAATACGGTTCCGATCCTCTCGAAGTGTAGATAGAAATTGAATCTTTAAACACCCATTTCCGCCTCTCGTAGACCGAGAAATTGCAAGATTACTCCTCCGCTGTCCAGAACATGCAACAGCAAAAAGGGGTCTAAAGATGCTACACGCACTCCCATAAAAACTCAAAACAGAGCCGAGAGATGAATACCAAAGTCGAAGATCTACCTGTCATGAAAACGCTGCCACAAAAATCGGCAAAAAAGACCAAGAACTCAGCTCGGGGCAGTCTATGGACGAAGAGTCAACGAAAATGATCGATATCAGAACAGCGTCGAAGCTCGCGAGATTGGAGGGGAAAAATATTAAACGGCCTCCAGAATTTCTCCAAAACCCCAAAAGTGTAGAAGACTTAAAGTAGAAACTCGCTGTCGAAAACGGCACTCAAAAAGGATCTCAGAAAGTCCCGAAATGAAGCCCTCAATGGCCTATTTATAGCCAAAAGAAATCACTATTGGCTGTCGGATTCGGGCGCAAGAACCGCGCGCCCGAAAGTTACTGTAGCCGCCCGAATTCACGAGATGACGCCACGTGTCCCGCCCGAATGCGCCAGATCGTGCCACCTGTCCAGCCGCCCACGTTCCGCACGCCTCGCGCACGTGGGCGGCGTGCGCCCGCCAATCGCGTGATGCCACGTGTCCCCACGCGGTTCACGTGGTCCACGCCCCCGGTCTACGCGCCGGGTCTTTCGGAATGTGTCGTCTAACCAGAAGCCGCCACGTGTCACAGACAAGCCGCCTTCCTTGACGCCGCCCGACCAATCAGGAGATGCCACGTGTCAAGTCCACTCCTCGTTGCTCCCGGTGCACGCGCCTACCCGTGGACCAGCCGCCCGCGCACCGCGCCTGCCCGCGCCTGCCCGCGCTGCCCGCGGCCGCGCTCCGCCGCTGTGCTGCCGCACTCCGCCGCTGTGCTGCCGCACTCCGCCGTGCGCCGCCGCCTGCCGGTCGCCGGAATCACTGTTCCGGCCGCCGGAACAGTGAAAATATTTTCTGAGTCCGAAAAATACAAGTAAATAGCCTATTTTCATCGTTTTCGCGTGCTGAGTCCAAATCCGCCGTCCGTTTCTCCAAATTCTCATCCGAAATTTTGCCGGAAGCCCCCGCAAAAGCAATCTTGATCTGATTTTCGCGCCGGTTCCAAATCTGGGATCCGATTTGAACACAGACAACTCGATTACTCATCTTAGGCCTCCAGAAGCCAATACTCACCTTATAAATCCATATCGGAGGTCCGGATCATCACATTCTCCCCCACTAAAAGAAAGTTTCGTCCTCGAAACTAACATCCCTCAACGGGAGTCTCAAACCGAAGGGTGGGCATCCATCACCACCGTCACCAGCTCTCGAATGCCACTTACTCCCCGCGATTACTCCTCAATTCAACAAGTACGGCATGACCCTATTGCGCAATCCTCTCATCTCACGAGCCAGGATTCACAACGGGCGTCCCTCGTACTGCAAACACTCATGGGTCTTAAATGGAGTGAGTCAATCATGGGCGAGGGATCCAAAACATAACACTACCGAGCTGGGATAAGAAAACAACTGGGAATCTAGCCAAACGTGGGGGGGAAAAACAGTCAGTGCAACACGCACTACAACCACACTCAGGTGTTAACGCAACCAGGGTGACCCGAAAGACTCCCTCACGAACAACCAAAAAGGAAAGGAGGCCAACATCAGGAACGTCATCAACCCCATCTCTCCATTTAGAAAACAACCAAAGAAGTAAAAAGTTCGAAAATTCTGAAAAGTCAGTGCCTTCACCCCAATCAAACAAGAACAGGTTCCGGCACTGTCTCCATTTCTGGAGTATCATTTCGTAGTTTTCGTCTCATTTGAGAGCTTTGGAATGCAGATGAGAAAAGGAGAGAAGTGTTGAAACTGTTCCTGCTATGGCTACAAAACGAAGGCTACGGTCTATCCGTGACCCCTTAGGACATAATCTCTAGTCCTACTCGTCACGACTGCTCCAGCAGCAGTATCTAACGCGCGAACACCAGGCTCCAGCCCTACACTGCGCTCTTACCCAAAACGCCCGCACACCTCAAAATCCTCTAGGGTGCCACTGCCAGTCAACCTCTGCTGGCAGACCAAGTGATCTACCCTCTCTGATCTCATAAGGAGTGTGTTTCCCCAAGGTAGAGCACTGAGTCTAACAATCCTCAAACCATTAGATCCATCAATGATGCCAACAATCTCTTAGCTTTACGGATACTATCCAATAAGGTGCCTTCCAATATTGGCGTGGTTCCCAAAACTATGTCAATTCACAACTCAATCCTCTTATTCGGCGACATCATAATTAACTCAAGTGAAACCATATCCAGAAACCTATGGGCAATAGGAATGTCCCGGGTTCCCAGTGTCGCCGTAGGCGCCTTAAGCACCCTTATGTGAAACTAATAACACATACTCGGCTCCTCTTCTACATGATCCTTTGCCGATGAAATCACTACTGAACGTAGCATACTCTGACAGTCTCGAACTTCTCTTGTCTTGCTCGTGGATGGTTACACTCCTTCTTCTTCAGTCCATCATCGCACGCTACTGTGCCAACTAGTCCAGCGCACCGTGTCCTCGTCTTGGTACTACTATAAAACTTATTAGTCCGTCGATGTAGTTCATAGTCTCAACTGCACAGGACACGTTCCACGATCTCCCCCACATGCACAACCTACCCACGGACCTGCACCTCTGGTGCAAGTGGTAACAATTCTATCTCTATTATCTCTAGGTCATGCAGGGATGCAAGATGCTCTACTAGTATATGTAAGAGAGGTACTGATAACAACATGCTCTAGCTCTGTCGTCTATAAAGAAGATCATACCTGGTACGACATGGTCTAATATCTTGGCGCCCTCCAATCGAGCTGCACCATCTCATCAGCTCGGTGCTGGTGATTGTTGCTCTGTTTGTCTCGATGTAGTGGCCGTATCCGCCTGTCGGTAAATCGAAGGAGAGCCGCTCCCGCCTCCTGAATGGATAATGGTGGTGCCGTTGCTAGCGGTAAAACTGTGAGTACTGCACGGGGGCATGCTGCCTGAAAATGTCCTGTCTGGTCACAAGAAAAACACCGCCCCCATCGGTAGTCACACTGCGATGGTGAGTGGGTCCCATCGCAGATGACACACCGGTCCTGGTGTTGCTGCTGCCTCGGTGGTCGGAAACTTCCTGATCTCTGTCTCCTCTGAGGCCCACGACTCTGAGACTGAAATCGTGGTGGCCTCGGTGGTCTTGATCGACTAAACTGTCCCAAATCGGGTGGAACTGGACGCTTCTCTTCGGAGTTGGTCTCAGGTACTCCGTCCCTCTCATTCATAACCACCGCTCCTCGATCAATCCATCGAGCATGCTCAATCGCCGCATCCAGAGTCGGCGATCGCTTGGAGTGAACAAACAGGTAAATGTTCCGATGCAATCCTCTCTCAAAAAGATCCACTCGCTGGGCCTCATCCCGTGCTATATGGGGTACACTGTTTAGTAACCTTGTAAAATTGCGAATGTACTCTTGAAGTGGTCGATTTCCTTGTTGTAGGTGTCTCAGCTCTCCTTCCAGTTTCTACTTTGCACTGTCGGGAAAGAAGGCCCCAAGCAGTAAAGCACGAAACTCACTCCAAGTCATCAACTGAACTCCAGGAGGTCCAGCTGGACGTACGCGATGCCACCAAGTCTCAGCGTCCTTTTCCAGAAAGTGCGTAGCCAAATGCACTTGATGCTTCTCCTTGATGAACAAGTTCTCAAATAGCTTTTCCATCGCAGCAATCCAGTTTTCTGTCTCCCAAGGCTCCAGACTCTGTCCCGAAAACTGTGGGGGATGGAACTGACTGAAGTAAGTCAAACGGTCAGTAAGCTCTCGCTGCTCCTGCACTGACAATGGTGCAATCAGGGTCGACGTCGATAATGTCGCGACAGGGGGTACAACTGGCGGTGCTGCCGGAGATGCTCTCTGCTCCAGCATGCGCATCATGCGTTCCATGTTCTCTTCCTGGCGCCTCATCGCCTCTGACATCTGGACTACTTGGGCACGCAACTCCCGGACCTCACCATGCTCTGCTGGCTCTGCCTCTCGCTGCTCGAGCTCCTCCTCTGGGGTAGGATGGGCCCTCGTCACTGCACGACGTCTCGGAGGCATCGTAGTCCACTGCACAAAACCAAACATCAGGAAACTAAAATCTCTCGACCCGGTCAAGCGAAAGTCTAAAACATGTTACCCATTCTAAAGCATTATGTTGTCTGCAGCCAACATAACCACTTTAGAGAAATAACATGCAAAATCTCTCACCCCAATCCTCTGGGGGAGTCAAGACTCAATCAGGACTTTCGCTAAAGTCATGTCTCTCACGACAGTCATCCTACTGTCCAACCACAAGCCTAGGGTTCCTAAGTCCTCAATGACCTACAACCTAGGCTCTGATACCACTCTAATCTGCCACGCCCCGCGGTCGAAACTGCGACCCGGGCTCGCCAACAGATCCGCCATCTGTACGGAAATCTCCGCACAGACAAAGCGTCTACCCTGCAAGTCAGATCTATAGCTAAACATGTATCAGAGCTGAAATAAAATAAGTAGCTACAGAATCATAACTGAACATCTGAATATACATCATCCAAAATACATAGTCATCTCTCACTATGAACCAGATACAATAAATCTCTCAGACTGTCCAGTACAAAATAAAATCTCATATACAGGGTACATCTACCTCTGACTCTCAAATAAGCTAGTAAGGAACTAATCGACCACGCCCTTACCTCGATCTGCTGCCTCCGCTCGAACTGAAGCTGGAACAGCTACCTCAGAAATACCTGTCACCACAGCGGGTGTGAGAACTACACCGTCACGTAGTTCTCAGTGGGTACCGTCTCCAACTCTACGGTCTGCCCACTAAGTCTACTAGAGGCATAAGATAATAGGGAATGCTGTAAACAAGAATAGCTCAGCTGGAAAGAAATCTACAGCTAACATGCCCCTAGCTACCATGCTCAAAGGAATAACACACAACTATGAACATGCTATGCATCCACTCGCTCACGAGGTGCTCATATCAACCAAATCTCAATGACTGCCAAATCTGGTCCAATCAAGCCTGCGCCCCCTAGTGTATCAACTAGGGCTCCTAGTGTATCAACTAGGGTGTCCAATCGGACTATCATAATATCACGCAAAGCAGCCTCATCAGGCGCATCATCATCATCGCATCCGGAGCGGCTCTCGAGGGGCGCTACCCCACCGAGGAATAAGCGTGTCCCATCTGGCTCAATAAGCAGCATATGCAGGCTATAATCCAAATCTACGATCAATCAGATCGATAATGTCAAGCTCATGTTGATCACAACACTATCTCACTGACTGGAGATACTCAACAGTTGGAATCACCGTCAACCCAAACGGCTCCCAACACAGGCACTATAGCTCACTGGCTGGAGATACACAATAGTTGGGATCACCGTCAACCCAAACGGCTCCCAGAATAGGAATCCACTCAATCCACTAAAAGAAACAGCCATACCAATGAAAGGTCCTAGAACCCCGAAAGACTAATACCTACAACCCCAATCAAACAAGAACAGGCTATAGGCATAGCCCTCCGTTGTTCTAGACCCGAGGAAGAAACAACCCTTGGAACCCCAGATTACTCAACCCTCCTGGATGAGTAGTTTTGTAAGAAATGGTGATATTTATTGTTAAATACTGTTTCCACTCAAACCCTCTCAGGGTGAGGATAAAATAACTCACCTTTTTAGAAAACCATCTTGGTCTGAGAAAACCACTTTTACAGATTTTACTTCTTTTGAAAATCAGTTAAAAGCATGTTTTATTTTTCCAAACTCCGAAGGGCTAGTGCCTTCGTCTTAATCAAACAATAACAGACTCTGGCGACCCTTAGAAATTTGGAAGGAAAAATAGCAGTTTACTAAAATCATGAGTGTCCAAAAACATTCTGGGTTCAAGGTCTTGACATCATAAGAACACCACGGCCACAGCCTCGGTGGCATCAACAAATCTAAAAATTCCCGACTATACGGGACCACCGTTCCCTCGAACGGCTCCCAAAACTGGCACAACACTGGCCACAGCTACCAGACTCCACTCGGCCCCCGGGCACGAGTGCGACATGCATCCCACACTATCCCAACTACTCAACCCGCTATTAAGGGGAGAAAAAGCTCTATATCCAAGAAAAGGAATGCAAAGGGATGGGGACTAGAACATACAAGAACGTTGCCCATATGAACATATTCTAACAGTCTGGCTAAATAAATGCAATCATATGTCGGGGTGCTAGTCAAATCACATGACTCTATCGCAAATATCAAAGATAACATCAATTCTAGTATGATCAAAGCTACACTACTAGAATTAGGAGGAAGTCCGCAGACTTGGAGGAAAATCCAACCCACCTGGATGCGCGTGTCGGTCCAGAATCCAAAAAGAGCTGAAACTTAACAGGTGCGATCCTCACGTTCTCACGATTCCGACGCACCAAAAATCATCAGAAAAGTCCTCCCGGTCACCGAGATATGAGCCAAACACTGTGGTAAGGTCAAATAACTCAAAACAGTAATCTCATCGCGCATCTGTCCATAAAACAGGAAATTACCTCTTACGAGATGCCCTCCAAAAATTCAAACAAAAATACAGTTGCGATCCTCTCGAAGTGTAGATAGAATCGAGTCTTTAAACACCCATTTTCGCCTCTCGTAGACCGAGAAATTGCAAGATTACTCCTCCGCTGTCCAGAACATGCAACAGCAAAAAGGGGTCTAAAGATGCTACACGCACTCCCATAAAAACTCAAAACAGAGCCGAGAGATGAATACCAAAGTTGAATATCTACCTGTCATGAAAATGCTGCCACAAAAATCGGCGAAAAAGACCAAGAACTCAGCTCGGGGCAGTCTACGGACGAAGAGTCGACGAAAACGATCGATATAAGAACAGCGTCGAAGCTCGCGAGATCGGAGGGGAAAAATATTAAACGGCCTCCAAAATTTCTCCAAAACCCCAAATGTGTAGAAGACTCAAAGTAGAAACTCGCTGTCGAAAACGGCACTCAAAAAGGATCTCAGAAAGTCCCGAAATGAAGCCCTCAATGGCCTATTTATAGCCAAAAGAAATCACTATTGGGCTGTCGGATTCGGGCGCAAGAACCGCGCGCCCGAAAGTTACTGTAGCCGCCCGAATTCACGAGATGACGCCACGTGTCCCGCCCGAATGCGCCAGATCGTGCCACCTGTCCAGCTGCCCACGTTCCGCACGCCTCGCGCACGTGGGCGGCGTGCGCCCGCCAATCGCGTGATGCCACGTGTCCCCACGCGGTTCACGTGGTCCACGCCCCCGGTCTACGCGCCGGGTCTTCCGGAATGTGTCGTCCAACCAGAAGCCGCCACGTGTCACAGACAAGCCGCCTTCCTTGACGCCGCCCGACCAATCAGGAGATGCCACGTGTCAAGTCCACTCCTCGTTGCTCCCGGTGCACGCGCCTACCTGTGGACCAGCCGCCCGCGCACCGCGCCTGCCTGTGCTACCCGCGGCCGCGCTCCGCCGCTGTGCTGCCGCGCTCCGCCGTGCGCCGCCGCCTGCCGGTCGCCGCCGATCCCCGGAATCACTGTTCCGACCGCCGGAACAGTGAAAATATTTTCTGAGTCCGAAAAATACAAGTAAATAGCCTATTTTCATCATTTTCGCGTGTTGAGTCCAAATCTGCCATCCGTTTCTCCAAATTCTCATCCGAAATTTTGCCGGAAGCCCCCGCAAAAGCAATTTTGATCCGATTTTCGCTCCGATTCCAAATCTGGGATCCGATTTGAACACAGACAACTCGATTACTCATCTTAGGCCTCCAGAAGCCAATACTCACCTTATAAATCCATATCGGAGGTCCGGATCATCACAGACGGTGTACCGGAGGGGCTTCCGCTTCCTGAATAGGTAAGGGGGGAGCTGTAGCAAGGGATCGCACTGACAAAATGGCTTGGGGGCAAGCTGCTCGGAAATGTCCTAACTCCCCACATAGGAAACACCGTCCCTGCCTCTGGTCACACTGTGACGGTGAATGGGGCCCGCCACAGATAACGCACCGATCCTGTCACTGATGCCGATACTGCTGCTGTCGGGGGTACTGTTGCGGTCGCTGCTGATACTGCGGTTGCTGTTGGGGTCTACCTGATCTCTGGCGCCTCTGAAACCCACGATCCTCAGGGTGAAATCGTGGAGGTCTTGGCGGCTCCTGCCTACTCATCTGTCCCCCATCCTCAGGCACTGGGCGCTTCACGCCCGAACTCCCACCTAGGACCGTGTCCTGCTCAGTCATCACCTCATTCCCTCATTCCACATAAAGGGCATGCTCCATCGAGGCATCCAGAGTCTGCAGTCTGCGCGAACGGACGAACTGATAAATAATCCCGGCGCAAACCTCGCTCAAACATATAGATCCGATGCGCCTCATCCCTGGCCGCGTGTGGTACAGTGGCCAACAACCGGTTGAAATCCTCAATGTACACCAGCACAGTACGGTCTCCCTGTCGGAGATTCTTCAACTCCTCCTCCAGTCTGTGTCTGACACTCTCCGGGAAGAAGGCTCCAAGAAGAAGGCTGCGGAACTCCGCCCAAGTGAGCAATTGTGTCCCACGCGGACCAACAGGTCGAACTCTCCGCCACCATGCCTCGGCATTATGCTCCAGAAAATTCGTCGCTGGAAAAACCTGAAACCTCTCCTCGATAAAAAGAGTCTCAAAGAGTCGCTCCATCGCTGTGATCCATGACTCTGTCACCTGCCCCGCACGTCGGTCACCTGCCCGCCTGCTCCGCCATACACCTGCCCCCGTACCGCGTGGACCGCGCGTTCGTTTGCCCGCCAATTCGGCGCCGCCATGTGGCCCGCTCCGGTCCACTACACCCACCGCGCGCGCCCGTGGACTGCGCCTCATGAGCCCACCAATCCGGAGCTGCCACGTGGCTCCTCCCTGGTCCACGGCTCCCCGCGCGTGCTCCCGTGGACCGCGCGCGCGTGAACCGGCCAATCCCGGACTGCCACTTGTCCTCCCTTTGGTCCACAGCTTCCCCCATGCACCAAAACGCGCATAAAACTTCCGGGGGTCCGTTTTTGGGCATCCGGACTCCGAAAAATACAAGTAAATAGCCGATATTCGGCGTTTTTCCGCGCTGAATCCAAATCCGGCCTTAGATTAGCCTGAAACCCTTTCTAAGGTCCGACGAAAATAGCCGGAAGGTAGGCTCAATTTAGAAGCCTCACAGAGTCCGTCCAACGCGTCCAATTGACGCGTTGCGGGTCTGGCACACCAATAATAGGTGTTCCACAACATGGGTCATGGGGAAAGTTGCACGGGGATCGGGGCTACTACATAAGCAGTTTGCCAATTATATTATTTACCGATTAAATTTGAACGGTGCTTCTGATTTCCTGTTTTTTCTTCATATTGAATAGAGAAATTAACTCACCTTTATATTTTTACTTCTTTTTCCTCGCTTTTTTTTCGAAGTGAATGGAGAAATTATATGAGCCTCGCATATTTACTTACTTTTTTCTGGGAAAAAAAACGGCCTATGTGTGTTGGGAACTATAGATAAGAGGATGAAACAGATGTGCGTATACGAAGAACACCTTTTATGTACCTTCATATTCTCTGTTAAGGTATGCACATTTAAAAAAAAAACCCTTCAGGCATAGTTGGAGATTGCAAAATGTATGCATGTTTTACTCAGTTCTAATCTATAAATGAGCACCTCTATTTTGGTCCTTAATGTGTGTATATGAAGAACACCTTTCATGTATCTTTATGGCCTCTATTAAGGTATACACATTAAAAAAAAAAACTTCAGACATCCTTGGAGATTGCAAAATGCATGCATGTTTTGCCCACTCCTACTCTGTAAATGACCTCTTCTCTTTCGCTTCTTAATGTGTGCAAATCAACCACCGAACCAAAGGATAACCATATGCATTTTCCTCAAATTATTTCCTGTTTCCCTATGAGGACTCTGCTGTTTTGCTACAATTGTGACACTTCTTCTACTAGACGATTTAAACTTCCTTTCATTTGCTTTGGTTTTTTTGGGAGGCGATAATGATACATAAAAAACACAGCATCTTTGGATGGCCTTAGGCAGTGTTTCTTTTGGTAGACAATGTTGGTACATGATAAGGCAGTTACTTTTGATGGCTTTCCGTACTTAATTTCTGGTTGGGCAATGTTGGTGCATGTGCACGTGTGTGACGCCCCGCTTTCCCAGGGGGTCACTCACCCTATAACTACTCTAGCTCTAGCACGCTTAACTCTCTTAACCTCTTGGGTCTTGCTACCACCCAAAATGCTATAGCCGAGTTAAAAGATTTAGTCCTATTATATCATTTATATATAGGACTAATACACATTCCGGGGGTGTCACATTCTTCCCCCCTTTAAGCCCTGACGTCCTCGTCAGGCTCAAAGACACTCACAAGCACCAGGAGATGTGAAACTCGTCTCGCTAGCCTTAACCGACCTTGTGGGGAGCTACACTCCACCCACAATGGTCATTAGCCGAGGAGCCTCGCTCTACCCGCTATATAACCCTGGCTCAGCCAAGACTCATCTCACATTTCCGGCTGGTGAATGGCTCTGATACCAATTGAGACGCCCTGCCTTCCCAGGGGGTCACCCATCCTAGAACTACTCTAGCTCTAGCACGCTTAATTCTCTTAATCTCTTGGGTCTTGCTATCATCCAAAATACTATAGCCAGGTTAAGAGATTTAGTCCTATTATATCATTTATATATAGGACTAATACACATTCTGGGGGTGTCACAACGTGTCTAGCGAGCATTCACTTTCTCCACTTGGAGAAGGGTTCTGTCGTCACCTCTCATCCGTCCAATCTTGCAAAGGGGGTTTTTCCATGATTACGTGTTGCCCTGCGGATTTCCCTTTCTGTGCGCCCTCCGATCTTGCAAAGTGTCCCAATGGCCTTTGGCAACCACATGCTGCTTGCAAAATAATGGTGAATGAGAAAAAAATGACTCCAGTTTTCTGTTCTTTCTTTTCATTGAGTAGAAAATTTATCTGAGCCTCACATTTTTACTTGATATTTTTTTTATTCTCTTTTTTTAAACTCTTTCGATTGATACTCACTTATAGATTGAGTGAGTACTAATGATTTAAAAGTTCTCCTAATTCAAAAGCTGGTTTCTAGTTTCATACATGGTACTTTTTGTTTGAACCTTCAATTTATAAAGTAATCTTAAAAGAAGGGTCGCATTTTTGTCTTATACAAAAGTGGTCTCGAGGTGTGATTTAGAGGTATGAACTTATACAAAAGTGGTCTTGAGGTATGATTCAGAGATCTCTTAACTTGCATTTTTAAGGTTTGTGTTCCAGACAGGATTCAAAGATTTGTTCTAAAATCTAAATATTATACATGTATTATTTCTCGGGTCGGTCAAAAAAATTATTGATGTACTGTTGATATTTTACTCTTTTGTTTTGCTCATTGTGTTTTAGGTTCGCACTTGAATCAGTGTACTGAGTCTAAACAAAAAAGGGGAGGTATCCTTTGAAATTTTTGATTACCGTAAACATTAAACAATATATATATATATATATATATATATATATATATATATATATATATATATATATATATATATATATACTTATTTTTGGTTTCCGGAAAAATTAACACGAGATTGCTTCCATATAAAAATAGAGAAACTGTGATGGGCGAACAGGTAACGAAGCATAGTATGTATAAATTTTAATTAACACTGTATGATAATATTTGTAAACATTAAGTCATCTCTTTGTTTTTAATTCTGCGATTGTTTCATAACATAAAACAAATTTTGATTTTTTTTTTCTTTAGGGAACTGTACTTTCTCTTTCTTTGCTTAAAAATCTTATATTTCTAGCCTTCTGCATTTATTTGCTAATTAGTTGAATAGTATAATCTTTGGGCCGGAAAATATAATACTATATTGGTAGATTTAGAGATATGAGTGTCCTCTTTCTATGCCTAATCAATTGCTTAAAAATCAGATCTGGGTTTTCGTTTTCGCTCAAAATCAGCAACAAACGGGAACAGAAATTTTTTTCGAGAATATGATTTTATAAGAATAAATATTAATTTTTTTAGGGTACTTTTACAACAAATCAAACATACTCTTAGAACCGTTTAGTTATGATTAGTTAATTTTCATTGTTAATTTTTGGGTTAATTGGAGCAGTAATTAAGGATCTAATTGTCCAAAAAACGAAGAGCAAATACTAGGACTATAAATAAGTTTACAACCAATCCACTTTTGGGTTGTAATTTTACAATTTGGCTGGGTACAGTTAAAATTTTACCTCCTAGCTTTTTAACCATTTTTTCTTATTTTTTAAAATATTAAAATATTTAGAAAATTAGATTAATTTTAGAATAGGAGATTGTACGATCTCAGCCTTTTTTTATTTATTGTAGACTTAATATTTATCAAAACATAAAAAGTAGTTTGGAAATCAAAATAAAAAAATTAGTAAAAATTAGAAATTAATAGAAAATATAATTTTTAGTTGTATATAGTTACAAATACGCTATATTCTTAATTATATACAGATTTAAATTTAATATTTGAATTAATATTTAAATTGATTGTAGTACGACCTGCAACAGTAACCCAAAAAAAAAAACTGAGTAAAAGATAAAAAATAGCTGAGATCAATTTAGTAAAGTAATAAATTTATTAACAATTTAATACAATATAAATATCTTTCTTTTCTATTTTATTTTTAGAAAAATAGAAAAGGTGTACCGAAATAGCCAATAAGTAAACATAATATGTAGTAATTTCAACTAATATTATATTATAGTATTTTAAAATAATCTTTGTCTTCGATTTTGCTCAAAGAATTATATAGAAATTTTAATTACTAATATATTATAATATTTTAAAATAATTCCTATCTTCCATCTTGCATGAAAGATGTTTCACTTATTCTTTTATAAGAATTTTTTTGAATTCTCTACAAAAATCACCAGCTTTGTCTAAATTATTTTACAATATATATGTGTAAAATTCCATATTTTATTAACTCACAAATTAGCCAAAACACATTCCGTAAGTTATTACATCATATTTCTAAATTCCTAAATATAAAATTAATATATATTTAGGGTTGTAATTTTACAATTTGGCTGGGTAGAGGTCGGGAAAAAATAATATTTAAAATCTGTTTCTTGAAAATTATTTCTGATTTTAATTTTAACTTTAAATTTGTAATTTTAAGTACTAATTTTTTTCCCATCAAGTGTTAATTTTTTTTTTACGTACAATTTGAAACTTATATTTTGCACGAAAATAATAAATTTCCATACTTTCTATTATTATAATTTACAGTTTAAACTTATCTTCAGATTTCGTAATATTTTAACATAAAATATAAATTGATGTTACGAAATTATTTGATAAAAGATAATAAAATGAGCTTCAATTTTCTCTCAGGAGTCTAAAATTTCCCTTCATTACTTTAAAATATCATATTTGTAAATTCCTACATTTCCTCGCAATTACTTAAATATAATCTATGAGTTAACACTAATAATATGAGATTTAAAGAGAATAAGAAAATTACTTCTGTGTAAAAATGACAAAATAATAATATGATATTTACCATTTGAAACTAGAGAGGGTGTATCGAAATAGTGAATAACTGAGAACAATATGTAGTAATTTCAACTAATATTATATTACAATATTTTAAAATAATCTTTGTCTTCAATTTTGCTCAAAAGATTATATAGATATTTTAATTACTAATATATTATAATATTTTAAAATAATTTATGTCTTTCATCTTACACGAAAGATGTTTCGCTTATTCTTTTATAAGAATTTTTGTGAACTTTCTTCAAAAATCACAAACTTTTTAGAATTTACTTTACAATATATATGTGTAAAATCTCATATTTTGTTAACTCACAAATTAGGCGTAACACATTCTGTAATTTATTGCATTATATTTCTGACTTTGTAAATCTAAAATTAAATATATATTTGTGAAATTTTCCATACATAGACAGAAATAACATTTCTTTGAATTTTGTACATCATGTTCCGAAATTACTTTTTACTTAAGAGAATTTTTAATAAATTTGTAACCAAAATTTGATTCTAATTTTTATAATTAATTCCGTTGTTTTCGAGGCCGTAAAAAAATAATATTTAAAACCTGTTTCTTAAAAATTATTTCTGATTTGAATTTAACTTTAAATTTTTAATTGTAAATACTAATTTTTACCGGATCAAGTTTTAAATTTTTTTCCATACAATTTGAAACCTATATTTTGCACGGAAATAATAAATTTTCATACTTTTTGTTAGTATGATTCACAATTTAAACTTATCTTCAGATTTCATAATATTTTAATATAAAATATAAATTAATTTTACGAAATTATTTGATAAAAGAAAATAAAATGAGGTTTAATTTTCTCCCAAAAGTCAAAAATTTTCCCTCCTTACTTTCAAATATCATATTTTTAAATTCCTATATTTCCTCGTAATTACTTAAATAGTATAATTTATAAGTTAAAAATAATAATATGATAATATAATATTTAAAGAGAATAAGGAAATTACATCTGTCTAAAAATGACAAAATCATAACACCTTTAAACAAATTTTCTTTTCCCATCAAAGTGCTACTTCTTTTTTCCCTCACTTTAATATATATATATATATATATATATATATATATATATATATATATATAGTCCGGCTAGAATACTATATATATATATATATATATATATATATATATATATATATATATATATATATATATATATATATATATATATATATATATATATATATATATATATAGTCCGGCTAGAATACTATCGATAGCACCAAGCAATTGGTGCTATCAAGTTTTCTGCCGTTGGATGAAAATATATGCGGTTGGGATTATAGTGGTCCCCTAAGATTTTTACTATTCAACCAACCACCTAGTAAACCCTAGGGGACCACTATCATCTTAACCACACATTTTTTAATCCAAAGGCTAAAAACTTGATAGCACCAATAAATTAGTGCTATCGATAGTATTATAGCCTATATATATATATATATATATATATATATATATATATATATATATATATATATATATATATATATATATATAGAATTTCGCCTACGTAAATCCACAATGAAGTCAAAAAAATTCATTTTTTCTCCCAACTCTAAATTTAAATATAAATTCATACATTTTGCAATATATATATATATATATATATATATATATATATATATATATATATATATATATATATATATATATATATATATATATATATATATATATATATATATATATATCCCAACTCTAAATTTAAATATAAATTCATACATTTTGCAATATATATATATATATATATATATATATATATATAACGACCCGGTCCACTAGCAATAATAACTCGTTGGGCCCATACCACAGCCTAAAATACTTAAGCCCAGTTATTATTACTAGTATCCATGTCTCATATAAACCCAATCACAATTCCATCCACATCCGATGTGGGACTATTGGAGGCGTCACAGACTCCCCCCGTTTAGGCCTGACGTCCTCGTCAGCCCAAATACACACACAGCAACCCAAGATCACCAAGCGATGTGAGACTTGTCTCGCTAGTCCTGTCATATAGACTCAGACTCAGTCGAGACTCGCCGCACACTTTCGGCTGGTTATTGTCTCTGATACCAAATGTAATGACCCGGCCCACTAGCAATAATAACTCGTTGGGCCCTTACCATAACCCAAAATACTTAAGCCTAGTTATTATTACTAGTATCCATGTCTCATATAAACCCAATCACAATTGCATCAACATCCGATGTGGGACTATTGGAGGCGTCACAATATATATATATATATATATATATATATATATATAATAATAATAATAATAACTTGATGCTTTTACAAGCATAGAAGCTCAATTATATATATATATATATATATATATATATATATATATATAATTGAGCTTCTATGCTTGTAAAAGCATCAAGTTATTTGTACTTGTGAGTTTTTTACCCTTGGATGTAGGAATGTGCGGTTAGGATGCGGTTAGGATGATGGTGGGTCCCTTAAGGTTTAGTAGGTGGTTGGTGGAATAGTATGATCTAAGGAATAGAATTAATCAAAGGGTTAGATCTAACGGTAGAAAACTTACAAACACCAATTGCTTGGTGCTTGCACAAGCACAGTAGCCGTACTATATATATATATATATATATATATATATATATATATATATATATATATATATATATATATATATATATACTAAACTTTATATGTTATATTGTTTTAGACTAAATTCTAAATTAGTTTTAAGACTAATTTAGATTGACTATATATATAGTTCTATAAGTATATATATATATATATATATATATATATATATATATATATATATATATATATATATATATATATATATATATATATTATTTTCTACTCATAAATTAATTCGTATTTTTTTTGTTAATTCTAGATTAATTCGTATTTTTCCTTGCATCTTTAATTTGCATAAAACCACCATAACTACAGATAATTTCTAGAATAATTTATATTTCTTTAGTTCGTTTGTATATGAGTTCTTACTTATTTATGTTCATTTTCTCCCCAAAAAAATAGGAAAACAAAAATCAAAATGTAAATATGTACCAAAAACTTTTTGAACATGTATCTTTATTTCTAACCTACTGGCTTATATATCTTCATCCAAAAACTAACTTCTTTTCTATTTCCTTTTTTAATTTACATATATTAATAGATGGAGCTTGCATGCACAAAAGAGGTACACTTTCAGTCCTAAACTTTTTTGCGTACAGTTTTCTTATTTTTTCAGTAATTATCTCCCTGTATGTTCGATTCTGACATGATTGCATCTTTGGTTTCACGTTATTCTTGCATTAATTTATTTACAGTGCTTCCTTTTAGATCTATTCTGTTTCTATTAGTAACTTTTGTACTCTCTATTTTATTATATTGCTTAATATATACGTTAGAACTGCTCATTATACTGATGTATGTAACCAGTATAGTAGATTATATAACATTATATTAGTGCACAAATTTATATCTATTTTTATATACTTACATTTTTCACTTACAAATATTTTCTTTATAATTTTCCTCATCATCATTGAGTAGGAACTTTAAATGGATGCTGCAATTATTAGTCGTGCGAATAGAAAACGGCGCAAGATTATTCTAAATCATCTAAGAAATAGAGGAATAGTTCAAACTCTTGGATATCCCCATCAGATAAATAAAAATATAACCATTCCCAACCTTGAAGTGCTGTCCGGGTGTTCTCAAACAGAAACTGCAGCGATAAGTCGAGAAAATAGAAAACGATGCAAGATTATTCTTAGTCATCGGAGAAAGAAGAGAATAATTCAATCTTCGAAATATAGACATGGATCAGATAGAAACACATTTACTGCCAACCCCGAAGTATTATCAGAGTCTTCTCGAATTCCACCTCATCCTCCTCACCAATTATATCTTGGATTACCGGATTATAAGTGTCAATCATGTAGAGCTTTATTATGGTATAATGAAAGAATTTATAAATCTCGAAATGAATATGTACCCAGATTTTCACTCTGCTGCCAAGAAGGACGAATTTGCTTGCCGTTGTTACGCGAAACACCACATATTTTAGATTCTTTGTTGGATTACCAAGGTGGAGGCGAAGCTAGAAAATTTCGAGAAAATATCAGAGTGTACAATTCTATGTTTGCGTTTACCTCCTTTGGTGCAAAAATAGATACAGAAATTAATAAAAGTTCAGGTCCATATGTTTTTAGGATTAACGGTTAGAATTATCATATAATGGGTTCTTTACTCCCGGTAGATGGGCATCGTCCTAAATTTGCCCAGTTTTATATTTATGATACCGATAATGAGGTCGATAATAGAATGAGGGTGTTTGACAAAAATGGTAATATGCAAAATATTGATAGAAATATTGTGGAAAAATTGATAAATATGTTTGATATGGAAAATAAAGTTGTTAAAGCATTTAGAATGGCCAGAGATCATTTTGCACGTGGTGATTTCTTACCTATCAGATTACGATTAATTGGTACACGTGCAAACAGTCCGCAACAATACAATCCTCCTTCAAGTGCGGAAATTGCTGGGTTGATAGTAGGTGATTTGGGTAGTGTGGATCGACAGCGTGATATTGTTGTCGAACATAAGCTTGAGGGTTTAAAACGTATCAGCGATTTACATCCTTCATTTATGGCAATATCCTATCTTATTTCCTTATGGTGAGGATGGTTTCATGCTTGGTATACAATGTAGAGAAACATCACGCATAAAAACAAATTCTAGATGATACATTACGATGCGTGAGTTTTATGCTTACAGAATTCAAAATCGATTAGAGGAGGGAAAAACATTAATACGAGGAGGTAAACTTTTCCAACAATATATTGTTGATGCTTTCTCATGCGTTGAGGAAGAAAGGCTTCAGTACATTAGAAAAAATCAATCTAACTTAATATGTGAGTTATATAAAGGTATTAGAGATGCAGTTGTCGAAGGAGATTTAGACGGTGAAGCTATTGGTAAACGAATCATATTACCCTCCAGTTTCACAGTTGGTCCACGGTATATGATACAAAATTACCAAGATGCTATTGCGATGTGTAGGCACTGTGGGCCTCCTGATTTATTTATTACATTTACCTGTAATGCACAGTGGTCTGAAATTCGAGATAGTCTACAATTTATTCCCGGACAAAAAGCTGAAGATAGGCTAGATATTGTAAGCAGGGTATTTAAGTTAAAATTGGAAGCATTAATGAATGATATCAAGAAAAACTAATTCTTCGGGAAGTCGATTACCGGTATGTCACCGTTTACTATATTGTAGGCTAAGTACTTACTACCTTCCTTCGCATATATTACATACCTATTAATTAATAATTCTTCTTTTAATTTTATTCGGTTCTTACTTTTTTTCCGTCCTCTTTTATTCTCAGAATTGTATACCGTTGAATTCCGAAAGAGAGGTTCCGAAAGAGAGGTCTTCCTCATGTTCACATTTTAATATGGCTACATCCAGACCATAAATATCTTACAACTATGGATATAAATTCGATTATGTGACGACCCAACTTCCCAGGGGGTCACCCATCCTAAAACTACTCTAGCTCATAGCACGCTTAACTCTCTTAACCGCTTGGGTTTTGCTACCACCCAAAATGCTATAACCGGGTTAAGAGATTTAGTCCTATTATATCATTTATATATAGGACTAATACACATTCCGAGGGTGTCACATTCTTCCCCCCTTTAAGCCCTGACGTCCTCGTCAGGCTCCAAGACACTCACAAGCACCAGGCGATGTGAGACTCATCTTGCTAGCCTTAGCCGACCTTGTGGGGAGCTACACTCCACCCACAACGATCATTAGCCGGGGAGCCTCGCTCTACCCGCTATATAACCCTGGCTCAGCCAAGACTCATCTCACATTTCCGGCTGGTGAATGTCTCTGATACCAACTGTGAAGCCCTACCTTCCCAGGGGGTCACCCATTGTCACGCCCAGGGGTCGAAACTGCGACCCGGGCTCGCCAACAGATCCGCCGCCTATGCAAAACCCCGCATAGGCGAAGCGTCCTACCTGCAAGAAAGGGGCTACAGCTAAACAGATATCAGAGCTATAAAATAAAAGTGCTGTAAAACTAAAACCAACCATCTGTACAACTGGAATAATGATACAATATCTATATCCCATAAATGATAATCATACAATATCCTCAAATACAATAAACCAGAACTCAACAGGGAGGTAACCTGAAAATAATACATCAGTGTACAAGCTCTCAGTACAAGTCAGATCCTCACAATACAAAATCTCTCAAAAGCAGAAAAATAAATAATCTACTGACTGTACTCCGAATCTCCAATGTAGGGGTACCGCTACTCTCCACAGACGGGCAGGGATCTAGCTCGCGACTCCCTCGCCTCGCACAGCAACCGCAGAATCAGCAACACCCGCTAAGACTCTGCAAAATAAAGGAGAGAAAAGAAAGAGGAGGGGGGGGGGGGGGGGGGGGGGGGGGGGAACCCCCAATGGGTGTGAGAACTACACCAAAAAGGAGTTCTCAGTGGGTACCACCGCCAAGCCCGACGATCTGCCCACCAAGTCTACTAGAGGCATAAGATAATAATGCAGTAAAAACTGAACAAAAAAAAGCTGGAGATACTCTACAACTATCATGTCTCTATCTAAATGCTCAATGGGAGATACTGATGAAAAGATATGCAACTACTCGCACCCAAGGTGCTCAATCGACCCAATCGAACTGACTGCCTCATAGGGTCCAGTCAAGCCTGCGCCTACCTACTGCCACACATCCACAAGAGGACGGGACTTAAGTAGGGCGTCTGTGACTGCCAAAACTGGCCCAGCCAGAGGGACTGCGTCGACAAGTCGCGATACGAAAGTAAAAGGCCCACTCCGGGCGGGGCACTCGAGGGGCGCGACCCCACCGAGGAAAAAGGTAGCCGCGCATCTCTGTCGAGCTCAAAGTGGCTCATGCAGGCTATAGTCAAAATCCACGCTCGCTCTTAGAACGGAAGGACTCAAGATCCTCAAATACCTCGCACGACGGTCGGAACACTCTCAACGACCCAGCTAATCAGCTCTCACAAATCTCGAGGCACTAACGAACTCAACCAACTCGTGGCACTAAACCCACTGGCTGGAGATACTCCACAGCCGGGACCACCGTCGACTCAAACGGCTCCCAAAACGAAACACCCAACTCGCCACGCTAAACACACAGGCTAGAGATTCCCACAGCCGAGATCGACCCACAACTCAGGGCTAACCAAAACTGGTCGGACGACACTCAATGACCCGGGACCACCTGTCACGCCACGGGGTCGAAACTGCGACCCGGGCTCGCCAACAGATCCGCCGCCCATACGGGAAGCCCCGTATAGACATAGCGACTAACCTGCAAAAGAATCATCTACACTAATAGATATCAGAGCTGAAAAGAAAATTGCTGAAATAAAAGATAAATAAATACAACTACAACTCCAATAATACAAACCAACCTCACCAAAATACATAAGTCTCTCTCTGCAGTAAAGGAAAGGTACAACTCGATACCTCACTACAAGTGTCACTCAACATGAACTCTCAAAAATTGGTAAAGGGTACATCTACTCTCTCTCTCAGAGGAAGACTGGAAGGGATCTATCTCGCGACTCCCTTACCTCGGTCTGAAGGAGTAGGATCAGCAACTGGAGCAGCAGGAACCTGAGTAGAAGTCCCTGGGGAAAAGATACCACGACGGGTGTGAGAACTACATCCCACAATAGTTCTCAGTGGGTGCCGCCAACAAGCCCGACGGTCTGCCCACTAAGTCTACTAGAGGCATAAAGTAACATATGCAGTGCTGTAAGGGAAAGCTGGAAAAGTAAACTCTACAGCTACTATGCCTCTATCTAGATGCTCAAGGAGTGGAACAGAAAGAACATGATGCCACAACTAGCCCTCAACTCAAATCACCCAATCTAAACTGACTGCCTCATCGGGTCCAGTCAAACCTGCGCCTACCTACTGCCGTTACAACCCGGAGGACCGGACTTACGTAGGGCGTCCGTAACTGCCAAAACTGGCCCAGCTAGAGGGACGGTGTCCGTGACTGCCAAAACTGGCCCAGCCAGAGGGACAAATGCGTAGACAAGTCGCGATAGAAGTATCAGGCCCAACTCCGGAGTGGCACTCGAGGGGCGCGACCCCAACGAGTAAAGTATCCGCGCATATCTGTCGAGCTCAAATGTGGCTCATGCAGGCTATAATCCAAATCCTCGATCAACAAGATCCGTTGTAACCAACAGAAAACTGTCTCACTCATAGGCTGGAAAACTGCACAGCCGAGACCCACTGTCACACTGACGGCTCCCAAAGAACCCAGATCTACAGACTGCTATCAGACTCCACTCGGTCCCCAGACACGAGTGTAAATGCATCCCACAACAACCCGACCTCTCGGCCCACTACTCGGGCGAGGAAAACTATAAATCCAGAGTGCAATATAGGACAACGACGTGGGGATGTCTAGAGCAGTAAAAACCTAGCCCAAGTTGGAGTTTTCTACAGTCTGGCTGAACATGCTGCATATGGCGGGGGTGCTAGGTCAAATCCCAAAGATATCAATAAATGACAAGTTGTAGGAAATAAAGCATCACAAGGTCATCAGAATTTAACAGGAATAACAATTTTCACAGACTAGCATGCTAACAACACACTATTCCTATCATGCTTGTTCCTACACATATAGAATTAATGTGCAATCCGAGGATCTTGGAAACGGGCCACCCACCTGAAGAGCTGAACTGTCCAAGTCCCACAGCTGAAAATACCAGGAAATGCAAATCTCCAACTCCAATGGGTCCAGCAATACCCGCAACTCTCCTGGGTACAACACAAAGTTCACAGTTACGCTTTAATTCCCAAAATTAACCATGCACAAACACACTGAAAATCAGTCCCAAAGATATGCTTATTTCACCTGCTTAAAGTGCCCAGAAAAATCCAATAAAAATACCACAGTGATCCTTGCGTCGAGACCTTCGAAATGGGTACCTGCACGCCCAAATCCGAGCCCCGTAGGCCAAGTTACAAATTCCACAGTACAGGCGCGCAAAAACATACAGCCACACAACTGTAAAATCTTGCACAGATAAAGGGGAAAAGTATACCTCCGGGAAGGTCTCATAAAAATCCAAGAAAAATACAGTGATGATCCTCGCGTCGAGTAGATGAAAAAAGTGTATAGGCTCACCTTGATCCGACGCTCGTGCGCGGAGATCTCCTCGAATCAACCTGCTGTCCTCACAAATCCTCACAGAAAACCAATGTCCCAGTGAGCATGGAAAAGCTCCTCGAAAAGCGCGAAACAAGGAAAAGCAGAACACACCAAAATCGTAGCCTTACCTGTCGCGGATCCAACGGCGAAGAAATCGCTCGAAAAGATGGTTGGAGTGGGCCGAGGGAGCTCGTGCACCGAAACGCGACGGAAGAAACACCGGCGAAAGAACGTCACGACGCGCCAAGAAAAAAGGAATCTCGAAAACCGTGCCATGTAAAATCTCCAAACTCCGCAGATGGGTGCAACACAACTCGGGGATGAAGTCCTCTTAAGAAACCACAGTGAGAAAATGCTCGGAATGCCAAAAAAAACGAAGGTGAAGGGAGCTCGGGCTATATATAGGCCCCAGAAAACATTTCAAATAATATCAAACGGGTCCCCACTTTCGGACGCTGGACCAGGTTTCGGGCGCCCGAAACGGGCGGTATACTGCACCGCGAGCTGCGCCCGAAACGCCCGGAAGCCGCCACGTCACCCGCACAGCAAATAGCTGTGCGGGGCGTGCCGGGAGCCGCGTGGCACCTACCCGGTCAAACGGGTAGGTGGCACCCGCGAGTGGCAGCGCGCCACGCGTCCGCCCACTGTCGCGGTCACACATGCGGGCAAGCGCCGCCTGCCACGCACGCACCCCGAGGCGCTCGCCCGCGTCCCGTGCGCCGTGCCTCGTGAGCCCGCGAATGGAGCGCCGACACGCGTCCCCTGCACCCGGTCCACGCACCCTACTTCGGGTTTCGTGGACCGCGCCGCGTGCACCGACCAACCGGGGGCTGCCACGCGTCCCCCGCCCCGGTCCATGCACCGCCGCGCCAATTCTGTAGACCACGCATCAAGAGCCCGCCAATCAGGCGGCGCCACGTGTCCCTGCGCCGGGTCCGTGCACCCAGCCGCGACGCTCTGTGGACCGAGCGTCGTGAACCGGCCAATGACAGGCCGCCACGTGGCATGCCGGCGGTCCACGGCCCCTCCCATGCACCGAAATCCAATAAAAACTTCCGGGAGTCCGTTTTTGGGCATCCGGACTCAGAATCAAACAAGCAAATAGCCGTTTTCAAGCATTTTTCCGTGCTGAATCCAATTCCAACCTCTGTTTGGCCTAAAACCTTTTCAGAATTTCGGCAAATGCAGCCGAAAGCCAACACAGCTAAAGATAACTCACAGGGTCCATCTGTGGCATCCCTTTGATGCACCATGGGCCAAATACACCAACACTAGGTGTTCTAAACAGTGGATTCACTGGAAAAAGGGTGCATGGAAACCTGGGCCACCACACCACTGTCAATCCCAACGGTTCCCAACAACACTGACCGGAAGATACTCGACGGTCCGGGACCACCGTCTACCCAAACGGCTCCCAACAACACTAGCACAGGTCTAAACTCAGCTACCAGACTCCACTCAGCCCCCAGGCACGAGTGCAACAATTTCCCACAGTAACCTGACCACTCGGCCCACTACCCGGGAGAGGAAAATCTATGTCCAGGAAAAGATGCAAAGTGTGGGATGTCTAAAGCATAAAAGAACCTTGCCCAAGTGAAGGTTCTCTACTAGTCTGGTTAAACATGCATCATATGACGGGGTGCTAGGTCAAGTTCCAATAATCAATATATAATCCTCTAATCATGTTAAGCATAAAACTGAACCAACAGCATGGACAATTCATAACATGCTTGCTTCCAATCAAAAGTAGTATACTCTAGTCATACATGCTCACAAGCTTAAACAATATAGAGTAGACATGCATCAATCATATTTTCCAACAAGTAAGTGAACATCATCATCTAACATGCTTTTCCACTAGTATAGGATAACCATCTTTATCTTGTAACTCTCCCTCATGTATAAGGATAAATAAATCATGCAACGCTCAAATCCACATATCATGTACAATTTATCAATTAAGCCTCAATCCCATCATTGAAACTATTTCTCATGCTTAGATCACAATCATTAAAATTGTACCTTAAACCATGCATGCATACTAACAAAAGAGTTAGAGAACCGTCCACCGGTTCTGGAGACGAAATAACCCACCTGAATCGCTTTCCGTAGGCAAAGCCGAAGTCGGTGAAGTGCGTAGCCACACGCTAACAAAATTCGCCGAAACTGCACCCTCGGTACTCGGTCGCACAAGCCTCTGCTCAAACAACATCACAGCCAACAATCAATCAACACCACAAACACACCCCAAACAACATTTGCTGTTTTGCCAAAATAGCACAGAGAAGAAGATCTTTCACATGCGTACAGTCCTTAGAAAAATACAAAAAAATCACGGCTGCGATCCTCGCGACGAGTATATGCAAATCGAGTATTTATACTCCTCGTTCCGACACCTGTAGGCCAAGATATAAATAGAACACCGCGGAAAGTCAATCAAACCACAACTCGCAAATCTGCGGAAATCAGTCACGAAAAAGCTAAAATATCACCTTCGAAACAACCTCCAAAAATTCCGATAAAAATATGAGTGCGTTCCTCTCGAAGCGTAGATATCAATCGAGTCCTTAAATGCCTTATTCCGATGCTCGTAGACCGAGAAAATCCAACAATACTCCACCGCTGTCCCAAAAGTCACAGCAGTACAAGGGGTCAAAGTTTGCCTCGGGAACCGTGCCAAAACTCAAAATAAGACGAAGTAATCCATACGGGAATCGAAGGCGTACCTCTCATGAACGTGCTGCCGCAAAAATTGGCTCGAAATTCCATCGGGGTGATACAGGGGGCCTCGCGGACTGAAATGCAACGGTAGAAGTCAAAATCGAAGAAGCGTCGAAGTGCGCCGCGTCGCAGAAAACGCCGATGTCGCGGCCTCTAAAAAATCCGGGAATCCATCGAAGGGTGGAGGAGAGGGAGAGGAAGAACTTCTCTGAAGAAAACCCTCAGAGAAAAAGCCCAGAAAAGGAGGAAAAGAGCTGCTAAGGGGCCTATTTATAGCCCAAGCCCACCTAAAGGGCCAATCGGATTCGGGCGCAGAAATCGTGCGCCCGAAAACCGGCCTGGCCTGGTACTGTGGGCGCCCGAAAGCTCCTCAGCGCGCCACGTCATCAACTCCGCGCCCCGCGCCCCCGGTCCACGCGCGCCCGCCAATCGCGGCGCGCCGCGTGGCGACGCGGTCCACGGCGGGGTGCACGCGCCACGGTTCGCGCCGGGCCACCCGGGTCGCTGCGCCCGCCAATGGGCGAGCGACACGTGGCCTGGCGGGTCCACCTTGCGCCGCGCCCGGCGCGCTGTCCCGCGTGCGTTGACCAACCAATCAACGCGCGCCACGTGTCCCGCCGAACGCCCGCTGGTCCCGGCGCACGCCAGGTCCCCTGGACCGGCCGTCCGCGCTGCTGCCCGCGCCCGCGCCGCCGCATGTCGCCGCCGGCGCTGCCCCGGCTGCCGGAACAGTAACATCTTGCCTCGAAATCTGTGTTTTGGCATTTGGGCTCCGAAAAATACAAGTAAATAGTCCATTTCCATCGTTTTCGCGCGCTTAATCCAAATCCGATGTCCATTTTGCCAAATTCCGCTTCTAAAATTTGTCGAAGGCATCCTAAAAGGTATTCTAAATCCAAATTTTGCGCTGGGTTCAATTCTGAGGTCCGATTTGCGCACAATCACCTCCATCACGCTAAATAAGCCTCCAGAAGTCACTGATCACCCAGCAAAAGTTCTGCGGAGATCCGGGTCATCACACCCATCCTAGAACTAATGCCTCAAGTTCTACACGACAATATAAGGATGTCGACGAAATAAAGCAATACCTTGACTGTTGATATTTATCGGCGTATGAGGCAATTTGGAGATTGTTCGAATTCGACATTCATTTCAGACAACCATCTGTTGAACGGTTCTCCATTCACCTACCTATGATGAATAATATTATATATCACGGTTCTCAAAATTTAGTTTCCGTTTTAAACCGCCCTGATATTCAAAAAATAATATTTAGTGAATGGATGAACACCAATCTCACCTGTGACGATGCTCGCCAACTTACATATGCATAATTTCCAACGAAATGGGTTTGGCACCGAAAGGATAAATTTTGGTCAAGACGAAAGCAGGGCTATCGTATAGGTAGAATAGTTTACATACATCCAAATGCAGGAGAATTATATTTTCTAAAAATTCTTTTGAATGTAGTAAAAGGTCCAAGAAATTATACTGAAATTAGGGCTGTTGACAACATTGTGCATGAAACGTTTCGTTCTGCATGTAATGCCCTAGGGTTACTTAATGATGATAGAGAATGGAGAGAGGCATTGTCACGCCCCGAGTTTTAAAAAATCAGGTCTGAATTTTTTTTTTTTTTTTTTTTTTTTTTTTTTTTTTTTTTTTTTTTTATAAATCGGAGTTTGCAAACTGGGCGTAACAGACCGCCACATATATAGGAAATCCTCTATCCAGATGGACGGAGTCTCCCCTATACATGCACGGCTAGGCAAGTACGATGTTCATCAATCAGAGATCAAATAATATCTTAACTACACCAACAATATAATCAACTTAAATAATCCAAAATGAAGCATGCTAAAGTAACTCTCTAACATCAGTTTAAATGTCAAAATAAAACAAGAACTGAAATACTACGATATGATAATCAACTACTAATCATCGAGATCTCAATCACAGATATATCATCAGGGGGACAGCTCTATCGTGACGGACTCACTCGAACGTCCCGACATCCCAGCACCCGACCGACCTGAAAAATGGTCACCCAGGGGGTGTGGATACACTGTACATGTATCCCAGTGGGCACGACAAGCCGAAAAATAGCTAATCGTACCTACTGGATGCTAAAATCTGCGGATAGTAATAATCGATGGGTAAAGCTGAAATAAACAGGTAGTGTCTACTGATAATCAATACTCAATGGCTAAAACTGGAATAAGCAGATAATGTCTTCTGACAATCAATAAGTCAATGGATAAGCTGAAATAAGCAGACAATGTCTACTGATAATCAATACTCAATGGCTAAAACTGGAATAAGCAGATAATGCCTTCTGACAATCAATAAGTCAATGGATAAGCTGAAATAAGCAGACAATGTCTACTGATAATCAATAAGTGCTGATAATCATGATATAACTGTAATAATCCAGCATAAAGGAACTGCAGATAAGTAATACTAGAAATCATGATGCAACTGAAATAATCAAGCATAAACTGAGCAGCGATGGTACAAGGTAAATAGCTACAAATGACAGTGCAAGCTAAAAATGATGCGTCAAAAATAGAAACCCAAGTACCCAATCATATGCCATTATTGGTCTCACAGAACCTCAGGCAATACCACTAATCCGCACCCCATCCGCTGACAATAACCTGGCACTCACAGATGCAATCGGGGCTCACGGGTCTCATCTCTAGACCACTTTACCGGTAAAGAACACAACGACGGTGGCCAAACCTGTGACACCCCCGGAATTTGGATTAGTCCTCTATATAAATGATATAATAGGACTAAAATCTCTAACCCGGCTATAGCATTTTGGATGGTAGCAAGATCCAAGAGGAACATGAGAGTTAAGCGTGCTAGAGCTAGAGTAGTTCTAGGATGGGTGACCCCCTGGGAAGTGGGGCGTCACAGTTGGTATCAGAGACATTCACCAGCCGGAAATGTGAGATGAGTCTCGGCTGAGCTAGGGTTATATAGCGGGTAGAGCGAGGCTCCCCAGCTAATGACCGTTGTGAGTGGAGTGCAGCTCCTCACAAGGTCGGCTAAGGCTAGCGAGACGAGTCTCACATCGCCTGGTGCTTGTGAATGTGCTTGAGCCTGACGTGGACGTCAGGGCTTAAAGGGGGGAAGAATGTGACACCCCCGGAATTTGGATTAGTCCTCTATATAAATGATATAATAGGACTAAAATCTCTAACCCGGCTATAGCATTTTGGATGGTAGCAAGATCCAAGAGGAACATGAGAGTTAAGCGTGCTAGAGCTAGAGTAGTTCTAGGATGGGTGACCCCCTGGGAAGTGGGGCGTCACAAAACCGTCAGTGTACGTGAAGTACAACAGTGCGTGGTAATCATCATGCTATGCTCAAGCTCACGGTCTAGTGACCGGATAGTCGGCAACAAGCCGAGATCCCAACAGGGAATCAACTATCTGTATATATCGATCAGGATCTATCATGCATATCTGAATATAAAGCAAGTATCACAGGTGACAGGAAATAGCAGGTATAATCAGATCATGACATCTATGTACTGAGATATAAAAGCTGACGAACAGGTGTACATAACATGTCTAAAGAGATCAATGTCTATCAAGAAAGATCATATGGCATATAGATAAAATCAGCAGGACTAAATCAAGAACAGGCAAAATCATCAGGACTAAATCAAGAATAGGTGTCCGACTGGACTAAAGCAACCAGAGGGCCGAAAAGATAAAGCCCGGACCGAAGATAACCCACCTCAATGTAGGCCGATCCCGAACTCCCGCTAGGCTACTGGGAGGCTGGTGCTGAACTGCTGGGCCCTGAACAAAAACTAGAATCAATAACAGACTCACTCATACCCATCAATCCCGACAACACTACATCGACACACGGTGTATACGGGGAACTTTAGACAAAACCAGGCTTTTACCGAATTTCTCGAAAATTCACTGAACCGATAAACATGACCCGCCAATGGTCTACAAATATCTGAATACTACCAAACTACACCTCCTGACCCCGAACAACTAATTTTAGATGTTCGACCAGACAGGGACAAAACCAAAATTATCTGGACTGAAATGCTGCCATAAATACTTGCTCCACTCCCGGATAGCCGATTTTGGCTTCGGGGTCTCCCGACGAAAAACTAAAAACACTGGACCAGCCAGGATAGTGTCGGGGAATACCAAAGGCATCTATCAATAATCACTAACAGATCTTCTTCACCGAAAAACGTGAAACTCGCGCCGGAAACCGTAAAACCGACGGTTTTGCCGATTTACGAGTCGATATCCGATTCCCGCTCAACGAGAGCCTACGGAACTTTAACAAAAAGCTTAGAGGGTGCGTAAATACTGTCTAAGACAGCCAGCATGTTACATTTGCAACTTAATCCATTATTTACCTTTAAATCGCATAATTACACTAATTTGAACACTTTTTGACCCGTTCTTCCAAACCAGGAATCCAAAGACAGCGCCGTAAGTTTCAGCGCGTCCGTTACGACGAGTCGAAGCTCGTGCTCACCATTTGGGAGCAGCACGAGACCCGAGGAAAACTTCGGGCCATAAAATTCCTCTCTAACATAGCCAAATAGCATTTTTGTTTCTCCGGCTCATCAAAACCTATTTCTAACGCGAGCATCGCGTTCAGTGACCCCAAATTAGCCAGGAGCACACTGTCGCGGCTTTGCAAATAGCCCAGAACAGTCTTTGGCCAAAACATCTTTTCTAGTGCTCGACAACCTTGTAACTTAACTTTTACTGTGCCAACTAGAATTTGTTGGGTTATATGTAATAATGGATCTAAATAGGGGAAAAAACACCTAGAGGGGGGTGAATAGGTGTAAACAATAAACACTCAAAAAATCATTGCGCAATAAAAACCCAATGCGGAAATATAAATGAACACGCAAGATTTTTACGTGGAAAACTCCAAACCGGAGTAAAAAACCACGGGACCGATAACACTGTGAAATCCACTAGAATTAAACACGTACAAGGTGATATACCGTACTCACAGACGACTCAACCTTTTCCATACGCTCCTAGTTGATCTTCTCCGCTCGCTCCGTAACGCGTCTCGAATCCACGATCTGCGTCCAACGTCGAATCCACGGCGTCCAACGTCGAGTCCACGACGTCTGACCGAATCCACGGTCTTCACCCAGTAGCACGCTTCGAATCCACGAACGTACCTCGCTCCGAATCCACGAGAGCGGTTGCACCTTGAATCCACAAGGCCACGCGAGTCCACGCGCCGATTTGGGGAAATCGTTATTTTTTGGGTGGTGATGATCCGCCGAATACTTAGATCAAAGATAGATAGGAAATACCATCTAAGTATTCATTAGTTTGATTCAACTCAAGATGTGAGTATGAAAACCTAGAATCAAACTAATCAATATAGATGAAGAAACATAGAGTAATATCTAATGATTTCCTTTCTTCTCTATATGTGGATCTAGGGCCGTATAAGATGATATTTGATTATGACGGCTCTATGTGGATTATCTGGATTAACCCTAGAAAAAGAATCATAGGGTCTATTTATAGGTTAGAAACCCTAGGAAGAAGATAAGGATCAAAAACTGTCGTTTCTGGAAATTTTTACGACGACGATCCGGATCGGATTAGCAGTGATCCGGATCGTCGTAACGAGTCAGGCAATTCCAAAAAAACGAAGGTTCGGGATCCGGATCGAAGTGCTTGATCCGGATCGTTCATACAGTTCACCAAACATCAACGTTCGGGATCCGGATTGCGAAGCCTGATCCGGATCGTTCAAGGAAAATGGTAAACTCAATGTTCGGGATCCGGATCAAGGGAAGCTACGATCCGGATTGAACTGGTGTATGAACGAACCACCTTCGGGATCCGGATTGAACAATCTGATCCGGATCCTGAACAAGTCTCATGTTCAGTTCTTGATTTTTATGCAATAAGAAATTCTTCCAAGTGTTTCTACACTACAAGAAGTATTCGGATCACCAAAAATATTTAGTTAAACTTACCTGATCCTTTTGAATTCTTCTTTCTTGAGATTGAGGTATATGATCCAAACTTCATTCATCTTCAATCTTCAAGACTTAACACTTTCACGAAATGCGCCAAAACAAAATCCTTAACAATCTCCCCCTTTGGCGGTTTCGTGACAAAACATAGATCCACTCAAGAAAATTCAAAAAGATATTTTTGTTGCTATCACCATACAACAAAAAATTTACAATGGAGATCCAAAATAAAATACATGAGTTAAACTCCTAAAACAGACTCTAGACTTAGACATCTGTACTCTCTGCAAAAAGAAATCATTCTTGACAAAAGAAATCGTTAGATACCTCAAGAATTTTATATCATTCAAAAACCACATACAGAGATGAAGTTTATACTCATTTACACTTACCATGACATTTATACATTCAGATATGTAAACTGATCATAGTTAAAACACCAACATATCTTCTATGCAATCAAAATCCAAATGTCATGTTAGTGAACATCAACTTGTTAGTTATATTACATGCCCAAATAGTTAGACGAATAGTTAGCCGAGGCATGCATTCAAACACAAATGAAAACCGAAAGTTGAAGTTCTACTTACCTTTCAAGTTGAGGTCAAGTTGAGATTATACTTACCTCTATAGTTTCAAGTTTCTCACAACCACATTGTATCAATGTCTCAATTGTCTATACTTCTCTCTCCCCCTTTTTGTCACAAAAATTAGCCAAAGATTACCAAAATGGAGAGAATGGTTAACAGTTCAAGTTTGAGAACTAAAAACTAAAACTAAAACTTAAAGACCTGCACAAAAGAAAGTAAAAAAAAAAATGAAGTTCCTGCACAAGAGAAGGATTAAGCACACAATTCAAGCATCTGAATCTGAGTCATCCGAGGCGGAGTCCTCAGAGCTCGTGCAACCCAGCTTTTTCAAAATTCCTTTAAGCAATCCCGAAATCGTAGAACACTCTTGTTTCATCTGATGTATGTCCTTGGACATCTTTCTGAGTCCTAGAGCCATTTTGTCTTGTTCTTGTTTGATGGAAGACTCCAGGTTTCCCTTTTGGTCAATTCTTCTGGAAGTTGAAGAACGTTGTGTGACGATTGACGGAGCAGTCTGTCCTTCATTCCGAGGAGATCGTCTTGGCAAAGAAGGTGAATTGTCAAGAGGTTCAATGCTTGGCACATTCTTTTTCCTTGCTTGTTGCTTAAGTATTGAGGAAAACTTTAGTAGCTTCTTGTTCTTTAGGTAAACCTTATTTTCTTCATCAATACCTTGTTGTACTTCATCAAGAAATGTGTCCCAATCTTCTTGTTGCTTAAGTATTGAGGAAGACTTTAGTAGCTTCTTGTTCTTTAGGTAAACCTTATTTTCTTCATCAACACCTAGTTGTACTTCATCAAGAAATGTGTCCCAATCTTCTTCGTCTTCAGATTCAGTGTCAATTTGAGAGATATTCTTTGGATTCTCTTGACATGGTTCATTTATTTCAATACCTCGAGCTCGTCCAGGTCGTCGAGCGAGTCTTTTTCTTTTTAGTATGGATGAGGAGGTCATTGGTGCTTTTCCTTTTTCCGTAGCAGTGGGCGGAGGCTTTTCCTTTGATGTCTCTGCACGGGCTTTCCCTTTCGATGCAACAGAGGTTTTCTGTGGCGATTTTCCAGGATGTGTTTCATCATCTGACAACTCATCCCAATTGACTTCATCCTTTTTAGCCCTCTTGGGCTTGACAGTGTCTCTCGTATTTACCATAGCAGCCAGAAGGAGAATGATCCACGTGATCACCATTGCTATTGGTTTCTTGTGAGAAGAAAATCCTGTGAGCAACAACTCAAGAACACGAAAAATTGTTAATTTTCAAAAGTTTGAAAAATTGTACCCAAACAAACATTATCGTGTAGAGAGACTAGGAATCAAATTAGTTTTGTAAAAGGAAATTTAAAAATAGATCAATTGCATGATTTTGGAAAATTCCCATTATATGCCCTAAAACCGAAATTTTTGAAATCGAAGACCAAAAATCCGTTTATCTTGAGAATACCTAGCATATAATCAAAACTAATCTACCCAGAGTTCTTATTTCAAAAGAAATTTGATCAAAAACCATCCACAAACGAAATTGATACAAGAAATTCATCACGTTTTGAGGAGGAATAAGAAAAACGGTGAAAAACCGAGATTTTGATCAATAAAACTTACTTGGAATTGAAGAACTTGAGTTTGAAAGCTTCCAAGATGGATGAAATCTAGAGAGAGAAGCTCTGGAAACTTTGGAACAAAAGATTAGAGTAAAAGAAATCAAAACCCTTTTGTTCTTTATAAAACCCTAGCCGCGATCCGGATCAGTCCGTGATTACGATCCGGATCGGCTACCCGCAGTGAAAAACTGCGTTCGGGATCCGGATCGGCAGGTCCAATCCGGATCGGCTCCAACTTTTTCTTTAAAAAAATTTCAGAGAAATTCTAGAAAAACCAGAAAAAGATTGTAAGCACTTTTGTGTATCAACTTTAAATGAAAATCATCGTTTCATACAACAAGAACTAGATTATACCAAATCTATCAATAACATCCAACAAATGAAACGAAAATTTATAAAAATTAAATCCCTTAAAGTTGAACGACTTCAATTACATCTAACTTGATCTTATGAGTAATGCCTTTATCAAATCATCAATTTGGTAAAGAAAATGAAATACAAAGATCAATAGATGTCTAACATCCCAGATAAATTAGATAATGTATCTAGTCAATTTATTGAAGATAGTGGCTCTTTGAGCATCTTTCATTAAAAATCCCACCTTATACCAACCTTAAAATTTTGACAGAGTCAAGTATTTCAACATGCATTTTATTTAATCAAACTTGAAAAACCTTGCTTGGTATACATGTGGTAGCTGCACACAGTACTCGGATGACCGAGGTGGTAGCTCTTTCCTCCATGTGGTGGTAGTTTTCACACTCCTCATTGGGATGTAACTCTTTCCACATCTTTTGAGCATAATACTTTTTCTTTGACTCCCCCTCAATTGGCTATCAATTATTTAAGATATAAAGTATTTAACCAAATATTGATCTCGATTTCATACTCGACTAAACAGTCAAATAAGATAAAAACTATACCAAGAGATCATCGAGAGAGAAATTGACTTTGATCAAAACAAAGATGAGTTAATTGACATAAATGATCATTGCATCAAATGAAATATTATGACATCTAAAGCATAATAGATTTCTAAATATATAAAAGGATGCAGTTAAAGTCAATCAAACTAATGCTCAATTAATATTCTATGTCTAAGCATAGATAATGAACAAAAACACAAAAACAAAACCTAACCTAAGCAAAAGTTTCAAAAAGAAGTTTATTTCAAGGAAAGCATTCCAATTGCTTTACACAAATGAATAAAACGTTTTTGATCAAAAGGTTTTGTTAAAATATCAGCTAATTGATCTTCAGTTGAAATATATGACAGTTGAAGAGTATTTGATTCAACTAGCTCTCTAAGAAAATGATATCTAAGTTCAATGTGTTTTGTTCTAGAGTGCAACACAGGGTTTTTGGAAATGTTTATAGCACTAGTGTTGTCACAAAGAATTGTTACCGAAGTTGCTGAAATCCGGAAGTCGCTCAACACACTTTTCATCCAAATGAGTTGGGTTGAACAACAACCCGCTGAAATATATTCCGCTTCGGCAGTCGAGAGTGCAATGCAGTTTTGCTTTTTACTATGCCATGCAACAAGGCAATGACCAAGATAAAAACATGCACCACTCGTACTTTTCCGATCATCCACAGATCCTGCCCAATCGGCATCTGAGTATCCAATAATATCTAAACTTGTTCCCATAGGATACCAAATTCCAAAATTTATGGTTCCTTTAATGTATCGGATGATCCGTTTCACCGCTTTCAGGTGAACCTCCTTTGGTGCAGACTGATATCTCGCGCAGATCCCAACACCAAAAGATATATCCGGGCGACTAGCCGTGAGGTAAAGTAGACTTCCAATCATACTCCGATAAAGTTTCTCGTCTACATTCTCACTAAAAGATTCACTTCCTAATCCTTTATTGCTAGTTCCCATTGGAGTTGGAAAATCTTTACAATTTTCTAGATCAAACTTTTTGACCAACTCCAAAGCATACTTGGATTGACACAAATGGATGCCTTCGTCACTCTGTTTCACTTGCAATCCAAGGAAATAAGTCAATTCGCCCATCATTGACATCTCAAATTCGCTTTCCATGGTTTCAGTGAATTTAGAAGCATCATTATCCTTTGTTGCTCCAAAAACAATGTCATCGACATAGATTTGTGCAACAATGAAGTTATTTTGATAATGCTTCACAAAGAGAGTCCTGTCAGCTCCCCCTCGAGTATAGCCCTTATCCAATAGGTGCTTTGTTAGCCTTTCGTACCATGCTCGCGGTGCTTGTTTTAAACCGTAAAGAGCCTTTTTCAAACGAAAAACATGGTTAGGTAGTTTACAGTCTACAAAACCTTTCGGTTGAGCCACATAAACTTCCTCATTTAAAAACCAATTTAAAAACGCGCTCTTAACGTCCATTTGAAATAATTTTATTTTAAAATGACAAGCTATCGTGAATAAGATACGAATGGACTCGAGTCTAGCTACAGGGGCGAAAGTTTCATCAAAGTCTATACCTTCTACTTGAGAGTAGCCTTGAGCAACTAAACGTGCTTTGTTCCTGATGATGGTACCATCTTCATTTTTTTTATTCTTGAAAATCCATTTGGTACCTATCACATTGTGTTGCTTTGGAGGCTTTGTTAATTTCCAGACTTTGTTTCGCTCAAACTGATGGAGCTCTTCCTGCATTGCTTTAATCCAGTAGTCATCCTGAAGAGCTTCATTGATGTTCTTTGGTTCGATCAAGGAAACGTAGCAAGCGAATCCGCAAACCAACTGTCTCCGAGTTTTGACTCCTTCTTGTGGGTCTCCAATGATGTTTGATTCAGGATGATCCTTAGAGATTCGTAACGTTTATTATAACGGAGTACTCGGAGGTACATGAGATGATTCCTGCCTATCAGATAAACTTGAAGAACCATTAGATGCATCATTAATATTGGAAGTATTATCATGAGAAGATGCACTTACAGGAGTATCATCATCAAGAGAGATATCGAGGGTAGATTTTTCAGATGCAAAGTGAAAAGCTTCATCTACTTTAACATTTATAGATTCTACAATCGTTTTAGATTCCATGTTAAATACCCGATATGCTCTGCTATTTGTAGAATAACCCAAAAAGATCCCTTCGTCACTTCGAGAATCGAACTTACCAAGATTTTCGCGATCACGCAAAATAAAACATCGACTCCCAAAGATACGAAAGTATTTGATATCCGGTTTTCTACTAAACCACAGCTCATATGGTGTATTTAAAGTACCTGGGCGCAAATACACTCGATTAATGACATAGACAGCGGTGTTCACAGCTTCAGCCCAAAAATGTAGCGGTAAATTCCAGCTATGAAGCATCACACGCGCCATCTCTTGAACAACCCTGTTTTTGCGCTCAACAACACCATTCTGCTGAGGTGTATAGGGTGCTGAGAATTCATGTTTTATGCCGTTGGAAGTGCAAAACTCAATGAATTTAGAATTAATAAATTCTCCACCTCTATCACTTCTAACACGAATGATCTTTTCATTCTTTTCAATCATAATACGATGGCAAATCTCATGAAAAGAATCAAACGTATCAGCTTTCTCTTTTAAAAATGCTACCCATGAAAACCTAGAGAAATCATCAACCAATAAGAAAATATACCATTTACCTCCGAAAGATGGTTGACGGGTCTGCCCCATTAAATCCATGTGCAGTAATTCCAAGGGCCGTTTGGTACCAACGTGGTTCAGGTTCTTGTGTGCAGCCCTTGATTGTTTTCCCTTAAGACAACCTCCGCACACAATGTTGTTTTTAAATAAAAGTTTAGGAACCCCCTTAACCACGTCTTTATTTGAAATCTTTGCTAGTTCTTTAAAATTTATGTGGCCTAGTCTTTCATGCCAAAGTGTTTCATTATCCAAAGAAACTAGGTTACATTTTTCTGAAATTTTATTAGGAACAACATAGCAATTGTTTTCAGATCTAACCCCTTTTAAAAAGAAGACATGGTTCTTATCAGTTACAACACATTCAACAGATGAAAAGTTAACTGAAAAACCATTGTCGCAAAGTTGACTTATGCTTATGAGGTTAGTCTTAAGGCCATCAACAAATAACACGTTTTTCAAAATCGGGCCATCTGGAATAGCTACCGTTCCTTTTCCAACAATTTTGGAAGATCGACCGTCTCCGAAAACAACGAGTCCTCCGGAGATTTTCTCAAAGTTTTGAAAACTATTTTTGTCACCGGTCATGTGACGGGAACAACCGCTATCCAGATACCAAGACGAATTATCATATGCATGCAAGGAAACATTAGTAACAAGACAAGGGAAGATTTCACCTTTGCGCACCCAAAACCTTTTGGAATGCGTCGGTAATGGTCGTGAGGTTATTCTCCTAGGTGAAGGCGTCTTGTTAGATCGATTGCTGCTCCTTGATGATGTCGTCTTGTGCGGTGAACTACCAAGTCTCTTTTCCTTTGTATGATTTGCATTTGATTTCTGAGGAATCACCTTTTTGGTAGTCGTTGCAAGAAATGTCTGAGTTGAGCGTTTGGCTCCTGTCTTGCAATATCTCCTTATGTGCCCTGAAAAACCACAACGAAAACATACCTTTGCGCTTGACGATCCCGAAGAGAAAGAAGTAGGCTTGTTGTCGTTGTTTGTCGTGAATTCCGGTGTCGGAGGAGGAGATACCGACTGAGGCATAAAAACTGTCCCACTCGAACTTGGACTGTTTCCAGTTTGAGTGTACCCGAGGCCGAACCGATTTGTTTGACCAAGACCAAGAAGCTTATCCAACTTACTCCTTCCAGAAGAAAATCTCTTTAAGTCATCCTTTAGTTGGAGAATGGTCTTTGTCATTTCCAATTTATCTTGTTGGGCCTCGATGTAGAGCTTTGAGAAGTGATCCGCTTTATCCACCAGTTTTGTATGTTCCTTCTCAAAAAGCTCATTGGACTCTTGAAGGGAAACATTTGCTTTTATCAGATTATCCCTTTCCACTTCAAGATCGGTCGAGAGAGAAGTTACCCTTTTTACTTCTTCTTCGAGATCCTGTAATCTCCCTCTCAACCCCTTGTTTTGTTTAGCCAGTTTCTTTGAATCCCTCAAAAGTCTGTGGTAGGCTAAAACAAAATCTTCACCTTCAGAGTTACTTGATTCATCATCCGTTGCAGTTTTTTCAACCCGGGAGGAGTTGGTCAATGAATCTGAAGTACTTGCCATTAAGCACATGAAGGGTGAAGATGTGGACGCGTGGAATGCCGTTGCGCTTTCTTCTTCATCACTTGAGGATGACTCATTTGACGTTGAGTTGTCATCCCATGTGACGACTTGCATCGCTTTCTTCTTCGACGGATTCTTAGTTGGACACTCCGTTGAGATATGGCCGTATCCTCGGCACTTGAAGCATTGGACTTGTCCCTCTGAACTTTTCTTATCCTTTGAAAAGTTCTCTTGCTTTCTTGACTTGTAACTTGAAGTACCCTTGCCTTTCTTCGACTTTTCGAAGGATGGAGTTTTACTTGAATTACCCCTTCGAAAGTTGCGGCGAAACTTCCTTGTCAAGAGAGCGAGCTGCTTCTCAAATTCCTCCATAGATAGGTTCTCGTCATCGTCTGAGGAGGATGAATCCGTGTCTTCTTCCTTTGTTGTTTTCAAAGCATAACCTGAAGACTTAGAAGAGGATGCCTTTCCCGAAGAATAGTTAGTAGTAAATGTCATTTCATAAGTTTGTAATGAACCAACTAGTTCTTCTACACGCATTTCGTCCGGGTGTTTAATAGTTTCAATAGCTGTAACCTTTGGGCGAAATCGTTCAGGAAGAGTTCTTAAGATCTTTCTTACAACCTTAAATTCTGGAATCTTCTCTCCCAGGTTAGCACATGAGTTTACGATGTCTTGCAATCGTGTATAGTAGTCAGTGAAAGATTCATTTTCTGCCATGAAAATAGAGTCAAATCTGCTCGTAAGCATTTGCAGCTTTTGAATCTTCACGAGGTTAGTTCCCTCATGTGTAACCTGAAGAACATCCCAGATTTCTTTCGCAGTCTCACATGCCGAGACGCGAGAGAATTCAGTTTGAGATAAGGCATTAAAAATAGCATTAATTCCCTTACCATTGTAAGAAGATGAATCTAACTCTTCCTTGGTCCACTTCGACCTAGGTTTGATGGTGCGAACATCAGCAATAATTTCAGTTGGATTAGACCATCCTAATTCAATTGATTGCCACACCCGTTCGTCGATGGAACTTAAAAAGGCTTTCATCCGTACTCTCCAGTACGCATAATTTGTTCCATCAAAGAATGGGGGTCTGTTGATGTTTCCACCTTCAACCATTATTTACAACCCTATTCCCTCTCTGATACCACTTGTTGGGTTATATGTAATAATGGATCTAAATAGGGGAAAAAACACCTAGAGGGTGGTGAATAGGTGTAAACAATAAACACTCAAAAAATCATTGCGCAATAAAAACCCAATGCGGAAATATAAATGAACACGCAAGATTTTTACGTGGAAAACTCCAAACCGGAGTAAAAAACCACGGGACCGATAACACGGTGAAATCCACTAGAATTAAACACGTACAAGGTGATATACCGTACTCACAGACGACTCAACCTTTTCCATACGCTCCTAGTTGATCTTCTCCGCTCGCTCCGCAACGCATCTCGAATCCACGATCTGTGTCCAACGCCGAATCCACGGCGTCCAACGTCGAGTCCACGACGTCTGACCGAATCCACGGTCTTCACCCAGTAGCACGCTTCGAATCCACGAACGTACCTCGCTCCGAATCCACGAGAGCGGTTGCACCTTGAATCCACAAGGCCACGCGAGTCCACGCGCCGATTTGGGGAAATCGTTGTTTTTTGGGTGGTGATGATCCGCCGAATACTTAGATCAAAGATAGATAGGAAATACCATCTAAGTATTCATTAGTTTGATTCAACTCAAGATGTGAGTATGAAAACCTAGAATCAAACTAATCAATATAGATGAAGAAACATAGAGTAATATCTAATGATTTCCTTTCTTCTCTATATGTGGATCTAGGGCCGTATAAGATGATATTTGATTATGACGGCTCTATGTGGATTATCTGGATTAACCCTAGAAAAAGAATCATAGGGTCTATTTATAGGTTAGAAACCCTAGGAAGAAGATAAGGATAAAAAACTGTCGTTCTGGAAATTTTTACGACGGCGATCCAGATCGGATTAGCTGTGATCCGGATCGTCGTAACGAGTCAGGCAATTCCAGAAAAACGAAGGTTCGGGATCCGGATCGAAGTGCTTGATCCGGATCGTTCATACAGTTCACCAAACATCAACGTTCGGGATCCGGATTGCGAAGCCTGATCCGGATCGTTCAAGGAAAATGGTAAACTCAATGTTCGGGATCCGGATCAAGGGAAGCTACGATCCGGAATGAACTGGTGTATGAACGAACCACCTTCGGGATCCGGATTGAACAATCTGATCCGGATCCTGAACAAGTCTCATGTTCAGTTCTTGATTTTTATGCAATAAGAAATTCTTCCAAGTGTTTCTACACTATAAGAAGTATTCGGATCACCAAAAATATTTAGTTAAACTTACCTGATCCTTTTGAATTCTTCTTTCTTGAGATTGAGGTATATGATCCAAACTTCATTCATCTTCAATCTTCAAGACTTAACACTTTCACGAAATGCGCCAAAACAAAATCCTTAACAGAATTCTGCTTGCACCATGTGCTCACAGCAACTCAAGAACACTGAGGCTTGCCCTATTTGCAGCCCAACTCAGTTGGATCAACCAGAACCACCACCAAGCTCACTAACAACATCCACAAAGCTCCAAACACTATTCCACACAGATCTAATTTGATCTGAAGTGAGCATCAAGCTTAGGGAAGTGTGTGTAACAACTTTCGTATTTTGATCATGGCCAAAATCTGCTCCTGAGTTCATTGGGGCATTTCATCAAACAAGTGGTGTGCACAATTTGTTAACTATACAAACAACCCAACCCAAGCAGAGTAAGGATTGGATTTTGGGACTTCTAACTCGGATGGAAAACAAGAATGTGGGGTTTAGAGGTTACCTGGGTGTCCCACCGGCGACCGGAGACGACGGCGGCGGCCGGAGGTCGGCTCGGGTTGCACAAATGGTGGAACCACCAAGGATGGAAAAACTTTGTAAAATGACTCATGCAGATGCATGCTAGGCTTCTAACAGACCACACCAACTCACCTGGGTCTCCTGCCGGCGGCACGGAGCAGCGGCGGTCGCCGGCGACGAAGTTTGGTGGAGCTCGGCAACCCAACATGGTGCAATCCCAGAGAAGAGAAACCCCACGTTAGGATTCACATGCAAGTGCATGGGGAGCTTCACAGAGACCAAGGAAACATACCTGGGCCGCTCTCCCATCATGCGGAGCTCCGGCGATCGCTGGAGATCGAAATCACCAAATCTCGGTGTACATGGCCACCTCTAATGGCGGATTCCGGCCGGCAGCCTCTGGGCCGGAGCAACTTGGACCAAAATGTTCCCCTCGGTGCCAGGAAGCTTCCTATGGTGGTGGCCGGCGGCGCAGGTGAACGGCGGCGCCGGACGGGGGAAGATCGGCGGAGATGCAAAATAGCCCGGTTCTAGGGCTGGCTCGTACGACTCGGATACTTATCCGATCGGCTTGAGACTTCATGTAGCCCTTGCAGTCATCGAGAGGACAAGATTCAACGGTCTTGATCTTGTTTCCAACGGTTGGACGAAGGCGGCGCCCGAGATCGGCCAAAAAGGATGATTCCGGCGACTGGGAGCTCCTGCCGGCGATCGGGACGACGGCGACCGCCCCCACTTCACAGAAAAGGCCCATTCCATGTCAGGAACCCATTGGAGTGGTCCTTGGGCCAATCAAAATTAAAAATTCCCATAAACTCACCTCGCCGGAAAAAACTGAAAGAGGAAGGTTGCCCCCGCGGCGGCGCACGGCGGCGGCTGACGTCGGCGCCACACGAGCTCGGCTTCTCAGTCACGGGGGAGTCTTCAGTTGCAGCTCGGGCCACCCTGGGTCTCTGGGAGGGATCCACTACCCTTGTAACCGAGATGGAAAGGATCTTGGTTATCCTTCTTCTCCGGCGGCGAGGTGGCGGCGGCCGGTGCGCTAGCTCCGGGGAGTCCGGCAGAGGGAGTGGAGTCGTTGGAGCTGGCGGCTGGGCTAAGCTCAGGGCTGCGGGTTTAGGGTTTTAGTGAAGGCTCGAGTTGGTGCTTTATATTGTGTATGGTATAATTGCAGTTTCACCCTCCAACACTTAATATTTGGATTTTAGCCCTTCACAGCACATTAGTCTTACCCTCTAGTCCCTCTCCAAGGAGTGGCACGCAAAACGAGGCATAAAATATGGGGACATTGTGCAAAATACCATATTTTTCACCTTATTTCACGCTTTTCGAGGCATTTTAGTCGCCAAATCGAAAAATGGACTTCGCCACGACGTCCGGCTCGACGAAACCTATCAGGTAGCGATTTTTGTTTTTCGAGAAAATGCCCGGATAAATTCTCGTTCCATAAATACTGTACCGAAATACAGTTTAACATTCTTTTCGAGACTCTAGGGTCGTCAAACGGAAATTCCGTCAGCGCCATTGCGTTCAGATCGATGAAACCATTCAAATCGACTACCTGGATTGCTATGATCGGAGTCCAGACAGCGAATTGGCTAACGCTGGCACTAAGGGGATTTCGAAATGGGGGTTACTATTCATCTACTGTTCACAGCTCTATTCACTTAAGTCGCGGGTCCCACCCGCTTCTTCGCTGATTTCTGGAAGATCCGACCGTTGGATCTAAACTCGCTCAATATCATTCTCGATCAGTTCGACGAGACGGTCGCACTGGTGATCTCGAATTTTCGAGATTAGGCTCGGATTGAAAAGCGATATTTCTTCCTCGTAAACTATGCAATTTACACAGTGGCAAAAAGGTCAACTGCGCTCTTGTGCCAAAATCAACTTGACATTTCCTTCTTTTCTCTTATTTATTTACAATAAAATTTCAAGTTTTTACAGGCATTGGAAGAAGCATCACATTGGACTTCTTCTGCTGGACTCAGGCAATTATTTACAACCATAATAATATATTGTGAGGTTGCCGATCCTCTCAAATTATGGGATGAATATTGAGAACTAATGGCTGACGATATTTTATATAGATTGAAGCATATTCTTGGCGTACAAACTCTCCAAATACCTCAAATCGAACTCCAGAATCATGTCTTATTTGAGCTCAAAATTTTGTTCGGCAAAAATTGTACCTCACTTTCTCATTATAAACTTTCTCTTCCCGGCAAATTAATTTTTGGTGATTTAAACAACAGATTAATTACAGAAGAACTAGATTATATTACAAAAGAGTTATGACAAGAACATATTGAATTGTTCGACAATTTAAACAATGAGCAGAAAAATGTAGATAATGCTGTTATGGGTTCTGTATATGAAAATATTGGAGATATTATATTTGTTTACGGTCATGGTGGAACAGGAAAAACATACCTTTGGAAGGCCATTATTTCAAAATTGCGTTCCGAGGGAAAAATAGTGTTAGTTGTTGCATCCTCAGGGATAGCATCTCTTTTATTACCTGGAGGAAGAACAGCACATTCAAGATTTAAAATCCATCTTTGCTAGAATTCAGCCAATGGATACTTGATATTGGTGATGGAAAAATAAATGCAGTAAAATTAGAAGCAGAAGAAGAACCAACCTGGATCAAGATTCCTGATGATATGTTAATACAATTTGACAACGACGGAATTCAGATGATTGTTCATGAAATATACGATAATATCGCAGAGAAGTACAACGATCCTAATTATCTACGAGATAGAGCTATCATTACACCCATAAATGAAATTATTGATACAATTAATACGTACGTACTTTCGTTGTTGTAGACGGGTGAGCGATTATATTTAAGTTCAGATTCGATATGTAGTGTGATGATCCGGACTTCCACAGAGACTGTTGTAGCATTAACAGTGATTATAGGAAGCTTACACGGTATATTGGAGCCTATTGTATCGAAATCGGACCCCAGAAATGGACCCGGCGCGAAAATCAGATCAAGTGGGCTTTTCCGGGGGCTTTCGGCAAAATTTCGGATGAGAATTTGGAGAAATGGACGGCGGATTTGGACTCAGCGCGCGAAAACGATCAAAATGGTGTATTCACTTATTTTTCGGCGCCAAAGTTACTGTTCACCAGAACAGTAACTCCGGCCGGCCGGAATTACTGTTCCGGCGACCGGCGGCAGGCGGCAGGCGGCGGCGCACGGCGGAGCAGGGCGGCGCAGGGGCGGAGAAGGGCCGCGGGCAGGCGCGGGCAGGCGAAGGCGGGCGCGGGCAGGCGCGCAGGCGGCAAGGTCCACAGGCAAGGCGTGCACCGGGAGCACCGAGAACGGGGTTTGCCACGTGGCATCCCCTGATTGGCTGGACGGCGTCAAAGGAGGCGGCGGTGGCTTTGACACGTGGCGGCTCCTGATTGGTGGACATTTTTCGGAAGACCCGGCGCGTGGACCGGGCGCGTGCGCGCGTGAACCACGTGGGGGGACACGTGGCACATTCCGGTTGGCGGGCGCACGCCGCCCACGTGCGCGCAGTGTGCGGAACGCGGGCGCAGGGACGCGTGGCGCGTTCCCGTTGTTCCGGGCGCCCGATTTGGGCCCAAAAGCAATTTGACTCCTCTTCATGTGTGGGCCTATAAATAGGCCCTCTTGCTGGGCTTTTTCACCCTTTTCCCGAACTCTCTTGCCCTTGGACCCTTTAGCAAAGTTGGAGATCCTCGTGTTGCGCATCTTCTGGCAGAGGCTCGGAATTTTTGGAGGCCGCGGCGTCGACGACTTCGGCATCGTAGCGCAGAGCGACGTTTTTTTCATCGGAGGCCCGTTATCGTCGGAGTTCAGTCGGAAAATTCCTGTGCTCTAACCAAGAGGAATTTTTGAGCGATTTCTGCGGAAGCGCGATCCTAAGAGGTAAGGCTTCATTTTCCATGTTGATCGCTTCACCTCGTTCGCACTTTGGCATGGTTTACGAGGCATCTCTAAGCCCCTGTTTTGCTGGTGGAGTTTTTGGACAGCAGCCCCTTGTCGGATTTTTATCTTCGCAACCGGACATCGGAATTCGACGATTAAGGACTCTATCGACATCTATGCTTCGTGAGGATCGCCGTCGTATTTTTATTGGAATTTTTGAAATTTACCTCAAAGGTGATAATAATGCTTCTTTTGGACAGAAATTTCAGCAAAACTGTACACATGGAATTTTGTATTGTTTGTGATGTTTGGGCTATATCTTTGTACCCAGGAGGAGTTTTTGGGTGTCTTTAGGCCCGTTGGAATCGTGGGAATCTGAGGATTTATCCCCGTGCAGTTTCAGCTTATTTGGATCTTGGTTTAACGCGCGCTATAGGTGGGTGACCTTGTCTTCAAGATTGATGGACTGGACATTATTTCTATTATAGTAAGATTATGCATGATTGTGAGTTTAATTGGATAGCATGCTAGAATGTGAGTATAGATATTCCTGGACATAGTGTTATACTCGCCCGGGTAGTGGGCCGAGTGGTCGGGATTCTTTTTAGTGTGGGATTCATGTTACACTCGTGCCTGGGAGCAGAGTGGAGTCTGGTAGTTGTACTTGGTCGTTTATCTGTGGTGGGAGCCGTTTGGGTAAACGGCAGTCCCGAGATGTCTTGTTTCCTTGTTTTACTTGTCGCCACTGTGTCACGCCCCGGAACCCGGGCTCGCCAACAGATCCGCCGTGCACACGGGATTTCCCGAGTACACGAAGCGCTGGTAACCTGCTCCGATATAATATGAAACAATAAAAGAGCATAATACAGAGCTGAAGTAGAAGAACCACATAGTATCTCAGACTGGAACTACAAATAAAGCTGTAATAAGTACAATAATCTCCCAGCTCACCAAAATAGTACAACCAGCTGGCGAAAGCCAGACCTAAAATAGAAGAGGAATACCACAGTCTGAGAAAAGGGTGCAGCATCTATCTAACAGCTCTCAGTCTCCCAGGAGATCTATTTATTCAGCGATCCCTTACCTCGATCAGCTGCCGATGGCCTGGCAACTCCCGCAGACGACTCTGCAAAAATGAAGGAGGAGAAAGAAACAAAAAATAACAATGGGGTGAGAACTACCAGATAAACCAATAGCCTCCCCTAGTGGGCAAAACCTCAACTCTGACGCACCCACTAGACTACTAGAGGCCAGAAAGGAATAAGTGGTAAAGTTGTAAACGAACTGCGGAATAAAGGGGAAACCACCACTAGTATGCCTCTAAATGTGATACCGAAAGAAATGATTGTATGAATGCATCAGGAAATAGTGTCTGACCAAATAACCCCAATCTAGTACCCACCAGTAAACTGGTATTGCCTGCTCAGCGGAATCTGCACACACGGCTCGAAACCGCGGGATCGGCTCGCACGGCTTGCATCCCAAAATTAGTATCAGACCGGCACACACGGCTGGGTCCAAAAAGAAAAGCCTACCTCCGGAGTGGCACTCGAGGGGAGCGACCCACACGAGTAAAGTATCTCTGTCATCAGTATTATCAGTATCTTTGTAGCACATATCTCAATATAGCAGGACTGGATCATGACTATGATCAAAGTGGGGAAACTCCATCCACTATAGAAACCCAAATCCCACAGATGCAAACAATAAACTAGACTCAACCCCAATCTGATGCAAGGATAAACATCTGGTCGACCGCCTACTGTCTGCGGTCACCGCAATACCCCACCAATCCACGATCTAATGCAATCTCGACTACACTACCCCAAACCCTGCTCATACTTGAGCAACAAGCATCGGATGCAAGGACAACAATGAAACATGTTCAAATCTCAATAGGATAGTGTAGCAATAAATAGGGCTAACTAGATGTCCAAGCCAGCATGCAATTGTACTTTTCAAAAGCTGTAGAAAGGTGTTAAATATTTATTTTAAAAGAAGATTGATTTATTGGAAAAATTATTTGCTTGCGAGATTATAGCCTTTGTCCCAATCACAGTGTCCCAATATAAGTCATCATATAATCTGTGGGGTTCATATTAAATTTTAGGAGAGTTCGTCCAGCGGTTCTCATCAATTAGTTCGTTCCAATAGTTCTCATCAATTGTCATATTAGTTGTCCCAATGGTTCTCATCAATTGTCATATTAGTTTCGTCCCAATGGATCTCATTAAATTTTTGGGATTTCTAGTAATCCCAGTGAGCTTGTCAAAAATGAGGTAAGCAACAACCGCCCACCTCGAGTAGCTCATATTATACCCCAGGTAGTCTCCTGGCTGTCCACAGTCCTTAGATCCTGCAAATCAGTGCACAACGCTCCCGTATAAATACAAATCTCAAAAAGTACAATATTTGCTATTTATCAAATAGCACGGGAAAAGAGGAGTTTTTCACCTCTAATTGTGCTCCAAAAATCCTAGAAAAATCACGGTTGCGTTCCTCGCGAAGAGTAGATCAAAATCGACTCATTAAACGCTCGATCAGATGCTCCTATGCCAAGATAAAAATCGGAGAAGTCGACGCTGTCCAGAAATTTCCACAGCAAAAGGAGGGTCAAAGAGGCCTCGAGAAACGTATCAAAAGTACGAAATGGAGCGAAGTGATCAACACGAAAATCGAAGCCTTACCTCATAGGAACGCGCTGCCACAAAAATTGTCCAAAAATTCCTCCTGGTTAGCCCACAGGGAAATTTCGACTGAACTGCGAGGGAAATGGGCCGAAAAAGAAAACTGTCGCAGTGCGCCGCGTCGCAGATAACTCACTAACTGTAACTCCAGAAATTCTGGAATTTTGAGAAGAGAGAAGAAGAGAGAGAGGAACAACTTTTGTATAGGGCACTTTCTCTGTTTCTCTCTCTACAGCCCGCAACCCGAGGTGGAATGAAAGGGGTGAGGGGGATGCTATTTATAATGGGCTGGGGCTCCACACAGGATCGGATCCGAACAGGAAACACCGAAACGGGCCAACCAAAACGCGCCATGTGTCCACAAAACAGGAAACAGCGGTGCAAGGGCCAATCAGAATTCGCCACGTGTCCACGTGGTGCACGTGGTTGCTCCGCGCTCCGGGTTTTCCGGATCCTGTCACCCAATAGGGGAGCGCCGCGTGCACCTTCCCACGTGCTTCTAGAAGCCGTCCAACTAATGGGGAGCGCCACGTGGCAAGGGGGGGGGGGTTTTCGGTGCACCCGATGCATGCCATGACGTGGACCGCGCACCCGCGCGCCTGCCCGCGCCTGCCCGCGCTGCCCGCGCGCGCGCCGCCGCCCTCTGCCTGCTCCGCCGCGCTCCGCCGTCGCGCCGCCGCCGCCGGTCGCCGCCGGCCGCCTCCGGCTGCCGGAACAATAATTCCGGCCGGCCGGGTTACTGTTCCGGTAAATAGTACCAATGTGCTGAAAAAATAAAGTGAATATACCATTTTGACCATTTTCGCGCGCTGAGTCCAAATACGCCATTCGTTTCGCCAAATTCTCATCCGAAATTTTGCCGAAAGCTCCCGGAAAATTCCATTTGCTCTGATTTTCGCGCAGAGTCTATATTAAATGTCCAATTTCGATTCTACAAGCTCTGTTTCACCAAATAAGCTCCCCCAGTCACTGTTTAATGTTGCACAGTTCCTGCGGGAGTCTGGATCATCACATCCTCCCCCACTAAAAAGAGTTCGTCCTCGAACGAGACTAAACAATAATCCTCAGTCCGATGTCTCGAATAAGTAGGGTGGAGCATTCCTCATCTCCGACTCAGCTCCCATGTAGCCTGCGCTCGTCATGATTGCCCCATTGGATTATCACATAGGGATGGCCCGATTGCGCAATTCTCTTACCTCTCGATCCAGGATTCGCAGTGGGCGCTCCTTATACCGCAAATCCTTGCTGATCTCAAGCGGCTGAAGTCAATGACGTGCGCTGGGTCGAAGACATACTTCCTCAAGGTAGAAACATGAAATAACATCATGGACACCAGCAAGCCTCGGAGGAAGTTGCAAGTCGGTAGGCAACTGGCCCGATACGCTCTAATACCTCAAAGGGTCCATATATCGGGGGCTCAGTTTCTCCAAACGAATGCCGAATCTCC
>CM055064.1:13139663-13196739 GCA_029204045.2 Tillandsia leiboldiana | reverse complement strand
AAACCTGTGAAACCCCCGGAATTGGATAGTCCTCTATATAAATGATATAATAGGACTAAAATCTCTACCCGGCTATAGCATTTTGGATGGTAGCAAGATCCAAGAGGAACATGAGAGTTAAGCGTGCTAGAGCTAGAGTAGTTCTAGGATGGGTGACCCCCTGGGAAAGTGGGGCGTCACAGTTGTATCATCAAAAAATTCACCAGCCGGAAATGTGAGATGAGTCTCGGCTGAGCGTAGGGTATATAGCGGGTAGAGCGAGGCTCCCAGCTAATGACGGTTGTGAGGGAGTGCAGCTACTCACAAGGTCGGCTAAGGCTAGCGAGACGAGTCTCACATCGCCTGGTGCTTGTGAATGTGCTTGAGCCTGACGTGGACGTCAGGGCTTAAAGGGGGGAAGAATGTGACACACCCGGAATTGGAGTAGTCCTCTATATAAATGATATAAATAGGACTAAAATCTCTAACCCGGCTAAGCATTTTGGATTGGTAGCAAGATCCAAGAGGAACATGAGAGTTAAGCGTGCTAGAGCTAGAGTAGTTCTAGGATGGGTGACCCACTGGGAAATGTGGGGGTCACAAAACCGTCACGTGTACGTGAAGTACAACAGGGTGGTTAATCATCATGCTATGCTCAAGCTCACGGTCTAGTGACCGGATATCGGCAACAAGCGGGATCCCAACAGGGAATCAACTATCTGTATATATCGATCAGGATCTATCATGCATATCTGAATATAAAGCAAGTATCACAGGTGACAGGAAATAGCAGGTATAATCAGATCATGACATCTGTACTGAGATATAAAAGCTGACGAACAGGTGTACATAACATGTCTAAAGAGATCAATGTCTATCAAGAAAGATCATATGGCATATAGATAAAATCAGCAGGACTAACTCAAGAACAGGCAAAATCATCAGGACTAAATCAAGAATAGGTGTCCGACTGGACTAAAGCAACCAGAGGGCCGAAAGATAAAGCCCGGACCGAAGATAACCCACCTCAATGTAGCCGATCCCGACTCCCGCGAGGCTACTGGGAGGTGGTGCTGAACTGCTGGGCCCTGAACAAAAACTAGAATCACAGCTCACTCATACCCATCAATCCCGACAACACTACATCGAACACGGTGTATACGGGGAACTTTAGACAAAACCAGGCTTTTACCGAATTTCTCGAAAATTCACTGAACCGATAAAACATGACACCGCCAATGGTCTACAAATATCTGAATACTACCAAACTACACCTCCTGACCCCGAACAACTAATTTTAGATGTTCGACCAGACAGGGACAAAACAAAATTATCTGGACTGAAAATGCTGCCATAAATATTGCTCCACTCCCGGATAGCCGATTTTGGCTTCGGGGTCTCCCGACGAAAAACTAAAAACACTGGACCAGCCAGGATAGTGTCGGGGAATACCAAAGGCATCTATCAATAATCACTAACAGATCTTCTTCACCGAAAAACGTGAAACTCGCGCCGGAAACCGTTAAAACCGACGGGTTGCCGATTTACGAGTCGATATCGATTCCCGCTCACGAGAGCCTACGGAACTTAACAAAAAAGCTTAGAGGGTGCGTAAATACTGTCTAAGACAGCAGCATGTTACATTTGCAACTTAATCCATTATTACCTTTAAAATCGCATAATTACACTAATTTGAACACTTTTTTGACCGTTCTTCCAAACCAGGAATCCAAGACAGCGCCGTAAGTTTAGCGCGTCCGTTACGACGAGTCGAAGCTCGTGCTCACCATTTGGGAGCAGCACGCGACCGAGGAAAACTTCGGGCCATAAAATTCCTCTCTAACATAGCCAAATAGCATTTTGTTTCTAAGGCTCATCAAAACCTATTTCTAACGCGAGCATCGCGTTCAGTGACCCCAATTAGCCAGGAGCACACTGTCGCGCTGGCAAATAGCCCAGAACAGTCTTTGGCCAAAACATCTTTTCTAGTGCTCGACAACTTGTAACTTACCTTTACTGTGCCAACTAGAATTTGTTGGGTTATATGTAATAATGGATCTAAATAGGGGAAAAAACACCTAGAGGGGGGTGAATAGGTGTAAACAATAAACACTCAAAAAATCATTGCGCAATAAAAACCCAATGCGGAAATATAAATGAACACGCAAGATTTTTACGTGGAAAACTCCAAACCGGAGTAAAAAACCACGGGACCGATAACACGGTGAAATCCACTAGAATTAAACACGTACAAGGTGATATACCGTACTCACAGACGACTCAACCTTTTCCATACGCTCCTAGTTGATCTTCTCCGCTCGCTCCGCAACGCTTCTCGAATCCACGATCTGCGTCCAACGCCGAATCCACGGCGTCCAACGTCGAGTCCACGACGTCTGACCGAATCCACGGTCTTCACCCAGTAGCACGCTTCGAATCCACGAACGTACCTCGCTCCGAATCCACGAGAGCGGTTGCACCTTGAATCCACAAGGCCACGCGAGTCCACGCGCCGATTTGGGGTAAATCGTTTTTTTTGGGTGGTGATGATCCGCCGAATACTTAGATCAAAGATAGATAGGAAATACCATCTAAGTATTCATTAGTTTGATTCAACTCAAGATGTGAGTATGAAAACCTAGAATCAAACTAATCAATATAGATGAAGAAACATAGAGTAATATCTAATGATTTCCTTTCTTCTCTATATGTGGATCTAGGGCCGTATAAGATGATATTTGATTATGACGGCTCTATGTGGATTATCTGGATTAACCCTAGAAAAAGAATCATAGGGTCTATTTATAGGTTAGAAACCCTAGGAAGAAGATAAGGATCAAAAACTGTCGTTTCTGGAAATTTTTACGACGGCGATCCGGATCGGATTAGCTGTGATCCGGATCGTCGTAACGAGTCAGGCAATTCCAGAAAAACGAAGGTTCGGGATCCGGATCGAAGTGCTTGATCCGGATCGTTCATACAGTTCACCAAACATCAACGTTCGGGATCCGGATTGCGAAGCCTGATCCGGATCGTTCAAGGAAAATGGTAAACTCAATGTTCGGGATCCGGATCAAGGGAAGCTACGATCCGGATTGAACTGGTGTATGAACGAACCACCTTCGGGATCCGGATTGAACAATCTGATCCGGATCCTGAACATGTCTCATGTTCAGTTCTTGATTTTTATGCAATAAGAAATTCTTCCAAGTGTTTCTACACTACAAGAAGTATTCGGATCACCAAAAATATTTAGTTAAACTTACCTGATCCTTTTGAATTCTTCTTTCTTGAGATTGAGGTATATGATCCAAACTTCATTCATCTTCAATCTTCAAGACTTAACACTTTCACGAAATGCGCCAAAACAAAATCCGTAACAATCTCCCCCTTTGGCGGTTTCGTGACAAAACACAGATCCACTCAAGAAAATTCAAAAAGATATTTTTGTTGCTATCACCATACAACAAAAATTTACAATGGAGATCCAAAATAAAATACATGAGTTAAACTCCTAAAACAGACTCTAGACTTAGACATCTGTACTCTCTGCAAAAAGAAATCATTCTTGACAAAAGAAATCGTTAGATACCTCAAGAATTTTATATCATTCAAAAACCACATACAGAGATGAAGTTTATACTCATTTACACTTACCATGACATTTATACATTCAGATATGTAAACTGATCATAGTTAAAACACCAACATATCTTCTATGCAATCAAAATCCAAATGTCATGTTAGTGAACATCAACTTGTTAGTTATATTACATGCCCAAATAGTTAGTCGAATAGTTAGTCGAGGCATGCATTCAAACACAAATGAAACCGAAAGTTGAAGTTCTACTTACCTTTCAAGTTGAGGTCAAGTTGAGGTTATACTTACCTCTATAGTTTCAAGTTTCTCACAACCACATTGTATCAATGTCTCAATTGTTTATACTTCTCTCTCCCCCTTTTTGTCACAAAAATTAGCCAAAATTACCAAAATGGAGAGAATGGTTAACAGTTCAAGTTTGAGAACTAAAAACTAAAACTAAAACTAAAGACCTGCACAAAAGAAAGTAAAAAAAAAAATGAAGTTCCTGCACAAGAGAAGGATTAAGCAAACAATTCAAGCATCTGAATCTGAGTCATCCGAGGCGGAGTCCTCAGAGCTCGTGCAACCCAGCTTTTTCAAAATTCCTTTAAGCAATCCCGAAATCGTAGAACACTCTTGTTTCATCTGATGTATGTCCTTGGACATCTTTCTGAGTCCTAGAGCCATTTTGTCTTGTTCTTGTTTGATGGAAGACTCCAGGTTTCCCTTTTGGTCAATTCTTCTGGAAGTTGAAGAACGTTGTGTGACGATTGACGGAGCAGTCTGTCCTTCATTCGAGGAGATCGTCTTGGCAAAGAAGGTGAATTGTCAAGAGGTTCATGCTTGGCACATTCTTTTTCCTTGCTTGTGCTTAAGTATTGAGGAAGACTTCTTGCTTGGCACTTATTCTTTTTCTTGCTTCTTGTTGCTTAAGTATTGAGGAAGACTTAGTAGCTTCTTGTTCTTTAGGTAAACCTTATTTTCTTCATCAATACCTTGTTGTACTTCATCAAGAAATGTGTCCCAATCTTCTTCGTCTTCAGATTCAGTGTCAATTTGAGAGATATTCTTTGGATTCTCTTGACATGGTTCATTTATTTCAATACCTCGAGCTCGTCCAGGTCGTCGAGCGAGTCTTTTTCTTTTTAGTATGGATGAAGAGGTCATTGGTGCTTTTCCTTTTTCCGTAGCAGTGGGCGGAGCCTTTTCCTTTGATGTCTCTGCACGGGCTTTCCCTTTCGATGCAACAGAGGTTTTCTGTGGCGATTTTCCAGGATGTGTTTCATCATCTGACAACTCATCCCAATTGACTTCATCCTTTTTAGCCCTCTTGGGCTTGACAGTGTCTCTCGTATTACCATAGCAGCCAGAAGGAGAATGATCCACGTGATCACCATTGCTATTGGTTTCTTGTGAGAAGAAAATCCTGTGAGCAACAACTCAAGAACACGAAAAATTGTTAATTTTCAAAATTTGAAAAATTGTACCCAAACAACATTATCGTGTAGAGAGACTAGGAATCAAATTAGTTTTGCAAAAGGAAATTTAAAAATAGATCAATTGCATGATTTTGGAAAATTCCCATTATATGCCCTAAAACCGAAATTTTTGAAATCGAAGACCAAAAATCCGTTTATCTTGAGAATACCTAGCATATAATCAAAACTAATCTACCCAGAGTTCTTATTTCAAAAGAAATTTGATCAAAAACCATCCACAAACGAAATTGATACAAGAAATTCATCACGTTTTGAGGAGGAATAAGAAAAACGGTGAAAAACCGAGATTTTGATCAATAAAACTTACTTGGAATTGAAGAACTTGAGTTTGAAAGCTTCCAAGATGGATGAAATCTAGAGAGAGAAGCTCTGGAAACTTTGGAACAAAAGATTGGAGTAAAAGAAATCAAAACCCTTTTGTTCTTTATAAAACCCTAGCCGCGATCCGGATCAGTTCGTGATTACGATCCGGATCGGCTACCCGCAGTGAAAAACTGCGTTCGGGATCCGGATCGGCAGGTCCAATCCGGATCGGCTCCAACTTTTTCTTTAGAAAAATTTCAGAGAAATTCTAGAAAAACCAGAAAAAGATTGTAAGCACTTTTGTGTATCAACTTTAAATGAAAATCATCGTTTCATACAACAAGAAATAGATTATGCCAAATCTATCAATAACATCCAACAAATGAAACGAAAATTTATAAAAATTAAATCCCTTAAAGTTGAACAACTTCAATTACATCTAACTTGATCTTATGAGTAATGCCTTTATCAAATCATCAATTTGGTAAAGAAAATGAAATACAAAGATCAATAGATGTTTGAAATCCCAGATAAATTAGATAATGTATCTAGTCAATTTATTGAAGAGAGTGGCTCTTTGAGCATCTTTCATTAAAAATCCCACCTTATACCAACCTTGAAATTTTGACAGAGTCAAGTATTTCAACATGCATTTTATTTAATCAAACTTGAAAAACCTTGCTTGGTATACATGTGGTAGCTGCACACAGTACTCGGACGACCGAGGTGGTAGCTCTTTCCTCCATGTGGTGGTAGTTTTCACACTCCTCATTGGGATGTAACTCTTTCCACATCTTTTGAGCATAATACTTTTTCTTTGACTCCCCCTCAATTGGCTATCAATTATTTAAGATATAAAGTATTCAACCAAATATTGATCTCGATTTCATACTCGACTAAACAGTCAAATAAGATAAAAACTATACCAAGAGATCATCGAGAGAGAAATTGACTTTGATCAAAACAAAGATGAGTTAATTGACATAAATGATCATTGCATCAAATGAAATATTATGATATAAAGCATAATAGATTTCTAAATATATAAAAGGATGCAGTTAAAGTCAATCAAACTAATGCTCAATTAATGTTCTATGTCTAAGCATAGATAATGAACAAAAACACAAAAACAAAACCTAACCTAAGCAAAAGTTTCAAAAAGAAGTTTATTTCAAGGAAAGCATTCCAATTGCTTTACGCAAATGAATAAAACGTTTTTGATCCAAAGGTTTTGTTAAAATGTCAGCTAATTGATCTTCAGTTGAAATATATGAAAGTTGAAGAGTATTTGATTCAACTAGCTCTCTAAGAAAATGATATCTAAGTTCAATGTGTTTTGTTCTAGAGTGCAACACAGGGTTTTTGGAAATGTTTATAGCACTAGTGTTGTCACAAAGAATTGTTACCGAAGTTGCTGAAATCCGGAAGTCGCTCAACACACTTTTCATCCAAATGAGTTGGGTTGAACAACTACCCGCTGAAATATATTCCGCTTCGGCAGTCGAGAGTGCAATGCAGTTTTGCTTTTTACTGTGCCATGCAACAAGGCAATGGCCAAGATAAAAACATGCACCACTCGTACTTTTCCGATCATCCACAGATCCTGCCCAATCGGCATCTGAGTATCCAATAATATCTAAACTTGTTCCCATAGGATACCAAATTCCGAAATTTATGGTTCCTTTAATGTATCGGATGATCCGTTTCACCGCTTTCAGGTGAACCTCCTTTGGTGCAGATTGATATCTCGCGCAGATCCCAACACCAAAAGATATATCCGGGCGACTAGCCGTGAGGTAAAGTAGACTTCCAATCATACTCCGATAAAGTTTCTCGTCTACATTCTCACTAAAAGATTCACTTCCTAATCCTTTATTGCTAGTTCCCATTGGAGTTGGAAAATCTTTACAATTTTCTAGATCAAACTTTTTGACCAACTCCAAAGCATACTTGGATTGACACAAATGGATGCCTTCGTCACTTGTTTCACTTGCAATCCAAGGAAATAAGTCAATTCGCCCATCATTGACATCTCAAATTCGCTTTCCATGGTTTCAGCGAATTTAGAAGCATCATTATCCTTTGTTGCTCCAAAAACAATGTCATCGACATAGATTTGTGCTACAATGAAGTTATTTTGATAATGCTTCACAAAGAGAGTCCTGTCAGCTCCCCCTCGAGTATAGCCCTTCTCCAATAGGTGCTTTGTTAACCTTTCGTACCATGCTCGCGGTGCTTGTTTTAAACCGTAAAGAGCCTTTTTCAAACGAAAAACATGGTTAGGTAGTTTACAGTCTACAAAACCTTTCGGTTGAGCCACATAAACTTCCTCATTTAAAAACCCATTTAAAAACGCGCTCTTAACGTCCATTTGAAATAATTTTATTTTAAAATGACAAGCTATCGCGAATAAGATACGAATGGACTCGAGTCTAGCTACAGGGGCGAAAGTTTCATCAAAGTCTATACCTTCTACTTGAGAGTAGCCTTGAGCAACTAAACGTGCTTTGTTCCTGATGATGGTACCATCTTCATTTTTCTTATTCTTGAAAATCCATTTGGTACCTATCACATTGTGTTGCTTTGGAGGCTTTGTTAATTCCCAGACTTTGTTTCGCTCAAACTGATGGAGCTCTTCCTGCATTGCTTTAATCCAGTAGTCATCCTGAAGAGCTTCATCGATGTTCTTTGGTTCGATCAAGGAAACGTAGCAAGCGAATCCACAAACCAACTGTCTCCGAGTTTTGACTCCTTCTTGTGGGTCTCCAATGATGTTTGATTCAGGATGATCCTTGGAGATTCGTAACGTTTGTTGTAACGGAGTACTCGGAGGTACATGAGATGATTCCTGCACATCAGATAAACTTGAAGAACCATTAGATGCATCATTAATATTGGAAGTATTATCATGAGAAGATGCACTTACAGGAGTATCATCATCAAGAGAGATATCGAGGGTAGATTTTTCAGATGCAAAGTGAAAAGCTTCATCTACTTTAACATTTATAGATTCTACAATCGTTTTAGATTCCATGTTAAATACCCGATATGCTCTGCTATTTGTAGAATAACCCAAAAAGATCCCTTCGTCACTTCGAGAATCGAACTTACCAAGATTTTCGCGATCACGCAAAATAAAACATCGACTCCCAAAGATACGAAAGTATTTGATATCCGGTTTTCTACTAAACCACAGCTCATATGGTGTATTTAAAGTTCCTGGGCGCAAATACACTCGATTAATGACATAGACAGCGGTGTTCACAGCTTCAGCCCAAAAATGTAGCGGTAAATTCCGGCTATGAAGCATCACACGCGCCATCTCTTGAACAACCCTGTTTTTGCGCTCAACAACACCATTCTGCTGAGGTGTATAGGGTGCTGAGAATTCATGTTTATGCCGTTGGAAGTGCAAAAATCAATGAATTTAGAATTAATGAATTCTCCACCTCTATCACTTCTAACACGAATGATCTTTTCATTCTTTTCAATCATAATACGATGGCAAATCTCATGAAAAGAATCAAACGTATCAGCTTTCTCTTTTAAAAATGCTACCCATGAAAACCTAGAGAAATCATCAACCAATAAGAAAATATACCATTTACCTCCCAAAGATGGTTGACGGGTCGGCCCCATTAAATCCATGTGCAGTAATTCCAAGGGCCGTTTGGTACCAACGTGGTTCAGGTTCTTGTGTGCAGCCCTTGATTGTTTTCCCTTAAGACAACCTCCGCACACAATGTTGTTTTTAAATAAAAGTTTAGGAACCCCCTTAACCACGTCTTTATTTGAAATCTTGCTAGTTCTTTAAAATTTATGTGACCTAGTCTTTCATGCCAAAGTGTTTCATTATCCAAAGAAACTAGGTTACATTTTTCAGAAATTTTATTAGGAACAACATAGCAATTGTTTTCAGATCTAACCCCTTTTAAAAAGAAGACATGGTCCTTATCAGTTACAACACATTCAACAGATGAAAAGTTAACTGAAAAACCATTGTCGCAAAGTTGACTTATGCTTATGAGGTTAGTCTTAAGGCCATCAACAAATAACACGTTTTTCAAAATCGGGCCATCTGGAATAGCTACCGTTCCTTTTCCAACAATTTTGGAAGATCGACCGTCTCCGAAAACAACGAGTCCTCCGGAGATTTTCTCAAAGTTTTGAAAACTATTTTTGTCACCGGTCATGTGACGGGAACAACCGCTATCCAGATACCAAGACGAATTATCATATGCATGCAAGGAAACATTAGTAACAAGACAAGGGAAGATTTCACCTTTGCGCACCCAAAACCTTTTGGAATGCGTCGGTAATGGTCGTGAGGTTATTCTCCTAGGTGAAGGCGTCTTGTTAGATCGATTGCTGCTCCTTGATGATGTCGTCTTGTGCGGTGAACTACCAAGTCTCTTTTCCTTTGTATGATTTGCATTTGATTTCTGAGGAATCACCTTTTTGGTAGTCGTTGCAAGAAATGTCTGAGTTGAGCGTTTGGCTCCTGTCTTGCAATATCTCCTTATGTGCCCTGAAAACCACAACGAAAACATACCTTTGCGCTTGACGATCCCGAAGAGAAAGAAGTAGGCTTGTTGTCGTTGTTTGTCGTGAATTCCGGTGTCGGAGGAGGAGATACCGACTGAGGCACAAAAACTGTCCCACTCGAACTTGGACTGTTTCCAGTTTGAGTGTACCCGAGGCCGAACCGATTTGTTTGACCAAGACCAAGAAGCTTATCCAACTTACTCCTTCCAGAAGAAAATCTCTTTAAGTCATCCTTTAGTTGGAGAATGGTCTTTGTCATTTCCAATTTATCTTGTTGGGCCTCGATGTAGAGCTTTGAGAAGTGATTCGCTTTATCCACCAGTTTGTATGTTCCTTCTCAAAAAGCTCATTGGACTCTTGAAGGGAAACATTTGCTTTTATCAGATTATCCCTTTCCACTTCAAGATCGGTCGAGAGAGAAGTTACCCTTTTTACTTCTTCTTCGAGATCCTGTAATCTCCCTCTCAACCCCTTGTTTTGTTTAGCCAGTTTCTTTGAATCCCTCAAAAGTCTGTGGTAGGCTAAAACAAAATCTTCACCTTCAGAGTTACTTGATTCATCATCCGTTGCAGTTTTTTCAACCCGGGAGGAGTTGGACAATGAATCTGAAGTACTTGCCATTAAGCACATGAAGGGTGAAGATGTGGACGCGTGGAATGCCGTTGCGCTTTCTTCTTCATCACTTGAGGATGACTCATTTGACGTTGAGTTGTCATCCCAAGTGACGACTTGCATCGCTTTCTTCTTCGACGGATTCTTAGTTGGACACTCCGTTGAGATATGGCCGTATCCTCGGCACTTGAAGCATTGGACTTGTCCTTCTGAACTTTTCTTATCCTTTGAAAAGTTCTCTTGCTTTCTTGACTTGTAACTTGAAGTACCCTTGCCTTTCTTCGACTTTCCGAAGGATGGAGTTTTACTTGAATTACCCCTTCGAAAGTTGCGGCGAAACTTCCTTGTCAAGAGAGCGAGCTGCTTCTCAAATTCCTCCATAGATAGGTTCTCGTCATCGTCTGAGGAGGATGAATCCGTGTCTTCTTCCTTTGTTGTTTTCAAAGCATAACCTGAAGACTTAGAAGAGGATGCCTTTCCCGAAGAATAGTTAGTAGTAAATGTCATTTCATAAGTTTGTAATGAACCAACTAATTCTTCTACACGCATTTCGTCCGGGTGTTTAATAGTTTCAATGGCTGTAACCTTTGGGCGAAATCGTTCAGGAAGAGTTCTTAAGATCTTTCTTACAACCTTAAATTCTGGAATCTTCTCTCCCAGGTTAGCACATGAGTTTACGATGTCTTGCAATCGTGTATAGTAGTCCGTGAAAGATTCATTTTCTGCCATGAAAATAGAGTCAAATCTGCTCGTAAGCATTTGCAGCTTTTGAATCTTCACGAGGTTAGTTCCCTCATGTGTAACCTGAAGAACATCCCAGATTTCTTTCCGCAGTCTCACATGCCGAGACGCGAGAGAATTCAGTTTGAGATAAGCATTAAAAAATAGCATTAATTCCCTTACCATTGTAAGAAGATGAATCTAACTCTTCCTTGGTCCACTTCGACCTAGGTTTGATGGTGCGAACATCAGCAATAATTTCAGTTGGATTAGACCATTCCTAATTCATTGATTGCCACACCCGTTCGTCGATGGAACTTAAAAAGGCTTTCATCCGTACTCTCCAGTACGCATAATTTGTTCATCAAAGAATGGGGGTCTGTTGATGTTTCACCTTCAACCATTATTTACAACCCTATTCCCTCTCTGATACCACTTGTTGGGTTATATGTAATAATGGATCTAAATAGGGAAAAAACACCTAGAGGGTGGTGAATAGGTGTAAACAATAAACACTCAAAAATCATTGCGCAATAAAACCCAATGCGGAAATATAAATGAACACGCAAGATTTTTACGTGGAAAACTCCAAACCGGAGTAAAAAACCACGGGACCGAATACACGGTGAAATCCACTAGAATTAAACACGTACAAGGTGATATACCGTACTCACAGACGACTCAACCTTTTCCATACGCTCCTAGTTGATCTTCTCCGCTCGCTCCGCAACGCATCTCGAATCCACGATCTGTGTCCAACGCCGATCCACGGCGTCCAACGTCGAGTCCACGACGTCCTGACCGAATCCACGGTCTTCACCAAGTAGCACGCTTCGAATCCACGAACGTACCTCGCTCCGAATCCACGAGAGCGGTTGCACCTTGAATCCCCAAGGCCCACGCGAGTCCACGCGCCGATTTGGGGAAATCGTTGTTTTTTGGGTGGTGATGATCCGCCGAATACTTAGATCAAAGATAGATAGGAAATACCATCTAAGTATTCATTAGTTTGATTCAACTCAAGATGTGAGTATGAAACCTAGAATCAAACTAATCAATATAGATGAAGAAACATAGAGTAATATCTAATGATTTCCTTTCTTCTCTATATGTGGATCTAGGGCCGTATAAGATGATATTTGATTATGACGGCTCTATGTGGATTATCTGGATTAACCCTAGAAAAAGAATCATAGGGTCTATTTATAGGTTAGAAACCCTAGGAAGAAGATAAGGATAAAAACTGTCGTTCTGGAAATTTTTACGACGGCGATCCAGATCGGATTAGCTGTGATCCGGATCGTCGTAACGAGTCAGGCAATTCCAGAAAAACGAAGGTTCGGGATCCGGATCGAAGTGCTTGATCCGGATCGTTCATACAGTTCACCAAACATCAACGTTCGGGATCCGGATTGCGAAGCCTGATCCGGATCGTTCAAGGAAAATGGTAAACTCAATGTTCGGGATCCGGATCAAGGGAAGCTACGATCCGGAATGAACTGGTGTATGAACGAACCACCTTCGGGATCCGGATTGAACAATCTGATCCGGATCCTGAACAAGTCTCATGTTCAGTTCTTGATTTTTATGCAATAAGAAATTCTTCCAAGTGTTTCTACACTATAAGAAGTATTCGGATCACCAAAATATTTAGTTAAACTTACCTGATCCTTTTGAATTCTTCTTTCTTGAGATTGAGGTATATGATCCAAACTTCATTCATCTTCAATCTTCAAGACTTAACACTTTCACGAAATGCGCCAAAACAAATCCTTAACAGAATTCTGCTTGCACCATGTGCTCACAGCAACTCAAGAACACTGAGGCTTGCCCTATTTGCAGCCCAACTCAGTTGGATCAACCAGAACCACCACCAAGCTCACTAACAACATCCACAAAGCTCCAAACACTATTCCACACAGATCTAATTTGATCTGAAGTGAGCATCAAGCTTAGGGAAGTGTGTGTAACAACTTTCGTATTTTGATCATGGCCAAAATCTGCTCCTGAGTTCATTGGGGCATTTCATCAAACAAGTGGTGTGCACAATTTGTTAACTATACAAACAACCCAACCCAAGCAGAGTAAGGATTGGATTTTGGGACTTCTAACTCGGATGGAAAACAAGAATGTGGGGTTTAGAGGTTACCTGGGTGTCCCACCGGCGACCGGAGACGACGGCGGCGGCCGGAGGTCGGCTCGGGTTGCACAAATGGTGGAACCACCAAGGATGGAAAAACTTTGTAAAATGACTCATGCAGATGCATGCTAGGCTTCTAACAGACCACACCAACTCACCTGGGTCTCCTGCCGGCGGCACGGAGCAGCGGCGGTCGCCGGCGACGAAGTTTGGTGGAGCTCGGCAACCCAACATGGTGCAATCCCAGAGAAGAGAAACCCCACGTTAGGATTCACATGCAAGTGCATGGGGAGCTTCACAGAGACCAAGGAAACATACCTGGGCCGCTCTCCCATCATGCGGAGCTCCGGCGATCGCTGGAGATCGAAATCACCAAATCTCGGTGTACATGGCCACCTCTAATGGCGGATTCCGGCCGGCAGCCTCTGGGCCGGAGCAACTTGGACCAAAATGTTCCCCTCGGTGCCAGGAAGCTTCCTATGGTGGTGGCCGGCGGCGCAGGTGAACGGCGGCGCCGGACGGGGAAGATCGGCGGAGATGCAAAATAGCCCGGTTCTAGGGCTGGCTCGTACGACTCGGATACTTATCCGATCGGCTTGAGACTTCATGTAGCCCTTGCAGTCATCGAGAGGACAAGATTCAACGGTCTTGATCTTGTTTCCAACGGTTGGACGAAGGCGGCGCCCGAGATCGGCCAAAAAGGATGATTCCGGCGACTGGGAGCTCCTGCCGGCGATCGGGACGACGGCGACCGCCCCCACTTCACAGAAAAGGCCCATTCCATGTCAGGAACCCATTGGAGTGGTCCTTGGGCCAATCAAAATTAAAAATTCCCATAAACTCACCTCGCCGGAAAAACTGAAAGAGGAAGGTTGCCCCCGCGGCGGCGCACGGCGGCGGCTGACGTCGGCGCCACACGAGCTCGGCTTCTCAGTCACGGGGGAGTCTTCAGTTGCAGCTCGGGCCACCCTGGGTCTCTGGGAGGGATCCACTACCCTTGTAACCGAGATGGAAAGGATCTTGGTTATCCTTCTTCTCCGGCGGCGAGGTGGCGGCGGCCGGTGCGCTAGCTCCGGGGAGTCCGGCAGAGGGAGTGGAGTCGTTGGAGCTGGCGGCTGGGCTAAGCTCAGGGCTGCGGGTTTAGGGTTTTAGTGAAGGCTCGAGTTGGTGCTTTATATTGTGTATGGTATAATTGCAGTTTCACCCTCCAACACTTAATATTTGGATTTTAGCCCTTCACAGCACATTAGTCTTACCCTCTAGTCCCTCTCCAAGGAGTGGCACGCAAAACGAGGCATAAAATATGGGGACATTGTGCAAAATACCATATTTTTCACCTTATTTCACGCTTTTCGAGGCATTTTAGTCGCCAAATCGAAAAATGGACTTCGCCACGACGTCCGGCTCGACGAAACCTATCAGGTAGCGATTTTTGTTTTTCGAGAAAATGCCCGGATAAATTCTCGTTCCATAAATACTGTACCGAAATACAGTTTAACATTCTTTTCGAGACTCTAGGGTCGTCAAACGGAAATTCCGTCAGCGCCATTGCGTTCAGATCGATGAAACCATTCAAATCGACTACCTGGATTGCTATGATCGGAGTCCAGACAGCGAATTGGCTAACGCTGGCACTAAGGGGATTTCGAAATGGGGGTTACTATTCATCTACTGTTCACAGCTCTATTCACTTAAGTCGCGGGTCCCACCCGCTTCTTCGCTGATTTCTGGAAGATCCGACCGTTGGATCTAAACTCGCTCAATATCATTCTCGATCAGTTCGACGAGACGGTCGCACTGGTGATCTCGAATTTTCGAGATTAGGCTCGGATTGAAAAGCGATATTTCTTCCTCGTAAACTATGCAATTTACACAGTGGCAAAAAGGTCAACTGCGCTCTTGTGCCAAAATCAACTTGACATTTCCTTCTTTTCTCTTATTTATTTACAATAAAATTTCAAGTTTTTACAGGCATTGGAAGAAGCATCACATTGGACTTCTTCTGCTGGACTCAGGCAATTATTTACAACCATAATAATATATTGTGAGGTTGCCGATCCTCTCAAATTATGGGATGAATATTGAGAACTAATGGCTGACGATATTTTATATAGATTGAAGCATATTCTTGGCGTACAAACTCTCCAAATACCTCAAATCGAACTCCAGAATCATGTCTTATTTGAGCTCAAATTTTGTTCGGCAAAAATTGTACCTCACTTTCTCATTATAAACTTTCTCTTCCCGGCAAATTAATTTTTGGTGATTTAAACAACAGATTAATTACAGAAGAACTAGATTATATTACAAAAGAGTTATGACAAGAACATATTGAATTGTTCGACAATTTAAACAATGAGCAGAAAAATGTAGATAATGCTGTTATGGGTTCTGTATATGAAAATATTGGAGATATTATATTTGTTTACGGTCATGGTGGAACAGGAAAAACATACCTTTGGAAGGCCATTATTTCAAAATTGCGTTCCGAGGGAAAAATAGTGTTAGTTGTTGCATCCTCAGGGATAGCATCTCTTTTATTACCTGGAGGAAGAACAGCACATTCAAGATTTAAAATCCATCTTTGCTAGAATTCAGCCAATGGATACTTGATATTGGTGATGGAAAAATAAATGCAGTAAAATTAGAAGCAGAAGAAGAACCAACCTGGATCAAGATTCCTGATGATATGTTAATACAATTTGACAACGACGGAATTCAGATGATTGTTCATGAAATATACGATAATATCGCAGAGAAGTACAACGATCCTAATTATCTACGAGATAGAGCTATCATTACACCCATAAATGAAATTATTGATACAATTAATACGTACGTACTTTCGTTGTTGTAGACGGGTGAGCGATTATATTTAAGTTCAGATTCGATATGTAGTGTGATGATCCGGACTTCCACAGAGACTGTTGTAGCATTAACAGTGATTATAGGAAGCTTACACGGTATATTGGAGCCTATTGTATCGAAATCGGACCCCAGAAATGGACCCGGCGCGAAAATCAGATCAAGTGGGCTTTTCCGGGGGCTTTCGGCAAAATTTCGGATGAGAATTTGGAGAAATGGACGGCGGATTTGGACTCAGCGCGCGAAAACGATCAAAATGGTGTATTCACTTATTTTTCGGCGCCAAAGTTACTGTTCACCAGAACAGTAACTCCGGCCGGCCGGAATTACTGTTCCGGCGACCGGCGGCAGGCGGCAGGCGGCGGCGCACGGCGGAGCAGGGCGGCGCAGGGGCGGAGAAGGGCCGCGGGCAGGCGCGGGCAGGCGAAGGCGGGCGCGGGCAGGCGCGCAGGCGGCAAGGTCCACAGGCAAGGCGTGCACCGGGAGCACCGAGAACGGGGTTTGCCACGTGGCATCCCCTGATTGGCTGGACGGCGTCAAAGGAGGCGGCGGTGGCTTTGACACGTGGCGGCTCCTGATTGGTGGACATTTTTCGGAAGACCCGGCGCGTGGACCGGGCGCGTGCGCGCGTGAACCACGTGGGGGGACACGTGGCACATTCCGGTTGGCGGGCGCACGCCGCCCACGTGCGCGCAGTGTGCGGAACGCGGGCGCAGGGACGCGTGGCGCGTTCCCGTTGTTCCGGGCGCCCGATTTTGGGCCCAAAAGCAATTTGACTCCTCTTCATGTGTGGGCCTATAAATAGGCCCTCTTGCTTGGGCTTTTTCACCCTTTTCCCGAACTCTCTTGCCCTTGGACCCTTTAGCAAAGTTGGAGATCCTCGTGTTGCGCATCTTCTGGCAGAGGCTCGGAATTTTTGGAGGCCGCGGCGTCGACGACTTCGGCATCGTAGCGCAGAGCGACGTTTTTTTCATCGGAGGCCCGTTATCGTCGGAGTTCAGTCGGAAAATTCCTGTGCTCTAACCAAGAGGAATTTTTGAGCGATTTCTGCGGAAGCGCGATCCTAAGAGGTAAGGCTTCATTTTCCATGTTGATCGCTTCACCTCGTTTCGCACTTTTGGCATGGTTTACGAGGCATCTCTAAGCCCCTGTTTTGCTGGTGGAGTTTTTGGACAGCAGCCCCTTGTCGGATTTTTATCTTCGCAACCGGACATCGGAATTCGACGATTAAGGACTCTATCGACATCTATGCTTCGTGAGGATCGCCGTCGTATTTTTATTGGAATTTTTGAAATTTACCTCAAAGGTGATAATAATGCTTCTTTTGGACAGAAATTTCAGCAAAACTGTACACATGGAATTTTGTATTGTTTGTGATGTTTGGGCTATATCTTTGTACCCAGGAGGAGTTTTTGGGTGTCTTTAGGCCCGTTGGAATCGTGGGAATCTGAGGATTTATCCCCGTGCAGTTTCAGCTTATTTGGATCTTGGTTTAACGCGCGCTATAGGTGGGTGACCTTGTCTTCAAGATTGATGGACTGGACATTATTTCTATTATAGTAAGATTATGCATGATTGTGAGTTTAATTGGATAGCATGCTAGAATGTGAGTATAGATATTCCTGGACATAGTGTTATACTCGCCCGGGTAGTGGGCCGAGTGGTCGGGATTCTTTTTAGTGTGGGATTCATGTTACACTCGTGCCTGGGAGCAGAGTGGAGTCTGGTAGTTGTACTTGGTCGTTTATCTGTGGTGGGAGCCGTTTGGGTAAACGGCAGTCCCGAGATGTCTTGTTTCCTTGTTTTACTTGTCGCCACTGTGTCACGCCCCGGAACCCGGGCTCGCCAACAGATCCGCCGTGCACACGGGATTTCCCGAGTACACGAAGCGCTGGTAACCTGCTCCGATATAATATGAACAATAAAAGAGCATAATACAGAGCTGAAGTAGAAGAACCACATAGTATCTCAGACTGGAACTACAAATAAAGCTGTAATAAGTACAATAATCTCCCAGCTCACCAAAATAGTACAACCAGCTGGCGAAAGCCAGACCTAAAATAGAAGAGGAATACCACAGTCTGAGTAAAAGGGTGCAGCATCTATCTAACAGCTCTCAGTCTCCCAGGAGATCTATTTATTCAGCGATCCCCTTACCTCGATCAGCTGCCGATGGCCTGGCAACTCCCGCAGACGACTCTGCAAAAATGAAGGAGGAGAAAGAAACAAAAAATAACAATGGGGGTGAGAACTACCAGATAAACCAATAGCCTCCCCTAGTGGGCAAAACCTCAACTCTGACGCACCCACTAGGACTACTAGAGGCCAGAAAGGAATAAGTGGTAAAGTTGTAAACAGAACTGCTGAATAAAGGGGAAACCACCACTAGTATGCCTCTAAATGTGATACCGAAAGAAATGATTGTATGAATGCATCAGGAAATAGTGTCTGACCAAATAACCCCAATCTAGTACCACCAGTAAAACTGGTATTGCCTGCTCAGCGGAATCTGCACACACGGCTCGAAACCGCGGGATCGGCTCGCACGGCTTGCATCCCAAAATTAGTATCAGACCGGCACACACGGCTGGGTCCAAAAAGAAAAGCCTACCTCCGGAGTGGCACTCGAGGGGAGCGACCCACACGAGTAAAGTATCTCTGTCATCAGTATTATCAGTATCTTTGTAGCACATATCTCAATATAGCAGGACTGGATCATGACTATGATCAAAGTGGGAAACTCCATCCACTATAGAAAACCCAAATCCCAACAGATGCAAACAATAAACTAGACTCAACCCCAATCTGATGCAAGGATAAACATCTGGTCGACCGCCTACTGTCTGCGGTCACCGCAATACCCCACCAATCCACGATCTAATGCAATCTCGACTACACTACCCCAAACCCTGCTCATACTTGAGCAACAAGCATCTGGATGCAAAGGACAACAATGAAACATGTTCAAATCTCAATAGGATAGTGTAGCAATAAATAGGGCTAACTAGATGTCCAAGCCAGCATGCAATTGTACTTTTCAAAAGCTGTAGAAAGGTGTTAAATATTTATTTTAAAAGAAGATTGATTTATTGGAAAAATTATTTGCTTGCGAGATTATAGCCTTTGTCCCAATCACAGTGTCCCAATATAAGTCATCATATAATCTGTGGGGTCATATTAAATTTTAGGAGAGTTCGTCCCAGCGGTTCTCATCAATTAGTTCGTTCCAATAGTTCTCATCAATTGTCATATTAGTTTGTCCCAATGGTTCTCATCAATTGTCATATTAGTTCGTCCCAATGGATCTCATTAAATTTTATGGGATTTCTAGTAATCCCAGTGAGCTTGTCAAAAATGAGGTAAGCAACAACCGCCCACCTCGAGTAGCTCATATTATACCCCAGGTAGTCTCCTGGCTGTCCACAGTCCTTAGATCCTGCAAATCAGTGCACAACGCTCCCGGTATAAATACAAATCTCAAAAAGTACAATATTTGCTATTTATCAAATAGCACGGGAAAAGAGGAGTTTTTCACCTCTAAATTGTGCTCCAAAAATCCTAGAAAAATCACGGTTGCGTTCCTCGCGAAGAGTAGATCAAAATCGACTCATTAAACGCCTCGATCAGATGCTCCTATGCCAAGATAAAAATCGGAGAAGTCGACGCTGTCCAGAAATTTCCACAGCAAAAAGGAGGGTCAAAGAGGCCTCGAGAAACGTATCAAAAGTACGAAATGGAGCGAAGTGATCAACACGAAAATCGAAGCCTTACCTCATAGGAACGCGCTGCCACAAAAATTGTCCAAAAATTCCTCCTGGTTAGCCCACAGGGAAATTTCGACTGAACTGCGATGGGAAATGGGCCGAAAAAGAAAACTGTCGCAGTGCGCCGCGTCGCAGATAACTCACTAACTGTAACTCCAGAAATTCTGGAATTTTGAGAAGAGAGAGAAGAGAGAGAGAGGAACAACTTTTGTATAGGGCACTTTCTCTGTTTCTCTCTCTACAGCCCGCAACCCGAGGTGGAATGAAAGGGGGTGAGGGGGATGCTATTTATAATGGGCTGGGGCTCCACACAGGATCGGATCCGAACAGGAAACACCGAAACGGGCCAACCAAAACGCGCCATGTGTCCACAAAACAGGAAACAGCGGTGCAAGGGCCAATCAGAATTCGCCACGTGTCCACGTGGTGCACGTGGTTGCTCCGCGCTCCGGGTTTTCCGGATCCTGTCACCCAATAGGGGAGCGCCGCGTGTCACCTTCCCACGTGCTTCTAGAAGCCGTCCAACTAATGGGGAAGCGCCACGTGGCAAGGGGGGGGGGGTTTTCGGTGCACCCGATGCATGCCATGACGTGGACCGCGCACCCGCGCGCCTGCCCGCGCCTGCCCGCGCTGCCCGCGCCGCGCGCCGCCGCCCTCTGCCTTGCTCCGCCGCGCTCCGCCGTCGCGCCGCCGCCCGCCGGTCGCCGCCGGCCGCCTCCGGCTGCCGGAACAATAATTCCGGCCGGCCGGGTTACTGTTCCGGTAAATAGTACCAATGTGCTGAAAAAATAAAGTGAATATACCATTTTGACCATTTTCGCGCGCTGAGTCCAAATACGCCATTCGTTTCGCCAAATTCTCATCCGAAATTTTGCCGAAAGCTCCCGGAAAATTCCATTTGCTCTGATTTTCGCGCAGAGTCTATATTAAATGTCCAATTTCGATTCTACAAGCTCTGTTTCACCAAATAAGCTCCCCACAGTCACTGTTTAATGTTGCACAGTTCCTGCGGGAGTCTGGATCATCACATCCTCCCCCACTAAAAAGAGTTTCGTCCTCGAAACGAGACTAAACAATAATCCTCAGTCCGATGTCTCGAATAAGTAGGGGTGAGCATTCCTCATCTCCGACTCGAGCTCCCATGTAGCCTCGCGCTCGTCATGATTGCCCCATTGGATTATCACATAGGGAATGGCCCGATTGCGCAATTCTCTTACCTCTCGATCCAGGATTCGCAGTGGGCGCTCCTTATACCGCAAATCCTTGCTGATCTCAAGCGGCGTGAAGTCAATGACGTGCGATGGGTCGAAGACATACTTCCTCAAGGTAGAAACATGAAATACATCATGGACACCAGCAAGCCTCGGAGGAAGTGCAAGTCGGTAGGCAACTGGCCCGATACGCTCTAATACCTCAAAGGGTCCAATATATCGGGGGCTCAGTTTCCCACGAATGCCGAATCTCCTGATTCCTTTGGACGGCGAGACTTTCAGGAATACATGATCTCCAACTTGAAATTCTAAGTCCCGTCGCCGAACATCGGCATAACTCCTTTGTCGGCTTTGGGCGGTTTGAAGATGCCGTCGAATCACTCGGACCTTCTTTTCTGCCTCTAACAACATATCTGGTCCCAAGGTCCGCTTCTCGCCCACGTCACTCCAATAAAGTGGTGATCGATACTTGCGTCCATACAACACTTCAAACGGAGCTATCTGAATGCTCGCTTGAAAGCTATTGTTGTACGCGAACTCTGCCAAGGATAAGTGTCGAATCCATTCTCCGCCGAAATCCAAGACGCAAGCCCTAAGCATGTCCTCCAGGATTTGTATCGTCCGCTCTGACTGCCCATCAGTCTGCGGATGGAAAGCCGTACTGAACCTGAGTTGAGTCCCCAAGGCTGTTTGCAAGCTCATCCAGAAACGCGAAACAAACCTCGGGTCTCCATCTGATACAATGGAGGCTGGTACTCCATGTAGTCTTACTATCTCATCTAGATATAGCTGGGCTAGTCGCTCGAGTAACCAAGTAGTCTGCATAGGCAAGAAATGCGCTGACTTGGTAAGTCGATCAACAACTACCCAGATGGCGTCTGCTCCTCCCTGGGCCCTCGGTAGTCCGACCACAAAATCCATTGTAATGTGGTCCCATTTCCACTCGGGAATTGGGAGACTTTGTAACTTGCCAGCTGGCACTCGATGCTCACCTTTCACCTGCTGACAAGTTAAACACTGAGCCACAAACCTCCCGATATCCCTTTTCATGCCATTCCACCAAAAGTGTGCCTTGAGGTCCTTATACATCTTAGTCCCACCAGGATGTAGGGTATAAGGTGTATAATGGGCCTCTCGCACTATCTGCTCTCTGATCTCTGCATCCACTGGCACACATGCCCGGTTCCTGTATCTCAGTACTCCCGAGGCATCCACCGTAAAGTCCCCAGACTGATTACTCGGAATTTGATCTTTAATCCCGATCAAGTGGGGGTCCTTACTCTGTTTCTCCCTGATCCTGTCCAGCAGAGTGGGCTGCAAGACTAAAGATGTTAGTCTAGCAGTGACCCCAGTGGACACAACCTCTATCTCGAGTCGTCTCATCTCCTCTAATAGCGGTGCTTGGTCTGTGATTAACATAGACAACCCTTGCACCGCCCTTCTACTCAAGGCGTCAGCGACCACATTAGCCTTTCCTGGGTGGTAGAGAATATCTACATCATAATCCTTTAATAGCTCTAACCACCTACGTTGCCTCAAATTCAACTCCTTCTGCGTGAACAGGTATTTTAGGCTCTTGTGGTCGGTGTAGATTTCACAATGCTCCCCATATAGATAATGACGCCAAAGCTTCAGTGCAAACACTACAGCAGCAAGCTCCAAGTCATGGGTAGGGTAATTCTTCTCATAATCCTTGAGTTGCCTTGATGCATAAGCAATTACCCTCCCTTCCTGCATCAACACACAACCAAGTCCGCTGTGTGATGCATCACTGTAGATCACATATCCTTTTCCCATAACAGGGAGGGAAAGGATAGGGGCGGTCATCAGTCTACTCTTTAGCTCCTCAAAGCTCCTTTGACAGTCCTCACTCCAGACAAATTTTACTCCCTTACGCGTCAAATGAGTGAGGGGTGTGGAAAGCTTCGCAAAGCCTTCCACAAACCGACGGTAATACCCAGCTAAACCCATAAAGCTACGTACCTCAGAAACCGTCGTCGGTCGGGGCCAATCACGGACTGCCTCAATCTTTGCTGGGTCCACTGCCACACCCGCGGCAGAAATTACATGGCTTAAGAAGACTACCTCCCAAAGCCAAAACTCGCACTTTGCCAGTTTGGCATACAACTTCTTCTCTCACAGAAGTTGCAGCACAATCCTTAAGTGCTCCTCATGCTCAACATCACTTCGGGAGTAGACCAAGGTATCATCAATGAACACTACCACGAACCGGTCTAAGTATAGCCGGAAGATCCGGTTCATTAAATCCATGAATGCGGCAGGGGCATTAGTTAGCCCAAAGGCATAACTGTGAATTCATAATGCCCGTACCGTGATCTGAATGCCGTCTTCGGAATATCCTCGGCCTTCACCTTCAACTGTTGGTAACCGGACTGCAAATCTATCTTAGAGAAGACACAAGACCCTTGCAGCTGATCAAAAAGATCATCGATGCGCGGCAAGGGGTACTTGTTCTTGATGGTCACTTTATTTAATTCCCTATAGTCCACACACAATCGAAGTGACCCATCCTTCTATTTCACGAATAGCACCGGCGCTCCCCAAGGCGACACACTCGGCCTAATAAAGCCCTTATCCATTAAATCCTGAAGTTGCGCCTTAAGCTCTCGCAACTCAGCCGGTGCCATCCGGTAAGGAGCCTTAGAGATTGGCGCAGTTCCTGGAACTACGTCAATCACGAACTCAATTTCCCTATCTGGCGGCATGCTAGTCAGCTCAGGTGGGAAAACATCCGGGAACTCGCGGGCAATAGGGATATCCCCGAGTCCCGGCGCCGCCGTAGGCCCCTCAACAACACTAGCCAAAAAGGCTACACATCCTCGACGGATCGTCTGCTTTGCCCGGGAAGTCGAAACCATAGAGGCAAAGAAAGCACTTGACATCCTTGATACACTAACATCTCCTGGCCTGGCTCTCTAAATGTGACAGTCCTTGCGGCACAGTCAATAATTGCCAAAATACCGAGCCAGCCAGTCCATCCCGAGGACCACATCGAAGTCCTTCAATTGTCTCAGGACCAACAGGTCTGCTGGCATAATCCAGGACTCGATTTGCATCGGGCAGGACCAACAACACTCCTCCACGTGCAAGGTGTGATCGGGAATCTGAACCTTTCGTGCACGTGGCAAAAGTCCTACCTCTAACCCATGTAATGATGCAAATGATTTACTAATAAAAGAATGTGATGCTCCCGTATCAAATAAAGTACGAGTCCTAATGCCAGAAAGTAAATCATACCTGCTTCTTCTCGGTCAGCTATAGTAGAATCCTCCTCCAGCGCTAAGTCATCCTGACTGCTCGACAACGGCTGTCTCTCTCCAGAAGGGCGGGGGAATGAAACTTGATCTACTTGAAGGTTTGTCGGTGAAGCTCCCGGTCGTAGCTGGGAAGTGGTAGGGACAAACGCCGAAGTAGGTGCCATAGTTATCCTTGAAGGGCATGTAACTCGTAGGTGCCCAGGCTGTCCACACAGGTAGCAACGTCCCCACCGTTGATTACAAGTACTAGGAAAATGACGACCTTCACAAAAGATACAACTGCCAGGAACTCGCAACTGCCGTGACTGCTGGTGAGATGAAGGAGTAGATGCTGAAGAAGGAGCCGTCGATGGAGCATAAGGGCAAGTAGCTCGGACGTGGCCAGACTGTCCACACCGATAACAGCGGCCAAACCTCAGATCACAAGTATCATAAGCATGCTGTCCCTGGCAGAAAATACACTTGCCGCGAAGCCATGGCCGTCTCCGAGAACTGGCCTGTCCATCAACACCCGGGGCTGGGCATTTTCTCTTAAAACGCCGTTTAGGAGCCCTAGCCCTCTTCTCGACTGCCGGATCACTCCTCTGCGCCAATAGCTGCTCCAAGCGCTGGTCCTGTCGAAAGCTCCTTGCCACCAACTGGGTCACCAAGGCCCGCAGTTCTCCTAGTTCGGCAGACACTGCCTGCTCAGGCTCCTTAGAAGGGGTGGGAATACCCCCGGCGGAAATACGACGAAGGGGCGACATACTGTCACCAGAAGCCACAAATCAGGAAAACAAAACCCCACACGACCCAATCTAGCGAAAGTCAAAGACATTCCCCTATTTCTGTGACTTTATGTTGTCTGCAGCCAACATAACTGTTCACCAGAAATTGGGTATGTCGGTCTCTCTTCACTTACTTGGAAGAGTCAAACAAATAAATTAACGACTTTCGCAAAATGTCACGTCTCTCACGCCCTATCATCCTAGGGTCTGCCAGAAGCCTAGGGTTTCCTAAGTCCCAACTAACTTATCCCTAAGCTCTGATACCAACTTAATCTGTCACGCCCCGGAACCCGGGCTCGCCAACAGATCCGCCGTGCACACGGGATTTCCCGAGTACACGAAGCGCTGGTAACCTGTTCCGATATAATATGAATAATAAAAGAGCATAATACAGAGCTGAAGTAGAAGAACCACATAGTATCTCAGACTGGAACTACAAATAAAGCTGTAATAAGTACAATAATCTCCCAGCTCACCAAAATAGTACAACCAGCTGGCGAAAGCCAGACATAAAATAAAAGAGGAATACCACAGTCTGAGTAAAAGGGTGCAGCATCTATCTAACAGCTCCCAGTCTCCCAGGAGATCTATTTATTCAGCGATCCCCTTACCTCGATCAGCTGCCGATGGCCTAGCAGCTCCCGCAGACGACTCTGCAAAAATAAAGGAGGAGAAAGAAATAGAAAATAACAATGGGGGTGAGAACTACCAGATAAACCAGTAGCCTCCCCTAGTGGGCAAAACCTCAACTCTGACGCACCCACTAGGACTACTAGAGGCCAGAAAGGAATAAGTGGTAAAGCTGTAAACAGAACTGCTGAATAAAGGGGAAACCACCGCTAGTATGCCTCTAAATGTGATACCGAAAGAAATGATTGTATGAATGCATCAGGAAACAGTGTCTGACCAAATAACCCCAATCTAGTACCGCCAGTAAAACTAGTATTGCCTGCTCAGCGAAATCTGCACACACGGCTCGAAACCGCGGGATCGGCTCGCACGGCTCGCATCCCAAAATAAGTATCAGACCGGCACACACGGCTGGGTCCAAAAAGAAAAGCCTACCTCCGGAGTGGCACTCGAGGGGAGCGACCCACACGAGTAAAGTATCTCTGTCATCAGTATTATCAGTATCTTTGTAGCACATATCTCAATATAGCAGGACTGGATCATGACTATGATCAAAGTGGGAAACTCCATCCACTATAGAAAACCCAAATCCCAACAGATGCAAACAATAAACCAGACTCAACCCCAATCTGATGCAAGGATAAACATCTGGTCGACCGCCTACTGTCTGCGGTCACCGCAATACCCCACCAATCCACGATCTAATGCAATCTCGACTACACTACCCCAAACCCTGCTCATACTTGAGCAACAAGCATCTGGATGCAAAGGACAACAATGAAACATGTTCAAATCTCAATAGGATAGTGTAGCAATAAATAGGGCTAACTAGATGTCCAAGCCAGCATGCAATTGTACTTTTCAAAAGCTGTAGAAAGGTGTTAAATATTTATTTTAAAAGAAGATTGATTTATTGGAAAAATTATTTGCATGCGAGATTATAGCATTTGTCCCAATCACAGTGTCCCAATATAAGTCATCATATAATCTGTGGGGTCATATTAAATTTTAGGAGAGTTCGTCCCAGCGGTTCTCATCAATTAGTTCGTCCCAATAGTTCTCATCAATTGTCATATTAGTTTGTCCCAATGGTTCTCATCAATTGTCATATTAGTTCGTCCTAATGGATCTCATTAAATTTTATGGGATTTCTAGTAATCCCAGTGAGCTTGTCAAAAATGAGGTAAGCAACAACCGCCCACCTCGAGTAGCTCAAATTATACCCCAGGTAGTCTCCTGGCTGTCCACAGTCCTTAGATCCTGCAAATCAGTGCACAACGCTCCCGGTATAAATACAAATCCCAAAAAGTACAATATTTGCTGTTTATCAAATAGCACGGGAAAAGAGGAGTTTTTCACCTCTAAACTGTGCTCCAAAAATCCTATAAAAATCACGGTTGCGTTCCTCGCGAAGAGTAGATCAAAATCGACTCTTTAAATGCCTCGATCAGATGCTCCTACGCCAAGATAAAAATCGGAGAAGTCGACGCTGTCCAGAAATTTCCATAGCAAAAAGGGGGGTCAAAGAGGCCTCGAGAAACGTACCAAAAGTACGAAATGGAGCGAAGTGATCAACACAAAAATCGAAGCCTTACCTCATAGGAACGCGCTGCCACAAAAATTGTCCAAAAATTCCTCCTGGTTAGCCCACAGGGAAATTTCGACTGAACTGCGATGGGAAATGGGCCGAAAAAGAAAACTGTCGCAGTGCGCCGCGTCGCAGATAACTCACTAACTGTAACTCCAGAAATTCTGGAATTTTGAGAAGAGAGAGAAGAGAGAGAGAGGAACAACTTTTGTATAGGGCACTTTCTCTGTTTCTCTCTCTACAGCCCGCAACCCGAGGTGGAATGAGAGGGGGTGAGGGGGATGCTATTTATAATGGGCTGGGGCTCCACACAGGATCGGATCCGAACAGGAAACACCGAAACGGGCCAACCAAAACGCGCCATGTGTCCACAAAACAGGAAACAGTGGTGCAAGGGCCAATCAGAATTCGCCACGTGTCCACGTGGTGCACGTGGTTGCTCCGCGCTCCGGGTTTTCCGGATCCTGTCACCCAATAGGGGAGCGCCACGTGTCACCTTCCCACGTGCTTCTAGAAGCCGGCCAACCAATGGGGAAGCGCCACGTGGCAAGGGGGGGTTTTCGGTGCACCCGGTGCACGCCATGCCGTGGACCGCGCACCCGCGCGCCTGCCCGCGCCGCGCGCCGCCGCCCTCTGCCTTGCTCGCCGAGCTCCGCCGCCGCGCCGCCGCCCGCCGGCCGCCGCCGCCCGCCGGAACAGTAATTCCGGCCGGCCGGGTTACTGTTCCGGTAAACAGTACCAATGTGCTGAAAAAATAAAGTGAATATACCATTTTGACCGTTTTCGCGCGCCGAGTCCAAATACGCCATCCGTTTCGCCAAATTCTCATCCGAAATTTTGCCGAAAGCTCCTGGAAAATTCCATTTGCTCTGATTTTCGCGCAGAGTCTATATTAAATGTCCAATTTCGATTCTACAAGCTCTGTTTCACCAAATAAGCTCCCCACAGTCACTGTTTAATGTTGCACAGTTCCTGCGGGAGTCTGGATCATCACACACTGTGTTAGTGGCAGTTGCATATCGGTGTTAGTAGGACCTAGGACCCAGACAGATTTTAGACACACATGATTTCTATAAACTAATATTTTCTTCCAAATTTCGAGGGGTCGCCGGAGCCTGTTCTTGTTTGATTTGGGTGAAGGTAATAGCCCTTCGGAGTTTGGAAAATAAGACTTATTTAAACAGATTTTCTTGAAAGAACTAAAATATATTAATTTGGGTTTCTCAGATTAAAATAGTTTTCAGTAACAACTGTCATCTTTTTATTACAACTTCCTCACCCGAGAGAGTTTGGGTGATCTGGGTTCTAGGGGCCATTCCTCTTCGGGACGAAAGCTACGGGGGTTGTGCCTGGAACCTGTTCTTGTTTGATAGGGTTGTAGGTGTTGGTCTCCCGGAACTTTCGGACCCTGGTTGGTGTCTTCCGCATGTTGTACCAAGGTTTTCGCGTTCCCGAACTGTAAGGAGATCGGGAACCTTGATGGGCGGAGCCTGGAGTCTGTTCTTGTTTGATTGGGGTTCTAGGCGCCGACTTATCGGGGTTTTCGAACCCTTATGGTGTCGGTCCTTTCTGTGTTATCTATGAGTTTGGGTTCTATGTGGGAGCCGTTGGGTTGACGGTGGTCCCGGCTGTGAGTATTTCCAGTCAGTGAGTTAGAGATGAGATGTCAGTTACTGTCGTTCTTGTTGATCATGGATTTGGACTATAGCCTGCATGAGCCATTTGAGCTCGACAGAGATGCGCGGATACTTTCCTCGGTGGGGTCGCGCCCCTCGAGTGCCACTCCGGAGTTGGGCCTGTTACTTGCTATCGCGACTTGTTGACGCAGTCCCTCTGACTGAGCCAGCTTTGGCAGTCACGGACACCCTACGGTAGACCCGTCCTTTTGTGGATGTGCAGCAGTAGGTGGGCGCAGGTTTGACTGGACCCTTTGTGGCAGTCAGTGTAGATTGGGCGACTATACTTCAGTGTTAGTAGATGCATCATGTTTCCATCTGTTCCACTTTTTGAGCATTTAGATAGAGGCATAGTAGCCGTAGAGTTTATTTTTCCAGCTCTTTCCTTTCAGTACTGCATTTGTTACTTTATGCCTCTAGTAGACTTAGTGGGCAGACCGTCGGGCTTGTTGGCGGCACCCACTGAGAACTACTGTGGGATGTAGTTCTCACACCCGTCGCGGTGTATTTTTCCCCAGGGCCTTCTACTCTTGTTCCTGTTACTCCTGTTGCTGATCCGGCTGATCGAGGTAAGGGAGTCGCGAGATAGATCCCTACCAGTTGTCATCCAGAGAGTAGTTATACCCCCTTACTATTTTGAGAGTTACATTTTGAGAGACCTTTGTAGTGAGGTTCACTTGTACGTTTTCTTTTATAGTTGAGAGACTTTGTACTTTTGTGAGGACTTGGGTTGTATTATTTTATTTCAGTAGTGTACTTTCCAGCTCTGATATAAGTATAGCTATAGTCTCATTCTTTTTGCAGGTTAGACGCTTCGTCTATACGGGGTTTTTCGTATGGGCGGCGGATCTGTTGGCGGGCCCGGGTCGCAGATTCGACCCCGGGGCGTGACAGATTAGAGTGGTATCAGAGCCTAGGTTGTAGGTCATTGTGGACTTAGAAACCCTAGGCTTGTGGTTGGACATTAGGATGACTACGTGAGAGCCGTGACTTTTAGCGAGAGTGCTGAATGAGTTTTATACCTCTCCCAAGGGATGGGATGAGTGATTGGCATGTTTATTCTCCTAAGTGATTATGTTGGCTGCAGACAATATAATGCTGTGGAATGGGTGACATGCCCTAGACTTTCGCTAGATTGGGTCGAGTGTTGTTTTCGTTCTGTCCTGATGTTTGAATGTTGCTGCAGGTGTGTACGATGCCTCCCCGACGCAGGATGCAGACGCGTTCTCAGCCTTCCTCCTCCGATGAGCCTGAGCAGGAGGAGTCAGCACAGGGTCAGCAGAGTGAGGTGCAGGAGCTTCGGGCTCAGATGACCCAGTTGTCGGAGGCTGTTCGACGTCAGGAGGAGACCATGGATCGGATGATGCGCTTGTTCGAACAGAGGGTGAACCCTATCACAGCAACCCCTGAGAGTTTCCCTACACCTTCTTCCCCAGCTGTGGCACCTCCTGTTGTACCAGCGGCACCGGCAGCCCCTGTTGCACCGGTGACTAGCAGACAGCCGTCCGGGACGGCAGGACAGTTGACCCCTGCAGAGCGGCGTGAGGTGGTTGATTTGTTGATAAGGTTTCGTCAGTTTGACCCACCTCATTTCTCGGGGCAGAGTTCGGAGCCGTGGGAGGCGGAGTCGTGGATCACGGCGATGGAGCGACATTTCGAGAGACTGTTTATCGAGGAGCGATTTCAGGTCCTATTGGCGACAAACTTCTTGGAGCACAACGCCGAGGCCTGGTGGCCGCGTGTTAGACCTGTTGGTCCACCTGGGAGTCAGCTTCTTACTTGGGCGGAGTTTCGCAGTCTACTTCTTGGAGCCTTTTTCCCGGAGAGCGTCAGGTAGAGGTTGGAGGAACAGCTGAAGAATCTCCGACAAGGAGATCGGCCCGTGCATGAGTACATCGCGGACTTCAACCAGTTGTTAGCCTGTGTACCACACGCGGTCAGGGACGAGGCGCATCGGATTTATATGTTTGAGCGGGGCTTACGCCGGGAGATTTATCAGTTCGTCCGTTCGCGTAGATTGCAGACGTTGGATGCATCTATGGAGCAGGCACTTTACGTTGAGTGAGGAGAGGCGGTGATGGATGAGGTGGCTCCAGCTCTCGTAGTGATTTCAGGGGCGAAGCGCCCAGCACCGGATGATGAAGGACAGACGAGTCGGCAGGCACCTCCGAGACCTCCACGACCTCACCCTGAGGGTCGCGAGTTTCAGAGGCGCCAGAGATCAGGTGGGCACCCGCAGCATCAGCAGCGACAGCAGTTTCAGCATCAGTACCCCCGGCAGCGGCGGTTTCGGCAGCAGCGACAGGAACAATGTGTCATCTGTGGCGGGCCTCATCTACCGTCGTAGTGTGATCAGAGACAGGGACGGTGTTTTCTTTGTGGAGAGTTGGGACATTTTCAAGCAGCTTGTCCCCGAGCCATTCTATCAGTGCGACCCCTTGCTACAGCACCTCCCCTGCCTATTCAAGAAGCGGAAGCCCCTCCGGTACACCGTCAGACGGACTGGGGTACGACGTCGGGACAGACGGGACGACGACCATCAGCACCCAGTGGACGGGTTTATGCAGTCCTGGTGGAAGGCACCCCGGCAGCATATCGCATTACCGCAGGTATGATTTCCTGTCAGCCGAGTTGAGCATTTCGGTACTGCTGCATCCTTCTGCATATGTTAGTAGGACATTTGCATCTTTGCATGGATAAGGGCTAAGAATCTTTGTTACATGCATTAGCGATTGGATTCTTCACAGTGTCCTACAAGCAGAGGAGGACTGTGGGGCATGATCAGGACAATTGAGACTTGGAATTACACCGGCAGGTGTGACAGCTCCACGACTCAGATTGAGCACACGGGATGGACCAGCTGGTGCGGTATCGTGCAACGACTGATTATGGAATGAGAACGGTGACCTTCCCACGAGTAGGACAACAGGAGTTCATTTTCATAGGTCACCCGGGTATTCTTCCTGTAGCAGTGGCTTCAGTGATTCTGGGTTAGGTGCTACGTTTCAAGCGTAGGTGACGATTAGGACTAGAGGTTGTGTCCTTAGGGGACACGATTAGATCGTAGCTTTCGTTTTTGTAACCACAGCAGGAATGACTTCGACACTTCTCTCACTTTTCCTTGCCTTGTACTGAAATTTATGAACAGGACGAAAACTTCGAAAGACTGCTCCAGAAATGGAGACGGTGCCCGAACCTGTTCTTGTTTGATTGGGGCGAAGGCACTGGTCCTTTCGGAATTTTCGGACTTTTCGCTAATTTCAGCTGTTTTCTAAAGAGAGAGTTGGGGTTGGCGACTTTCCTGCTGGTGGGGCCTTTACCTTTCTTGTTGGTTGTGTTAGCATATTTCGTATAGTTTTAGGACAAGTAGAGTTGGTTGTTCCTCCTTGTCCACTGTCTTTTGGAGTTCCTGAGGTTTTTTCAGCTTTTGGACTCGCTTGGCGGAGAGTGGGTAGTGACTAGGGAGTTGGAGCCGGAGTTGATGGACACCTACCCTTATTTGTTCGAGGCATAGACTGGAGTTGTTTAGTTTGGTCTCGTTTCGAGGACGAAACTTTTTTTAGTGGGGGAGGATGTGATGATCCGGACTTCCACAGAGACTGTTGTAGCATTAACAGTGATTATAGGAAGCTTACATGGTATATTGGAGCCTATTGTATCGAAATCGGACCACAGAAATGGACCCGACGCGAAAATCGGATCAAGTGGGCTTTTCCGGGGGCTTTCGACAAAATTTCGGATGAGAATTTGGAGAAATGGACGGCGGATTTGGACTCAGCGCGCGAAAACGATCAAAATGGTGTATTCACTTATTTTTCGGCGCCAAAGTTACTATTCACCGGAAGAGTAACTCCGGCCGGCCGGAATTACTGTTCCGGCGACCGGCGGCAGGCGGCAGGCGGCGGCGCACGGCGGAGCAGGGCGGCGCAGGGGCGGAGAAGGGCCGCGGGCAGGCGCAGGTGGGCGCGGGCAGGCGCGCAGGCGGCAGGGTCCACAGGCAAGGCGTGCACCGGGAGCACCGAGAACGGGGTTTGCCACGTGGCATCCCATGATTGGCTGGACGGCGTCAAAGGAGGCGGCGGTGGCTTTGACACATGGCGGCTCCTGATTGGTGGACATTTTCCGGAAGACCCGACGCGTGGACCGGGCGCGTGCGCGCGTGAACCGCGTGCGGGGACACGTGGCACATTCCGGTTGGCGGGCGCACGCCGCCCACGTGCGCGCGGCGTGCGGAACGCGGGCGCAGGGACGCGTGGTGCGTTCCCGTTGTTCCGGGCGCGCACAGTAACGGGCCAGGCCCGTTACTGTAGTAGCCCGGAGCGTTCCGGGCGCCCGATTTTGGGCCCAAAAGCAATTTGACTCCTCTTCATGTGTGGGCCTATAAATAGGCCCTCTTGCTTGGGCTTTTTCACCCTTTTCCCGAACTCTCTTTGTTGGGTTATGTATAATTGGATCTAAATAGGGGAAAAAACACCTAGAGGGGGGTGAATAGGTGTAAATAATAAACACTCAAAAATCTTTGCGATATAAAACCCAATGCGGAAAAATAAATAATACGCAGAGATTTTTACGTGGAAAACTCCAAACCGGAGTAAAAAAACCACGGGACCGATAACACGGTGAAATCCACTAGAATTAAACACGTACAAGGTGATATACCGTACTCACAGACGACTCAACCTTTTCCATACGCTCCTAGTTTATCTTCTCCGCTCGCTCCACGACGCTTCTCGAATCCACGATCTGCGTCCAACGCCGAATCCACGATGTCCGCCCGAATCCACGGTCTTCACCCGGTAGCACACTTCGAATCCACGAACGTACCTCGCTCCGAATCCATGAGAGCGGTAGCACCTTGAATCCACAAAGCCACGTGAGTCCACGCGCCGATTTTGGAAAAATCATTGTTTTTGGGTGGTGATGATCCGCCGAATACTTAGATTAGAAATAGATCGGAAATACCATCTAAGTATTCATTGATTTGATTCTACTCAAAATGTGAGTATGAAAACCTAGAATCAAATCAATCAATATAGATGAAGAAACATAAGATTAAATCTATTGATTTCCTTTCTTCTCTATTTGTGGATCTATCTATTTCAGTCGTCATTTTCCCTTTTGCGTGGTTACCCTAAAAGATGAATTAAAGAGTCTATATATAGGTTAGAAACCATTGGAAGAGGATAAGAATCAAAAACTAACCTTTTCTGGAATTTTTCAGGACGGCGATCCGGATCGGACTTCGGCGATCCGGATTGCAGTAGCGAGACAGACAGTTTCCAGAAAAACAAAGGTTCGGGATCCGGATCGAAGTGCCTGATCCGGATCGTTCATACAATTTCAGCAAACACCAACGTTCGGGATCCGGATTGGAAAGCCTGATCCAGATCGTTCATAATCATGGTAAAACCAGTGTTCGGGATCCGGATCAAAGGAGGCTACGATCTGGATTGAACTTGTGTATGAACGAACACCCTTCGGGATCCGGATTGGAAAGTCTGATCCGGATCCTGAACATGTCCCATGTCCAGTTTTTGATTTTTATGCAATTAGAAATTCATCCAAGTGTTTCTACACTATAAGAAGTATTCGGATCACCAAAGATAATTAGTTAAACATACCTGATCCTTTTGAATTCTTCTTTCATGAGATTGAGTTATATGATCCAACCTTCTTTATCTTCAATCTTCAAGACTTAGCCGAATTCACGAAATACGCCAACTTAAATTCTGTAACAATCTCCCCCTTTGGCGGTTTCGTGACAAAACACAAGTCCACTCAAGAAAATTCAAAACGATATTTTTGTTGATATCACCATACAACAAAAATTTACAATGAGATCCAAATAAAGATAGATACATGAGTTAAACTCCTAAAACAGACTCTAGACTTAGACATCTGTACTCTCTGTAAAAGAAATCATTCTTGACAAAAGAAATCGTTAGATACCTCAAGAATTTTATGTCATTCAAAAACCATACACAGAGATGAAGTTTATACTCATTTATACTTACCATGACATTTATATATTCAGATATGTAATTTGATCATAGTTAAACACCAACATATCTTCTATGCAATCAAAATCCAAATGTCACAAACTTGTTAGTGAACATCAACTTGTTAGTTATATTACATGCCCAAATAGTTAATCGAATAGTTAGTCGAGGCATGCATGCAATCACAAAAGAAAACCGAAAACCAAAAGTTGAAGTTCTACTTACCTTCATGGTTCACAACTGGACAATCATAGTTTCATTACTTACCTTCATGGTTCACAACTGGACAATCATCGTTTCATTGTTCAACTGTTCTAATATATTCTCTCCCCCTTTTTGTCACAAAGTTAGCCAAAATTACCAAAATGGAGAGAAAAGTTAACAAGTCCAAGAACCAAAACGAAAAACTAAAACTAAAAACTAAAATTTAAAACCTGCACAAGAAAAGATTAAAAATCTGCACAAGAAAAAGAAAAGTTTGAGCACAAATCAAGCATCTGAGTCAGAGTCTTCAGAGCTCGTGCAGCCCAGTTTGTTCAAAATTCCTTTAAGCATTCCCGAAATCGTAGAACATTCTTGTTTCATCTTATGTATGTCCTTGGACATCTTTCTGAGTTCCAGAGCTAGTTTATCTTGTTCTTGGTTGATGGAAGACACTAAGTTTGCCTTTTGGTCGATTCTTCTGGAAGTTGAAGAACGTTGTGTGACAGCTGACGGAGCAGTCTGACCTTCATTCCGAGGAGATCTTCTTGGCAGAGAATGTGAATTGTCAAGAGGTTCATTGCTTGGCGAATTCTTTTTCCTTGCGTACTGCTTAATCGTTGAGGAAGACTTCATCAGCTTCTTGTTCTTTAGGTAAAACTTATTTTCTTCATCAATACCTTGTTGTACTTCATTAAGAAATGTGTCCCAATCTTCTTCGTCTTCAGATTCAGTTTCAGTTTGAGGGATATTCTTTGTTTCCTCTTGACATGTTTCATTTATTTCAATACCCCGAGCTCGTCCAAGCCGTTGAGCAAGTCTTTTTCTTTTTGTTTTCACATGAGTTTCTTCCATTGGAGCTTTTCCTTTTTCAGCAGCAGTAGGTGGAGCCTTTGATGTTTCTGCAGGCGCTTTTCCTTTCGAAGCAGTGGGTGTCGTTGCTTCAACTTGAAGCTCATCCCAATCGATCGATTCCGTCTCAGAGTCCGTATCGGAATCATCCTTTGTTTTCTTCGCCTTCTTAGCCTTCTTGGGCTTGATAGTATCTCTTGTATGAACCATAGCAGCCAGAAGAAAAATGATCCACGTGATCACCATTGCTACTAGTTTCTTGTGAGAAATAAGGTCCTGTGGGAAACAACTCAAGAACACGAAAAATTGTTAATTTTCAAAAATTTGAAAAATTATACCCAAACAATCATTATCGTGTAGAGAGACTAAGAATCAAATTAGTTTTGCAAAAAGAATTTTAAAAATAGATCAATCGCATGATTTTCGAAAATTCCCATTATATGCCCTAAAACCGAAATTTTTGAAATCGAAGGCCAAAAATCTGTTTATCATTAGAATACCTAGCATATAATCAAAACTAATCTATCCAGAGTTCTTATTTCAAAAGAAATTTGATCAAAAACCATCCACAAACGAGAAAGATACAGAAATTTCATCACGTTTTGAGGAAAAATATGAAAAACTGTGAAAAACCGAGATTTTGATCAATAAAACTTACTTGGAATCGAAGAACTTGAGTTTGAAAGCTTCCAAGATGGATGAATTCTAGAGAGAGAAGCTCTAGAGATTTTTGAACAAAAGATTGAAGTAGAAAGAAATCAAAACCCTTTTGTTCTATATAAAACCCTAGCCGCGATCCGGATCAGTTCGTGATTCCGATCCGGATCGGCTACCCGCAGAGAATACCTGCGTTCGGGATCCGGATCGGCATGTCCAATCCGGATCGGCTCCAACTTTTTCTTCAGAAAAATTCAAAAAAAATCTAGAAAATCCAGAAAAAGATTGTAAGCACTTTTGTGTATCAACTTTAAATGAAAATCATCGTTTCATACAACAAGAAATAGATTATGCCAAATCTATCAATAACATCCAACAAATGAAACGAAAATTTATAAAAATTAAATCCCTTAAAGTTGAACAACTTCAATTACATCTAACTTGATCTTATGAGTAATGCCTTTATCAAATCATCAATTCGGTAAAGAAAATGAAATACAAAGATCAATAGACGTCTGAAATCCCAGATAAGTTAGATAATATATCTAGTCAATTTATTGAAGAGAGTGGCTCTTTGAGCATCTTTCATTAAAATTCTCACCTTATACCAACCTTGAAATTTTGACAGAATCAAGTATTTCAACATGCATTTTATTTAATCAACCTTGAAAAACCTTGCTTGGTATGCATGTGGTAGCTGAACACAGTACTCGGACGACCGAGGTGGTAGCTCTTTCCTCCATGTGGTGGTAGTTTTCACACTCCTCATTGGGATGTAACTCTTTCCACATCTTTTGAGCATAACACTTTTTCTTTGACTCCCCCTCAATTGGCTATCAATTATTTAAGATATAAAGTATTCAACCAAAAATTGATCTCGATTTCATACTCGACTAAACAGTCAAATAAGATAAAAACTATACCAAGAGATCATTGAGAGAGAAATTGACTTTGATCAACACAAAGATGATTTAATTCACATAAATGATCATTGCATCAAATGAATTATTATGATATCCAACGCATAATAAATTTCTAAACATATAAAAAGATGCAGTTAAAGTCAATAAAACTAATGCTCAATTAATGTTCTATGTCTAAGCATAGATAATGAACAAAAACACAAAAACAAAACCTAACCTAAACAAGAGTTTCAAAAAGAAGGTTATTTCAAGGAAAGCATTCCAATTGCTTTACGCAAATGAATAAAATGTTTTTGATCCAAAGGTTTTGTTAAAATGTCAGCTAATTGATCTTCAGTTGAAATGTAGGAAATTTGAAGAATATTTGATTCAACTAGCTCTCTAAGAAAATGATATCTAAGTTCAATGTGTTTTGTTCTTGAGTGCAACACAGGGTTTTTTGAAATGTTTATAGCACTAGTGTTGTCACATAAAACAGTTACCGAAGTTGCTGAAATCCGGAAGTCGCTCAACACGCTTTTCATCCAAATGAGTTGAGTTGAACAACTACCTGCTGAGATGTATTCCGCTTCGGCAGTCGAGAGTGCAATGCAGTTTTGCTTTTTACTATGCCATGCAACAAGGCAATGGCCAAGATAAAAACATGCTCCACTCGTACTTTTCCGATCATCCACAGATCCTGCCCAATCGGCATCTGAGTATCCAATAATATCCAGACTTATTCCCATAGGATACCAAATTCCGAAATTAATGGTTCCTTTGATGTACCGGATGATCCGTTTCACCGCTTTCAGGTGAACCTCCTTTGGTGATGATTGATATCTCGCGCAAATCCCAACACTAAAGGATATATCCGGGCGACTAGCTGTGAGGTAAAGTAGACTTCCAATCATGCTGCGATAAAGTTTCTCGTCTACATTCTCACTAAGAGATTTACTTCCTAATCCCTTATTGCTAGTTCCCATAGGAGTAGGAAAATCTTTAGAATCTTCTAATCCGAATTTCTTTACCAACTCCTTTGCATACTTGGATTGACACAGATGGATGCCTTCACCATTTTGTTTCACTTGCAATCCAAGAAAGTATGTCAGTTCGCCCATCATTGACATCTCAAATTCGCTTTCCATGGTTTCTGCGAATTTAGAAGCATCATTATCCTTTGTTGCTCCAAATACAATGTCATCGACATAGATTTGCGCAACAATGAAGTTATTTTGATAATGCTTCACAAAGAGAGTCCTGTCTGCTCCCCCTCGAGTATAGCCCGTCTCCAAAAGGTGCTTTGTCAACCTTTCGTACCACGCTCGCGGTGCTTGTTTTAAACCGTAAAGAGCCTTTTTCAAACGAAAAACATGGTTAGGTAGTTTACAGTCTACAAAACCTTTCGGTTGAACCACATAAACTTCCTCCTTTAAAAACCCATTTAAAAACGTGCTCTTAACGTCCATTTGAAAGAATTTTATTTTAAAGTGACAAGCAATAGCGAATAAGATACGAATGGACTCGAGTCTAGCTACAGGGGCGAACGTTTCATCAAAGTCTATACCTTCTATTTGAGAGTAGCCTTGAGCAACTAAACGTGCTTTGTTCCTGATGATGGTACCATCCTCATTTTTTTTGTTCTTGAAAATCCATTTAGTACCGATCACATTGTGTTGCTTCGGAGGCGTCGTTAATTCCCATACTTTGTTGCGTTCAAACTGATGGAGCTCTTCCTGCATTGCTTCAATCCAGTAGTCATCCTGAAGAGCTTCATCGATGTTCTTTGGTTCGATCATGGAAACGTAACAAGCGAATCCACAAACCAACTGTCTCCAAGTTTTGACTCCTTCTTGTGGGTCTCCAATGATGTTTGATTCAGGATGATCCTTGGAGATGCGTAACGTTTGATGTAATGGAGTACTCGGAGGTACATGAGATGATTCCTGCACATCAGATAAGCTTGAAGAACCATTAGATGCATCATTAATATTGGAAGTGTTATCATGAGAAGATGCATTTACAGGAGTATCATCATCAAGAGAGATATCAGGGGTAGATTTATCAGATGCAAAGTGGAAAGCTTCATCTACTTTAACATTTATGGATTCTACAATCGTTTTAGATTCCAAGTTAAATACCCGATATGCTCTACTATTTGTAGAATAACCCATGAAAATCCCTTCGTCACTTCGAGAGTCAAATTTTCTAAGATTTTTGCGGTCACGTAAAATGTAACACCGACTCCCAAAGATACGAAAATATTTGATGTTTGGCTTTCTACAAAACCATAGTTCATATGGTGTATTTAACGTTCCCGGGCGCAAATAAACTCGATTAATAATATAGATTGCAGTGTTCACAGCTTCAGCCCAAAAATATAACGGTAAATTCCGGCTATGAAGCATAACACGTGCCATCTCTTGAACAACCCTGTTTTTGCGCTCGACTACACCATTCTGTTGAGGTGTATAGGGTGCTGAGAATTCATGTTTAATGCCGTTGGAAGTGCAAAAATCAATGAATTTAGAATTTATGAATTTTCCACCTCTATCACTTCTAACACGAATGATCTTTTCATTCTTTTCAATCATAATACGAAGGCAAATCTCGTGAAAAGAATCAAAAGTATCAGCTTTCTCTTTTAAAAATGCTACCCATGAGTATCTAGAGAAATCATCAACCAATAAGAAAATATACCATTTACCTCCCAAGGATGGTTGACGTGTCGGCCCCATAAGATCCATATGCAATAATTCCAAGGGCCGTTTGGTGCCAACATGGTTCAAGTTCTTGTGTGCAGTCCTAGATTGTTTTCCCTTTTGACAACCACCACACACAATGTTTTGTTTAAGTGAAAGTTTAGGAACCCCCCTTGACCACGTCTTTGTTTGAAATTCTAGCAAGTTCCTTAAAATTTATGTGACCTAGCCTTTCATGCCAAAGTGTTTCATTATTCAAAGAGGCTAAGTTACAATTTTCAGAAATTTTATTGGGAACAACATAACAATTGTTTTCAGATCTAACCCCTTTTAAAAAGAAAACATGGTCCTTATCAGTTACAATGCATTCGACAGATGAAAAATTAACTGAAAAACCATTGTCACAAAGTTGACTGATACTTATGAGGTTAGTCTTAAGGCCATCAACAAATAACACATTATTTAGAATCGGGCAATCTGGAATAGCTACTGTTCCTTTTCCAACAATTTTGGAAGACTGACCGTCTCCGAAAACTACAAGTTCTCCGGAGATTTTCTCAAAATTTTGAAAACAGTTTTTGTCACCGGTCATGTGACGGGAACAACCGCTATCCAGATACCAAGACGAATTATCATATGCATGCAAGGAAATATTTGTAACAAGATAAGGGAAGACTTCACCTTTGCGTACCCAAACCTTTCGAGTTTTGGTGTACGTCGGAAATGATTGTGAAGTTGATACCTTTGGTGAAAGCGTCTTGAATGATTCATCGCTTTTCCTCGACGTCGTCGTCTTGTTTGATGAACTACCGAGGCTCTTTTCCTTCGAATAATTTGCATTTGATTTCCGAGGAATTGCCCTTTTGGTAGTCATTGCAAGAAGTGCTTGAGTTGAGCGTTTGGCTCCCATCTTGCAATTTCTTCTTATGTGCCCTGCAATACCACAACGAAAACATACCTTGATGCTTGACGATTCCGAAGAGGGGGAAGTAGGTTTGTTGTCGTTGTTTGTCGTCAATTCCGGTGTCGGAGGAGGAGATACCGACTGGGGCACAAAGACTGTCCCAACCGAACTAAAATTGTCGTTAGTTCGATTGTATCCGAGGCCGAACTTGTTTGATTGACCAAGACCAAGAAGCTTATCCAACTTACTCCTTCTTGATGAAAATCGCTGTAAGTCATCCTTGAGTTGGAGAATGGTCTCTGTCATTTCTAATTTTTCCTGTCGAGCCTCGCCATTGAGCTTCAAGAAGTAATTCGCTTTGTTCACCATATCTACATAGTTCTTCTCGAATTGCTCATTGGACTCTTGAAGTGAAGCATTTGCTTTTATCAGATTATCCCTTTCCACTTCAAGATCGGTCGAGAGAGAAGTTACCCTTTTTACTTCTTCTTCGAGATCCTGCAATCTCCCTCTCAACCCCTTGTTTTGCTTAGCCAGTTTCTTTGAATCCCTCAAAAGTCTGTGATAGGCTAGAGCACCTTCTGAGTTATCCGATTCATCGTCCGTTGCAATCTTTTCAACAGTGGAGTTGGACAATGACTCGGATGTATTAGCCATTAAGCACATGAAGGGTGAAGATCTGGACGCGTGGAACGCTGTTGCGTTATCTTCTCCATCACTTGACGATAACTCATTTGACGATGATGTGTCATCCCAAGTGACGGCTTGCATCGCTTTCTTCTTTGACGGATTCTTATTAGGACACTCCGTTGAGATATGGCCGTACCCTCGGCACTTGAAGCATTGGACTTGTCCTTCTGAGCTTTTCTTATCCTTAGAAAAACCCTCTTGCTTTCTTGGTTTGAAACTTGAAGAACCTTTGCCTTTCTTCGACTTTACGAAGGATGGAGTTTTGCTTGAGTTACCCCTTCAAAAGTTTCGGCGAAATCTTCTTGTCAAGAGAGCAAGCTGCTTCTCAAAGTCCTCCTAGATAAATTCTCGTCATCGCCTGAGGAGGATGAATCCGCGCCTTCTTCTTTTGTAGTTTTCAAAGCAAAACCTGAAGACTTAGAAGAGGATGCCTTTCCAGAAGAATAGTTAGTAGGAAAAGTCATTTCATAAGTTTGTAATGAACCAACTAATTCTTCTACATGGATTTCGTCCGGGTGTTTAATAGTTTCAATGGCTGTAACCTTGGAACGAAATCTTTCAGGAAGAGTTCTTAATATTTTTCTTACAATTTTAAATTCTGGAATCTTCTCTCCCAAGTTAGCACATGTGTTTACGATGTCTTGCAATCGTGTATAGTAATCTGTGAAAGATTCATTTTCTGCCATGAAAATAGAGTCAAACTTGCTCGTAAGCATTTGCAGTTTCTGAATCTTCACAAGGTTAGTTCCCTCATGCGTAACTTGAAAACATCCCAGATTTCTTTCGCAGTCTCACATGCCGAGACGCGAGAGAACTCAGTTTGCGACAAAGCATTAAATAAGGCGTTAATCCCTTTGCCATTGTAAGAAGAATAATCTATCTCTTCCTTGGTCCATTTCGACCTAGGTTTGATGGTGCGAACATCAGCAAGAATTTCAGTTGGATTAGACCATCCTAATTCAATTGATTGCCACACCCGTTCGTCGATGGAAATTAAAAAGGCTTTCATCCGTACTTTCTAGTAGGCATAATTTGTTCCATCGAAGAACGGGGGTCTGTTGATGTTTCCACCTTCAACCATTGTTTACAACCCTATTCCTGCTCTGATACCACTTGTTGGGTTATGTATAATTGGATCTAAATAGGGGAAAAAACACCTAGAGGGGGGTGAATAGGTGTAAACAATAAACACTCAAAAATCTTTGCGATATAAAACCCAATGAGGAAAAATAAATAATACGCAGAGATTTTTACGTGGAAAACTCCAAACCGGAGTAAAAAAACCACGGGACCGATAACACGGTGAAATCCACTAGAATTAAACACGTACAAGGTGATATACCGTACTCACATACGACTCAACCTTTTCCATACGCTCCTAGTTGATCTTCTCCGCTCGCTCCACGACGCTTCTCGAATCCACGATCTGCGTCCAACGCCGAATCCACGACGTCCGACCGAATCCACGGTCTTCACCCAGTAGCACGCTTCGAATCCACGAACGTACCTCACTCCGAATCCACGAGAGCGGTAGCACCTTGAATCCACAAGGCCACGCGAGTCCACGCGCCGATTTTGGGAAAATCGTTGTTTTTGGGTGGTGATGATCCGCCGAATACTTAGATTAGAAATAGATCGGAAATACCATCTAAGTATTCATTGATTTGATTCTACTCAAAATGTGAGTATGAAAACCTAGAATCAAATCAATCAATATAGATGAAGAAACATAAGATTAAATCTATTGATTTCCTTTCTTCTCTATTTGTGGATCTATCTATTTCGGTCGTCTTTTCCCCTTTTTCGTGGTTACCCTAAAAGATGAATTAAAGGGTCTATATATAGGTTAGAAACCATTGGAAGAGGATAAGAATCAAAAACTAACCTTTTCTGGAATTTTTCAGGACGGCGATCCGGATCGGACTTCGGCGATCCGGATTGCAGTAGCGAGACAGACAGTTTCTAAAAAAACAAAGGTTCGGGATCCGGATCGAAGTGCCTGATCCGGATCGTTCATACAATTTCACCAAACACCAACGTTCGGGATCCGGATTGGAAAGCCTGATCCGGATCGTTCATAAATCATGGTAAAACCAGTGTTCGGGATCCGGATCAAAGGAGGCTACGATCCGGATTGAACTTGTGTATGAACGAACACCCTTCGGGATCCAGATTGGAAAGTCTGATCCGGATCCTGAACATGTCCCATGTCCAGTTTTTGATTTTTATGCAATTAGAAATTCATCCAAGTGTTTCTACACTATAAGAAGTATTCGGATCACCAAAGATAATTAGTTAAACATACCTGATCCTTTTGAATTCTTCTTTCATGAGATTGAGTTATATGATCCAACCTTCTTTATCTTCAATCTTCAAGACTTAGCCGAATTCACGAAATACGCCACCTTAAATTCCGTAGCACTCTTTCCCTTGGACCCTTTAGCAAAGTTGGAGATCCTCGTGTTGCGCATCTTCTGGCAGAGGCTCGGAATTTTTGGAGGCCGCGGCGTCAACGACTTCGGCATCGTAGCGCAGAGCGAAGTTTTTTTCATCGGAGGCCCGTTATCGTCGGAGTTCAGTCGGAAAATTACTGTGCTCTAACTAGGAGGAATTTTTTAGCGATTTCCACGGGAACGCGATCCTAAGAGGTAAGGCTTCATTTTCCGTGTTGATCGCTTCACCTCGTTTCGCACTTTTGGCACGATTTACGAGGCATCTCTAAGCCCCTGTTTTGCTGGTGGAGTTTTTGGACAGCAGCCCCTTGTCGGATTTTTATCTTCGCAACTGGACATCGGAATTCGATGATTAAGGACTCTATCGACATCTACGCTTCGCGAGGATCGCCGTCGTATTTTTAGTGAAATTTTTGGAATTTACCTCAAAGGTGATAATAATGCTTCTTTTGGACAGAAATTTCAGCAAAACTATACACATGGAATTTTGTATTGTTTGTGATGTTTGGGCTATATCTTTGTACCCAGGAGGAGTTTTTGGGTGTTTTTAGGCCCGTTGGAATCGTGGGAATCTGAGGATTTATCCCCGTGCAGTTTCAGCTTATTTGGATCTTGGTTTAACGCGCGCTACAGGTGGGTGACCTTGTCTTCAAGATTGATGGACTGGACATTATTTCTATTATAGTAGGATTATGCATGATTGTGAGTTTAATTGGATAGCATGCTAGAATGTGAGTATAGATATTCCTGGACATAGTGTTATACTCGCCCGGGTAGTGGGCCGAGTGGTCGGGATTCTTTTTAGTGTGGGATTCATGTTACACTCGTGCCTGGGAGCAGAGTGGAGTCTGGTAGTTGTACTTGGTCGTTTATCTGTGGTGGGAGCCGTTTGGGTAAATGGCAGTCCCGAGATGTCTTGTTTCCTTGTTTTACTTGTCGCCACTGTGTTAGTGGCAGTTGCATATCGGTGTTAGTAGGACCTAGGACCCAGACAGATTTTAGACACACATGATTTCTATAAACTAATGTTTTCTTCCAAATTTTGAGGGGTCGCCGGAGCCTGTTCTTGTTTGATTTGGGTGAAGGTAATAGCCCTTCGGAGTTTGGAAAATAAGACTTATTTAAACAGATTTTCTTGAAAGAACTAAAATATATTAATTTGGGTTTCTCAGATTAAAATAGTTTTCAGTAACAACTGTCATCTTTTTATTACAACTTCCTCACCCGAGAGAGTTTGGGTGATCTGGGTTCTAGGGGCCGTTCCTCTTCGGGACGAAAGCTACGGGGGTTGTGCCTGGAACCTGTTCTTGTTTGATACGGTTGTAGGTGTTGGTCTCCCGGAACTTTCGGACCCTGGTTGGTGTCTTCCGCATGTTGTACCAAGGTTTTCGCGTTCCTGAACTGTAAGGAGGTTGGGAACCTTGATGGGCGGAGCCTGGAGTCTGTTCTTGTTTGATTGGGGTTCTAGGCGCCGACTTATCGGGGTTTTCTAACCCTTATGGTGTCGGTCCTTTCTGTGTTATCTATGAGTTTGGGTTCTATGTGGGAGCCGTTGGGTTGACGGTGGTCCCGGCTGTGAGTATTTCCAGTCAGTGAGTTAGAGATGAGATGTCAGTTACTGTCGTTCTTGTTGATCATGGATTTGGACTATAGCCTGCATGAGCCATTTGAGCTCGACAGAGATGCGCAGATACTTTCCTCGGTGGGGTCGCGCCCCTCGAGTGCCACTCCGGAGTTGGGCCTGTTACTTGCTATCGCGACTTGTCGACGCAGTCCCTCTGACTGGGCCAGCTTTGGCAGTCACGGACACCCTACGGTAGACCCGTCCTTTTGTGGATGTGCAGCAGTAGGTGGGCGCAGGTTTGACTGGACCCTTTGTGGCAGTCAGTGTAGATTGGGCGACTATACTTCAGTGTTAGTAGATGCATCATGTTTCCATCTGTTCCACTTTTTGAGCATTTAGATAGAGGCATAGTAGCCGTAGAGTTTATTTTTCCAGCTCTTTCCTTTCAGTACTGCATTTGTTACTTTATGCCTCTAGTAGACTTAGTGGGCAGACCGTCGGGCTTGTTGGCGGCACCCACTGAGAACTACTGTGGGATGTAGTTCTCACACCCGTCGCGGTGTATTTTTCCCCAGGGCCTTCTACTCTTGTTCCTGTTACTCCTGTTGCTGATCCGGCTGATCGAGGTAAGGGAGTCGCAAGATAGATCCCTACCAGTTGTCGTCTAGAGAGTAGTTGTATCCCCTTACTATTTTGAGAGTTACATTTTGAGAGACCTTTGTAGTGAGGTTCACTTGTACGTTTTCTTTTATAGTTGAGAGACTTTGTACTTTTGTGAGGACTTGGGTTGTATTATTTTATTTCAGTAGTGTACTTTCCAGCTCTGATATCAGTATAGCTATAGTCTCATTCTTTTTGCAGGTTAGACGCTTCGTCTCTACGGGGATTTCCGTATGGGCGGCGGATCTGTTGGCGGGCCCGGGTCGCAGATTCGACCCCGGGGCGTGACATGTAGTTCATCTAGAAATGTTGAAGAAAACAACATACTGTATTCCGTGGATTTATTAAATACTTTGAAATTTAATGGAGTCCCTAATCATGAATTGAAGCTGAAAGTAGGAAGTCCTATCATGTTACTTTGTAACATTAATCAGACTTCTGGTCTCTGCAACGGGACTCGCTTGATTGTGACCCAGTTAACTCCTAGGATTATTGAGGCACAAATTTTCACGGGTAGCTGTAACAACTGTGAGGACCCGGAATCCCCCGCGTAGGATTGCTGGTTGTTGGGCAGCGTTCGGTCGCCGTTGGGGGTGTTGGTGCGCGTGTTGGGGGCCCCGAAATGGATTTGTGATGCAATTTGGGATTTGCTTGCATCACTGGAGGCCTGCGTGGGTTGCGCGCAATTTGGACACAAGTGGTGGACTTCGGGCTTAAATTGAGATCCCGTGGGGAATTGGAGGACCCGTCGGGTGTTTGGAGGTGATTTCGCGCGTTTCAGATGTCAAATTTAGACTCCGGGTGAAGTCCGGATAAAAGTTTACCTCTCCGGTCGCCTTCGGGAATTTTTAGAGTTGGAATTTGGCTAATCGGACTTTAAAAATGGACCCGGCGCGAAAATCGGATCGAGTGGGCATTCGGCAAATTTTCGAGTGAGAATTTGGAGAAATGGACCTCGTTTTTGGATTCAGCGCGCGAAATCGCTAAGATTGGACTATTTATTTGTTGGTTTTGGGGTCCGATAGGCGTGCGTGTTTTTCGAGGCGACGTGGCACGTAAACCGAGGCGAGGCGCGGCGCGGATCCCGAGGTGGCGCGGCGGCACGCTCCCCGAGGCGCGCAAAAGGGCGCGCTGGCGCGCGCTGGGGAACCGCGCTCCGGCGCGGAACGCGGGGAGCCCGCCACGTGGCGGGCTCCCACTCGCTCCCGCGCGGGCGCGGGGGCACGCGCGCCCGGTGTGGCGGGCGCGTGTCCCGCGCCTGGGGAGGGCGCGGTGTAACGCGCCCGTGTGGCGGGCGCGTTACCACGCGCCACGTGGCGCGCTGGGCGCGTGCGTGGACCCGGCGCACGCGCCCAGCCTTGTGGACCGCGGTTTGGGCCTTCCTGGTTGGTTGGCGCGGTGGACCGGCTCCGTGGACCGGCACCGTGGACTACCCTCTTTCTCCCCTTTTCTTCTTCTTCTTCCCTCCTCCCCGCACCGCCATTTTCTCCTTTTCTTTCTTTCTTCTGCACCCGAGAGCGAGAGGAGTGAGGGAGGAGGCTACGTGAGGTGCGGCGGCGCGTCGTGGACCTCGTTTTGCGTGCGAGGACGCCCGGCGGAGCGTTTCTGCGACGGCGGCGCTAACGGGTGGGTCCCGTGCATTGGTTTTTTCTGTATTTTTGTGCAGTTTTTGGAGCGTTCTTTTAGACTGTATCTGACCCTCTTGCTCCTTTCTGTGTCCTGGCACCGTGCACCGTTTTGCGTGCGGACTCCGGCACCGTGCACCGTTTTGCGTGCGGACTCCGTTTTGCGTGCGGATCCTGGCACCGTGCACCGTTTTGCGTGCGGACTCCGGCACCGTGCACCGTTTTGCGTGCGGACTCTGTTTTGCGTGCGGATCCTGGCACCGTGCACCGTTTTGCGTGCGGACTCCGGCACCGTGCACCGTTTTGCATGCAGACTCCGTTTTGCGTGCGGATCCTGGCACCGTGCACCGTTTTGCGTGCGGACTCCGGCACCGTGCACCGTTTTGCGTGCGGACTCCGTGGAGGCCAATTGCAAGTGTCTACGAGCAATTGGTGGCACGTTGAGGTGGGTGGCCTTATCTCCAAGTTTTATGGACTGTACAGTATTTCTACTGATGTAGGACTATGCATGATAGTTTATTTCATGTGTAGCATGCTAGATTGTAGGAATTGTTTATTTCTTTTATTATCTGTTAATATAGTACCTTGGAACTTGACCTAGCACCCCCGTCATACGTTGCATGTGTAACCAGACCAGTAGAAAACCCTCACTTGGGCTAGGGTTATTTATGCTTAGACATCCACACTGTTCTTTCATCCCTGGACATAGTGTTTTCCCCCCTCGCCCGGATAGTGGGCCGAGAGGTCGGGACTTGCTTTTAGTGTGGGATGCTTTTGCACTCTTGCTTGGGAGCAGAGTGGAGTCTGGTAGTTGTAGCGGGTTGCTTATCTGTGCGGGGAGCCGTTTTGGTAAACGGTAGTCCCGAGAGGTCTTGTTTCCCTTTACCGCTGTCGTAGGAGGGAGCCGTTGAGTAGACGGTAGTCCCGGGCCGTCGAGTATCTTCCGGTCCGTATTGTTGGAACCGTTGGGGTTGACGGTGGTCCCAGGTCGTTGAGTGTTGTCCGACCTGTTTTGTTACCCTGAGTTGTGGGTCGTTCCTGGCTGTGGAGTATCTCCAGCCAGTGAGCTTTGTGCTGCGAGCTGTTTGGAGAGGCTAGTGTCTCGTGTTTCGAGTTAGCCGATCAGCTGAGTCGTCGAGAGTGCTCCGACTGTTGTGCGAGATATTTGGGGATCTTGAGTCCTACCGTTCTGAGAGTGAGCGTGGATTTTGACTAGCCTGCTTATGCCAATTTGTGATACTCTATGCCGCGCCGTTTTCCTCAGTTGGAGTCGCGTCCCTGAGATGCCGCTGTGGATACGATGGGCCTGTTGAGGCAGTTTTGCGCGAGGGGTGAGTTAGTCGGACAGGACGCCCCACGTAAATCCCGTCCTCATGTGGATGTGTGGTAGTGGGCAGGAGCGTTCCTAGTCGACAGGCGCAGGCTTGACTGGACCCTATGAGGCAGTCAGTTCGATTGGGTCTATTGAGCACCTTGGGTGCGAGTGGTCTCTTTTACTTTCATCTGTTCCACTTTTTGGAGTATCTAGATAGAGGCATGGTAGCTGTAGAGTAGCTCCAGCTTTTCTTGTTCAGATTCCATTGCATTGTTATCCTTGGCCTCTAGTAGACTTGGTGGGCAGACCGTTGGGCTTGTTGACGGCACCCACTGAGAACTACTGTGGGAAGTAGTTCTCACACCCGTCGTGGTGTCTTTTTTTCCCCAGGAACTTCTTCTCCTGTTCCTGTTGCTCCAGTTGCTGATCCTTCTGACCGAGGCGAGGGAGTCGCGAGCTAGTTCCCTACCCGTCGTGGAGTGTAGCGGTACCCCCTTCAGAGGAGAGCTTCAGTAGATTAGTTTACTTCTTTTTCCTCTGTTGAGAGACCTTTGTTGTGAGGTATAGAGTTGTACTTATTTTACAGTTTGAGAGACTGTTGTAGTGAGGATATTCTTGTATCGAGAGTCTGTACACTGATGTATTCATTGGAGATACCTCCCTTTTGAGTTTTTGTTTCAGAGGACTTTGTATATGATAGTATTTGGGGAGATGGATATTGTATTATTTTCAGTTGTACAGTGTTTGGACTTCAGTTTTAGTAGTCTACTTTCAGCTCTCTGATATCTGTATACTGTAGTTGATTCTTTCTGCAGGTTAGACGCTTCGTCTGTACGGCAGTTTTCGTACAGATGGCGGATCTGTTGGCGAGCCCGGGTAGCAGTTTCCACCCCGGGGCGTGACAGATAGAGTGGTATCAGAGCCTAGGTTGTAGGTCGTGATGGACTTAGAAACCCTAGGCTTGCGGTTGGACATTAGGATGACTACGTGAGAGTAGTGACTTTTAGCGAGAGTCTTGATTGAGTTTTTACCTCTCCCAAGAGACGGGATGAGAGTTTGCATGTTATTCCCCTAATCGATTGTGTTGGTTGCAGACAACATAATGCTATGGAATGGATGACATGTCTTAGACTTTCGCTAGATTGGGTTGTATGGTTGTTGTGTCCTGACGTTTGTAGTTGTGCGTGGGTTGCGATACCCCTGAAACGTCGTGTTGTGAAAAGGACACACCCTTCCTGGCTGAGTTACCAGGAGGGCAATTTCCCTGGCCGAGTTACCAGGAGGGCGTTTTTCCTGGCTGAGTTACCAGGAGGGCAATTTCCCTGGCTGAGTTACCAGGAGGGGCGTTTTTCCCTGGTTGAGTTACCAGGAGGTCGTTTTCCCTGGCTGAGTTACCAGGAGGGCAATTTCCCTGGCCGAGTTACCAGGAGGGGCGTTTTCCCCTGGCTGAGTTACCAGGAGGGCGTTTTTCCTGGTTGAGTTACCAGGAGGTCGTTTTCCCTGGCTGAGTTACCAGGAGGGCATTTTCCCTGGCTGAGGTACCAGGAGGGGCGTTTTCCCTGGCTGAGTTACCAGGAGGGCAATTTCCCTGGCCGAGTTACCAGGAGGGCGTTTTTCCTGGCCGGTTACCAGGAGGGGCGTTTCCCCTGGCTGAGTTACCAGGAGGGCCTTTTTCCCTGGCTGAGTTACCAGGAGGGCGTTTTCCCTGGCTGAGTTACCAGGAGGGCAATTTCCCTGGCCGAGTTACCAGGAGGGCGTTTTCCCCTGGCTGAGTTACCAGGAGAGCGTTTTCCCTGGCTGAGTTACCAGGAGGGCGTTTTCCCTGGCTGAGTTACCAGGAGGGCGTTTTCCCTGGCCGAGGTACCAGATGGATAATTATCACGGGCCGAGTTACCAGATGGATAATTATCACTGGCCGAGTTACCAGATGGATAATTATCACTGGCCGAGTTACCAGATGGATAATTATCACTGGCCGAGTTACCAGATGGATAATTTATCACTGGCCGAGCTACTAGATGGATAATTATCACTGGCCGAGCTACCAGATGGATAATATCACTGGCCGAGTTACCAGATGGATAATTATCACTGCCGAGTTACCAGATGGATAATTATCACTGGCCGAGTTACCAGATGGATAATTATCACTGGCCGAGTTACCAGATGGATAATTATCACTGGCCGAGTTACCAGATGGATAATTATCACTGGCCGAGTTACCAGGGAGGACATTTTGCCCTGGCCGAGTTACCAGGAGGATACTTTCCACTGGCCGAGCGACCGGATGGATGCATTGCCCCTGGCCGAGTTACCAGGTGGGCACATGCCCTGGCCGAGTTACCAGGAGGACATTTTTCCCTGGCCGAATTACCAGGAGGATACTTTCCACTGGCCGAGCGACCGGATGGATGCATTGCCCCTGGCCGAGTTACCAGGTGGGCCCATGCCCTGGCCGAGTTACCAGGAGGACATTTTTCCCTGGCCGCATTACCAGGAGGATACTTTCCACTGGCCCTGCTACCAAGAGGCGATGCGCCCAGCGAGAGGCGATGCCGCCCAGCGAGAGGCGATGCCGCCAGTGAGGGGCGATGCCAGCCCAGTGATTGGCGATGCCGCCCAATGAGTGGCGATGCCGCCTAGTGAGTGGCGAAGGTTTGGCCTGTTGAGGCGATTTTCCACCTCCCGGCCGAGTTACCAGGTGGTTATTTTAGTGAGATTGAGATGATCTGACAGGACGCCGAGATTTGATGGCGCCGAGTTCGTCCTGATGGACTACCGGGAGCGTCTCCAGCCGTGAGTTGCGTTGTGACATAGTTCCCGCTTTAAACGAGAGGGACCGAATCCCTGAACGGTAAAGGAGCAAAAACTTCGATAGACTGAGCCCTAGAGTCTGTTCTTGTTTGATTGTGGGGTTCTAGGCACCGGTCTATCAGGATTGTGGATCTTTGCCGCGTCAGTCGGTTCTTTCTCGCCTATGAGTTGGGTATTGCTGTGAGTTGAGTCGTGGAGGGTTCTCCGACATAGCTGCGAGAGTGCTAGGGCATTTACATTGATGTATGGGCTAGAGATAGGACCTTTAGCTTGTGCTCGTGAGGTTCAGATACCTGATCACGTGTTGCACATAGAAGGGAGTTATTGGTCCTGCCCAGTGCAGTTGGGGGCCCTGGTTTTTTGCCTGTTGATCTTTTGGCCCTTCCTCAGCTCCGGGTTTTCGAGGTAGTGTTGGTATAGGACTGTGAAGATCTGAGGCCCTTGATGCTTGAGTATACACACACGTGATACACGGTGGTGATCCACGCCGTTGATACACGGTGGTGATGCCACGCCGTTGATACACGGCAGTGATGCCACACCGTTGATACACGGTGGTGATACCACACCGTTGATACACGGTGGTGATGCCACGCCGTTGGCGCACGGCAGTGAGGCCACGCCGTGGTACACGGCAGTAATGCCACGCCGTGGGTGCACGGCAGGTGATGCCACGTTGTAGGTACACAACAGTGAGAGTCTTTTGGATGTTTCGGACTTTTGACCGCAAGTTGGGCATCAGCTTTATGATCGCCTTGTGAGCCAGTTTTTAGTCCCGTTCACCGACGGTTTGGTCCCCGTCAGGGTGTTCTTTATGAGTTGAGGGATCGACTTCGACCCGTGGGTCCGTTGGGGTTATGATAGCATGTGAGTGACCAACTGTGGCAGGAGATTATGTCTCTTGAGGATCCCTTTTGGAGGTTAGGCTGCAGTTGAGTAGTCCACTCGGGTGGTTTTGGATCGGGAAGTAACCGAGTGAAGACCCCAACTTATTGGATTTCCCTTCCTTATTGGACGAGTCTGCGGGTATGCTCCGGGTCGTCTTGTTGAGGGTGGCCCATGTGTGGTTTGGGTGCGTATTACACTTGTGGTTATTTCAGTTTTCCCCCAGCCTTTTTGTGGAGCCTTTGGTTTTTCACGTCTCAGCTCAGTAGTGATGTGATTTTCCTCGCCCGTGATTTACTTGCCCCTTTGAGATCTGTGATTATTGGAGTACGAGGGACGCCCGTTGCAATTTCTGGCTCGAGAGATGAGAGAATTGCACATCGGGTCATACCGTACTTGTTGTTGTTGTTGCGGAGTAATCACGAGGAGCGAGTGGGGGAGCTGGAGGCGTATTGTTAGATACCTAGCTGTGGTATTCTTGACTCCTGATGGGCTTGATCTAGTTTCGAGGACGAAACTTTCTTTTAGTGGGGGAGGATGTGAGGACCCGGAATCCCCCGCGTAGGGTTGCTGGTTGTTGGGCAGCGTTCGGTCGCCGTTGGGGTGTTGGTGCGCGTGTTGGGGGCCCCGAAATGGATTTGTGATGAATTTGGGATTTGCTTGCATCACTGGAGGCCTGCGTGGGTTGCGCGCAATTTGGACACAAGTGGTGGACTTCGGGCTTAAATTGAGACCCCGTGGGGAATTGGAGGACCCGTCGGGTGTTTGGAGGTGATTTCGCGCGTTTCAGATGTCAAATTTAGACTCCGGGTGACGTCCGGATAAAAGTTTACCTCTCGGTCGCCTTCGGGAATTTTTAGAGTTGGAATTGGCAAATCGGACTTTAAAATGGACCCCGGCGCGAAAATCGGATCGAGTGGGCATTCGGCAAATTTTCGGGTGAGAATTTGGAGAAATGGACATCGTTTTGGATTCAGCGCGCGAAATCGCTAAGATTGGACTATTTATTTGTTGGTTTTGGAGTCCGGTAGGCAGTGCGCGTTTTTCGAGGCGACGTGGCACGTAAACCGAGGCGAGGCGCGGCACGGATCCGAGGTGGCGCGGCGGCACGACCGAGTGCGCGCGCAAAATGGGCGCGATTGGAGCGCGCAGGGGGGGTCACGCCGTCCGGCGGGAACGCGGGGAGCCCGCCCACGTGGCGGGTCCCACTCGCTCCCGCGCGTGGGGCGCGGGGGCCGCGCGCCCGGGTTGTGGCGGGAGCGTGTCCCCGCGCCTGGGGAGGGCGCGGTGTAACGCGCCCGTCTGTGGCGGTGCGCGTTACCACGCGCAAGTGGCGCTGCTGGCGAGGTGCGTGGACCCGCGCACGCGCACATCCTGTGGAACGCGTTGGGGCCTCATGGTTGGAGGCGCGGTGGACCGGCTCCGTTGACGGGCACGTGGACCAAACTCTTCCTACCCTTTTTCTTTTTCTTCCTCCTCCCGCACGCCACTTTTTCCTTTTTTTCTTGTCTTTTTCCAGAGGAGCGGAGGGAGGAGGGAGGAGGCTGAAGTGAGGTGCCCTGGCAGCGTCGTGGACCTCGGGCGTGGCGAGGCGCCCGGCGGAGCGTTTTCGCGCGGCGGCGGCAAGGGTGGTCCCGTGTTGGTTTTCTGTATTTTTGTACAGTTTTGGAGCGATCTTTGAGACTGTAACTGACCCTCTTGCTCTATTTCTGTGTCCTGGCAGTGCACCGTTTTGAGTGCGGATCGCCGGCACGTGCACCGTTTTGCGGGGCGGACTCCTTGTGCCTGCGGAGATCCTGGCACCGTGCAACGTTTTGCGTGCGGACTCGGCACCGTGCACCGTTTGGCCCGCGGACTCGTTTGCGTGCGGATCCGGACCGTGCACCGTTTGCGTGCGGACTCCGGCACGTGCACCGTTTTGCGTGCAGACTCCGTTTTGCGTGCGGATTTCGGCAACGTGCACCGTTTTGCTGCGGACTCCGGGCACCGTGCACGTTTTGCGTGCGGATCGCGTGGAGGCCAATTGCAAGTGTCTACGAGCAATTGGTGGCAAATCGAGGTGGGTGGCCTTATCTCCAAAGTTTTATGGACTGTACAGTAATTCTACTGATGTAGGACTATGCATGATAGTTATTTTTCCTTGTGTAGCATGCTAGATTGTAGGAATTGTTATTCCTTTTATTTCTGTTAATATAGTTATCTTGGACTTGACCTAGCACCCCCGTCCTATGTTGCATGTGTAACCAGACTAGTAGAAAACCCTACTTGGGCTAGGTTATTTATGCTTAGACATCCACACTGTTCTTTCATCCTGGACATAGTGTTTTCTCGCCCGGGTAGGGGGCCGAGAGGTCGGGACTTGCTTTTAGTGTGGGATGCTTTTGCACTCTTGCCTGGGAGCAGAGTGGAGTCTGGTAGTTGGCGGGTTTGCTTATGTGCGGGAGCCGTTTGGTAAACGGTAGTCACCGAGGTCTTGTTTCCTGTTGTGCTGTCGTGGGAGGGAGCCGTTGCGCAGACGGCAGTCCCGGGCCGTCGAGTATCTTCCGGTCCGTCTTGTTGGGAACCGTTGGGGTTGACGGTGGTCCCAGGTCGTTGAGTGTTGTCCGACTGTTTGTTACCCTGAGTTGTGGGTCGTTCTGGCTGTGGAGTATCCCAGCCAGTGAGCTTGTGCTGCGAGCTGTGAGAGGTATGTCTCGTGTTTCGAGAGCCGAGCAGTGAGTCGTCGAGAGTGCTCCGACTGTTGTGCGAGGTATTGGGGATCTTGAGTCCTACCGTTTGAGAGTGAGCGGGTTTGACTAGCTGCTTTGCCAATTTGTGATACTCTATGCCGCGCCGTTTCCTCAGTTGGAGTCGCGTCACTGAGATGCGCGTGGATACGATGGGCCTGTTGAGGCAGTTTTTTGCCGATGCGAGGGGGGTGAGTTAGTCGGACAGGACGCCCCACGTAAATCCCGTCCTCATGTGGATGTGTGGTAGTGGGCAGGAGCGTTCCTAGTCGACAGGCGCAGGCTTGACTGGACCCTATGAGGCAGTCAGTTCGATTGGGGTCTATTGAGCACCTTGGGTGCGAGTGGTCTCTTTTACTTTCATCTGTTCCACTTTTGGAGTATCTAGATAGAGGCTGGTAGCTGTAGAGTAGCTCCAGCTTTTCTTGTTCAGATTCATTTGCATTGTTATCTTTGGCCTCTAGTAGACTTGTGGGCAGACCGTTGGGCTTGTTGACGGCACCCACTGAGAACTATTTGGGAAGTAGTTCTCACACACCCGTCGTGGTGTCTTTTTCCCCAGGAACTTCTTCTCTGTTCCTGTTGCTCCAGTTGCTGATCCTTCTGACGAGGCGAGGGAGTCGCGAGCTAGTTCCCTACCGGTCGTTGGAGTGTAGCGGTACCCCTTCAGAGGAGAGCTTCAGTAGATTAGTTTAATTTTTTTCCTCTGTTGAGAGACCTTTGTTGTGAGGTATAGAGTGGTACTTTATTTTACAGTTGAGAGATGATGTAGTGAGGATATTCTTGTATCGAGAGTTGTACACTGATGTATCATTGGACGATATCTCCATTTTGAGTTGTGTATCAGAGGATTGGCTATATGATAAGTATTTGGGGAGAGGATATTGATTATTTTCAGTTGTACAGGTGGTTGGACTCAGTTTAGTAGGCTACTTTCAGCTCTTGATATCTGTATACTGTAGTTGAG
>CM055064.1:13133922-13139563 GCA_029204045.2 Tillandsia leiboldiana | reverse complement strand
CTTCTTCCTTGGGCGGAGTTCCGCTTTTTTTTCTGGGGGCCTTCTTTCCTGAGAGTGTACGTCAGAGATGGAGGAGCAGCTGAGGAATCTCCGCCAGGGAGATAGGCCCGTGCATGTGTACATAGCTAACTTCAACAGCTGGTTGGCTAGTATGCCTCACGTGGCCAGGGATGAGGCTCACCAGGTTTACATGTTTGAGCGTTGAGAGGGGGCTGCGCCGGGACTTTATCTTTATCAGCTTGTTCGCTCCCGCAGATTGCAGACATTAGAGCCTCGATGGAGCAGGCGTTATATGTTGAGTCTGGAGAGGTAGTTATGGATGAGGTGGCTCCAGCCCCGTAGGGACTCTGGGGCGAAGCGCCCGGCGCCGGTGGATGAGGGGCAGTCGAGTAGGCAGGGACCCCGAGACCCCCACGATTCCATCCTCAGGGTCGTGGACGCCAGGGGCGCCAGAGACTGGATCATCTCATCAGTCTTCGCAGCAGCGTCGTCCGCCTCGACCTCAGCAGTCATCTCAGCAGCAGCAGACTTCGCGGCAGCCCCGTCAGGAGCGATGTGTCTTTTGTGGAGGGCCGCACTTACCGATGCATTGTCAGCAGAGACACGGTCGTTGTTTCCGTTGTGGACAGGCCGGTCACATTCAGAGTTCATGCCCCAGGGTAGGTCCTCCAGCTCCTTCCGCGGCCTCAGCACCTTCTGCTCCTCACATGACAGCAGGGGCCTTCTGTGGCCTATGGTAGGCCTGATCAGGCTTCTTCCTCTTCGCGACAGTCAGAGCGACGTCCCCCGGCGCAGAGCGGGCGAGTCTATGCCGCCCAGGTTGAGGATGCTTCAGCAGCCGATCATGTCGTCGCAGGTACTATTTTGATTTCTGCAGTTCATACTCATGCTCTTTTTGATACCGGTGTATCGCATTCATTTATTACTAGAGCATTTGCATCCCTACATGGTATAGAGGTAGTTTCATTATCGCATGCATTAGAGGTTCAGATTCCAGACCATGTCTTGCATGTCGAGGAGTGTTGTAGGGATTGCCCGGTACAGTTGGGACCCTGGGTCCTGCCGGCAGACTTGCTCGTCTTGCGGCAGCTCCAGGATTTCGACGTGGTACTTGGCATGGATTGGTTAGCTCGGTATTTCGCCACCATTGACTGCAGAGAAAGGACGGTGACCCTCCGCGAGCCGGGACAGGAGGAGTTCGTTTTCAGAGGCTGCCAGAGTACCTTATTTGCCATGACTATTTCTTCGGCGAGAGCCCGGCGGATGATGAGTAGGGGTTGTACCGCCTTCCTGGCGACGGTTGTGGAGGTGCCTACGGCGGCACTGGGACTCGAGGATATTCCTATTGTCCGCGAGTTCCCAGATGTGTTTCCCTCAGAGTTGTCGACCATGCCGCCGGAGAGGGAGATTGAGTTTGTGATTGATGTGGTTCCAGGAACCGCACCTATCTCGAAGGCACCCTATAGGATGGCACCTGCCGAGCTGAGAGAGCTAAAGGCCCAGTTGCAGGACTTGATGGATGTGGGCTTTGTGAGGCCCAGTGTATCTCCGTGGGGAGCGCCTGTTTTATTTGTGAAGAAGAAGGATGGGTCGCTTCGATTATGTGTCGACTACAGAGAGCTGAATAAAGTGACCATCCGGAACAACTACTCCCTTCCACGGATTGATGATCTGTTTGATCAGTTACAGGGAGCGTCTGTGTTCTCCAAGATTGATCTCCAGTCAGGTTACCACCAGTTGAGGGTGAGGGCCGAGGACATCTCCAAGACGGCTTTTAGATCCCGGTATGGGCATTATGAGTTTACTGTTATGCCTTTTGGTCTAACTAATGCCCCTGCCGCATTTATGGATTTAATGAACCGGGTATTTCAGCCGTACTTGGACCGGTTTGTCGTTGTGTTCATTGACGACATCCTGATTTACTCCCGAAGTGATATAGAGCATGAGGAGCACTTGAGGATAGTGCTGCAGCTTCTGCGAGAGAAGGAGCTGTATGCCAAGTTAAAAAAGTGCGAATTTTGGCTTCGGGAGGTTGCATTTCTAGGCCACATTGTATCAGCCGCAGGAGTGGCAGTGGACCCGACGAAGATTGATGCAGTTCGGGATTGGCCTAGACCGACGACGGTTACTGAGGTCCGTAGCTTTCTTGGATTAGCAGGTTATTACCGTCGGTTTGTAGAGGGCTTTGCGAAGCTCTCTACTCCCCTTACCAGTTTGACCAGGAAGGGGATTAAGTTTGTGTGGACTGAGCGGTGCCAAGAGAGTTTTGAGGAGCTCAAGAGGAGATTGATCTCGGCACCAGTTCTAGCACTACCAGTGATGGGCGATGGATTCGTGATTATAGTGACGCCTCTCACAGCGGCTTGGGATGTGTTTTGATGCAGCATGGTAGGGTAATTGCTTATGCTTCACGGCAGTTAAAGGATTATGAGAAGAATTACCCTACTCATGATTTGGAGCTTGCAGCCGTGGTATTCGCGCTGAAGTTGTGGCGGCATTACCTCTACGGGGAGCACTGTGAAATTTACACAGATCATAAGAGTTTAAAGTACTTGTTTACTCAAAAGGAACTGAATTTGAGGCAACGCCGGTGGTTGGAGTTATTAAAGGACTATGATGTGAGCATCCTTTATCATCCCGGCAAGGCCAATGTAGTAGCAGATGCTTTGAGTAGGAGGTCAGCACAGAGCTTGAGCATGTTGATTACACAGCAGCCACCGCTTGTAGAGCAGTTGAGACGCCTGCAGATAGAGGTAGTATCCCCTGGGGTCTCTGCTAGACTCATGTCCATGGTCTTGCAGCCCACTCTGTTGGACAGGATTAGAGAGACACAGAGTGAGGACCCCCACTTGACGAGGATTAGATCGCAGATTCTGGCCGATCAGATAGGGGATTTTGCAGTGGATAGCTCGGGAGTACTGCGGTACAGGGACCGAGTATGTGTGCCTTTGGACACTGAGCTCAGAGATCAGATTTTGAGGGAGGCCCATTATACACCTTATACCATTCATCCAGGTGGTACTAAGATGTATAAGGACCTCAAGGCACATTTTTGGTGGCCTGGAATGAAGCGGGATATTGGAAGATTTGTGGCTCATTGTTTAACTTGTCAGCAAGTGAAGGCGGAGCACCGTGTTCCTGCTGGCAAGTTACAGAGTCTTCCAATTCCCGAGTGGAAGTGGGACCACATCACCATGGACTTCGTCACGGGACTGCCGAGGGCGCAGAGTGGGGCCGATGCTATATGGGTTATCGTTGATAGACTCAGCAAGTCTGCACACTTCTTGCCTGTACAGATAACTTGGTCGTTGGATCGTCTGGCACAGTTGTATTTGGATGAGATAGTGAGGCTGCACGGTATACCCGCCTCGATCGTATCAGACAGGGACCCGAGGTTTGTATCACGTTTCTGGGGGAGTCTACATTCAGCCTTGGGGACCCAGCTCAGATTTAGCACTGCTTTCCACCCACAGACCGATGGACAGTCGGAGCGCACCATACAGACTCTCGAGGACATGTTGAGAGCGTGCGTGATGGATTTTGGAGGAGGGTGGTATCGGCACTTAGCACTGGTTGAGTTTGCGTACAACAATAGCTATCAAGCGAGCATTCAGATGGCTCCGTTTGAGGCGTTGTATGGACGCAAGTGCCGGTCGCCCCTGCATTGGAGTGACGTGGGTGAGAGGAGGACTTTGGGACCGGAATTATTGTTGGAGGCAGAGGAGAAGGTCCGATCAGTTCGCCGACACCTCGAGATAGCCCAGAGTCGTCAGAAGAGCTACGCTGATACTCGACGGCGAGACCTAGAGTTTCAGATTGGGGATCATGTCTTTTTGAAGGTCTCGCCTTCGAAAGGGGTCAGGAGATTCGGAGTTCGGGGGAAGCTCAGTCCCCGCTTCATTGGACCCTTCGAGGTACTGGAGAGGATTGGCCCAGTGGCTTATAGGGTTGCCCTTCCACCACGCCTGGCCGGAGTTCATGACGTCTTCCACGTCTCGGCTTTGAGGAGATATGTTTTCAACCCTTCGCACGTGATCGACTTCACTTCCTTGGAGATTGGCGAGGATCTTGGTTATGAGGAGCGCCCGTTGCGAATTCTTGCTCGTGAGGAGAGGGAATTGCGCAACCGGGCCATTCCGTATGTGAAGATCCTGTGGAGCAATCACGAGGAGCGAGAGGCTACTTGGGAGCTGGAGACGGTGATGCGGGATTCATACCCTTTCCTGTTCGAGACTTCCGGTTGAGGTACGTCTGTTGTTCTTTCATTGTTTCGGGGACGAAACTTCCTTTTAGTGGGGGAGGATGTAGAGACCCTAAACCCCGTGCAGCTTTCCTGGTGAATCCACTGTTTACAACACCTAGTGTTGGTGTATCTGGTCCATGGTGCATCAAGGGGATGCCACAGATGGACCCAGTGTGTTATCTTTTACTGTGTTGGCTTTTGGCTGCATTTGCCGAAATTTTTATAAGGATTTAGGCCAAACAGAGGTTGGAATTGGATTCAGTACGGAAAAACGCTTGAAAACGGCTATTTGCTTGTTAAATTTGGAGTCCGGATGACCAAAAACGGGCTTCCGGAAGTTTTCGGAACTTTTTGGTGCACGGGGGTGTTGGTGGACCGCCGGCTGCCACGTGGCGGCCTGTAATTGGCCGGTTCGCGACATTCGGTCCACGGAGCGGCGCGGCCGGGTGCATGAGCCCGGCGCAGGACACGTGGCAGGCGGGGATTTGCTGGCCTGTGATGCGCGGTTCGCTGGGTTTGACCGGCGGGTGCACTGTTTGAGCGCCGGTGCAGGAATCCTGGGCGGGACCACGTGTCGGTCTCCGATTGGCGGGCGCTGGGGGCTCGGTCCACGGAGTTCCCCGCGCGGGTGCATAGACCCGGCGCAGGGACACGTGGCGGCAGCTGAGTGGCGGGCTCAGTTCGCGCGGCGCACGCGATGCGTGGGGACCCGCCTCGGGACAGAGGACGCACAGGGGGGCGCTGACGCGGCTGTCGGCCGCACTCGAGTGCGCCACGCGTCGCAACGCGAGCGGTGGCCGTACTCGAGTGCGCCACGCGTCAGCGCGCGGTTGGTGGTCCGTACCTACCCCGCTGACCGCGGGACGGACACGTGGCGCTCTGCGGGTCGTCGGCACCGCTGTTCCCTGTTGCGGGGTGACGTGGCGTCACCTGGGAGTTTCGGGCGCGTCGGACGGGGTCTGTCCGACCGGATTTCCGGGCGCAAGGCGCCCGGATCTTGCGCCCGGAAACCCGGCCCACTTCAGCTTGGGCCTTGCCTATAAATAGGCTTCTTGGGCTTCTTTTTAGCTTTTTTTTCTCTTCTTTTCCCTGTGAAGCCTTCAGAGGAGTTCTTCCCCACACCGAGCTTTACCCTTTGGAGGAATTTGAGGATTTTCGGAGGCACGCATCCCGAGGCTAACTATTTTTCGGAGCGGCGCGACGCTTGTTCATCTTCGACCCGCTTCGTCCCTCTGCAGTGTTTGGGCTCTCCCGACTCACCCCGACCTCCTTTTTCGACGATTTTCATGCCATCGGACTCTAGACAGGTAGGACTTCAACTCCTGTGTTTTGAGCTACCTCGATTTCCGTGATGATCTTAGAGTTTTCCGAGCTCCCTTTTGACCCCTTTTTCTTCGC
>CM055064.1:13101691-13128822 GCA_029204045.2 Tillandsia leiboldiana | reverse complement strand
TATATATATATATATATATATATATATATATATATATATATATATATCTATATATATATATATATGATTTTAAAGCTGGTGTTAAAGATTACAAATTGACTTATTATACTCCTGACTACGAAACCAAAGATACTGATATCTTGGCAGCATTCCGAGTAACTCCTCAACCCGGGGTTCCGCCTGAAGAAGCAGGGGCTGCGGTAGCAGCCGAGTCTTCTACTGGTACATGGATAACTGTTTGGACTGATGGACTTACCAGTCTTGATCGTTACAAAGGAAGATGCTACCACATCGAGCCCGTTGTCGGGGAGGAAAACCAATATATTGCTTATGTAGCTTATCCTTTAGACCTCTTTGAAGAAGGTTATATATATATATATATATATATATATATATATATGTATATATATATATATATATAATTGAGCTCCTATGCTTGTAAAAGTACCAAGTTATTTGTGTTTGTTAGTTTTTTACCCTTGAATGTTGAAATGTGCGGTTAGGATGATGGTGGGCCCCTTGGGTTTAGTGGGTGGTTGGTAGAATAGTATGATCTAAGGGGTAGAATTAATCAAAGGGTTAGATCTAACGGTAGAAAACTTACAAGCACCAATTGCTAGGTGCTTGTACAAGCACAGTAGCCGAACTACGCTACTAGAGGGACGAGCCGGTGTTCTGCTGTATCGGTTCGAGAGCTTTGCTAACCGCAGAGATCTCGAATCTTCTTAAAAAGAGCAAAATATTCGTGTCTCGGTTTGATCGACTCGTCAATATTTTTCATATTCTTTTTGTAATGTAACCTCTATTTTTGTATGTTTACATCAAAACTTTACCTTGCTTATTCAAATTCAAAAGGACAAAACTATCTAAATTATAAAAACATAGTTCAATTTTGGGGACTTTAACATCGAATGGCACTGCCTTAAAATGTTCACAATAATAAAATTAAGTAAATCCAATATCATATCTAAGAGATATGTACGCGAATATGGCCAGTAGATAATAAAGATGTCTAGTGCATGAAAAGTAAATTTTAGAAAAGCAAATGTCGTACCATGAAGAACTTATTTATCCTTCAACTGCTACTGCTCCTCATTACTGTCAGAAGCTCCATCTGCTGCTCTTGGTTTTGATGTTTCTGTAGTGTTAATACTTGGACTAGCTCTTTCATTCGTTAAATTAGCAACCCTAGTACTATTTCCACCGCTAGTATAACCCGTATAACTTCTAAAACTCAAGTTTATGGAGTTATTATTGGCATTACTGTAGTGGCCACCATTTTGAAAATAATCTGCAGGTTGCATTTGGCTATCATACCCTGTTATGTTTGGGTTAACGTAATACAAACACATCGGCCCATAGCCCATCGGCCCATAGCCAATTGGATGATACCAGGCATAGGGATAGGTATAATTACAAATTGATTGAGGGTAACCGACAGCCGTCTGATTAATCGGTGTATACGGTGTATATTCACTTGGTGGAAAAATTTTTATTGATGGATTATAATTTTGAACACTGTTGCTGCTGCTGCTCCTGCTCTTAGGGATGGCTATTTTAACCTCGACCTTCTTATCGGACCTCAACGCATGGAATTGATTCTTTAACACCTCATGAGCCCTCTCCTCTGTCTCAAAGGTGACGAATCTGAAGCCCCGAGAGGCGTTGGTGTTCTTGTCTATCATTACAATGGCATCGGTTATCGGGCCAAACTTTTCAAAGTAAGCTCGAAATTCATCATCTGTGATATCTTTCGGTAAGCCGCCGGCGAAAATCTTTTTGTCGTTTGGATTAATGTCGTTGTTAGAGTTGTTTCTACTGGATTATGTAATCTGATCTTCTTTGCGTACGGCCTGTTTCACATCAACCTAAAAACTAAAACCAAAAAGAAAAATACATTAAAATAAAAAATAATTAGAGATTTATTGATATTATTAATATAAAAATCAGATATAGATTGCATGTATTCATATTCATATAGAATGCAGGATTGCAAACTAACTGCTGATATTAAAAAATTTCAATTAACAATATTTAATATACAAATATATTAAATAAATTAACATATAAATTCAGAAAGAGTACTTAATTTAATGAGAAAATTAAAACTGCACATCAAAATATGGATTAAAAGTCCGAACACATTAATACCGATTAAGTCATAAATTTTATTTTACAAAACTAAACAGAAATAGTGAATTTAATTTTTTTAAAAACATTTGAGATCTTTTCGTGGAAGAAATTATTGTTCACACTTATTTTTGTATTGTATACTTCAATAATCGCAATTCATTTAAGTTATGTAATATTTTACATGTAAATCTTTTAAATCTTATATAAAGTATATACGAAATTAAATTTTGGTTTTAAGGTATACAAAATGTATTTGTGTGCCAACTGCTGATAAATATTTTTTTTTTCTTTTTGAAACTTTCCAAATACAATGTGTTATTTGGGCTATGTAATTTGGTGAAGTCAAATATTCTATTTTTATATTTTCTGATTATATATTTGGGCCTCTTATTTGTAAGCCTTTGAATTGTAATTCTTTTGATCCAACGTCTCATATTTAATTGTTTTATCTATTAAAGGCTAAAGTACGGATGATTAGAATATTAAGAAAATATAGAGAGAGAAGAAGAAGTGGGAGAAAAGAGAAAACCCTAGAGGTTTTGGTTTCATCTTGGTTCTATCAAGAAGAATGTGAGATCTTCCTTGTGAGGTGTGGTTTGCACCATTTAGATAGAGTTAGAGATTATTGGAGTTTCTCTTTATCTTAGAGGAAATGTGATATCTCTCCTATTTGTATCTCTCTTGTAATCTCCATAATTTGATAGTGAAATCTTCTTTACTTGTTCTCCTGTGGATTTAGGCATAATCGAATCACGTAAAATCATTATGTTCTTGTACTTTAATTTTTATTGTTATTGCTCTGGTGTTTGGATCTTCATTTTGGTGTTTAGCGTGTGAATTACAAAATTGTCCACCAAATGTTTATAAAATTACCATCAATATTTTTCACTCTCATTTTATAATACAATGTAATAGTATGCGCATAACAATTTAATTAAGAGTAAAGAGAATGTAGTTAATTATTAAGAGTAAAGAGAATGTAGTTAATTAAAAGTAAAGAGAATGTAGCTACAAAAAGAAAAACCTTTTGTTCGTCAATATAGTGGTTATCATCGTCATCCAGGGCGCTCTGCGCCGCTGCAGGGTCTTCAAACGTGACGAATCCAAACTGCCGCGATCTGCCGGTGGTCAGGTCGTATAGTACCCTCGCCTCCGTGACCGTCCCATACCTGTTGAAGTATGCGCGAAGACCCACTCCGTTCGTCTTCGATTTTAGCCCCCCGACGAACAGCTTCCCGGGGATGTCCACCCCAGATGGCGGCAGCGGTGGCGGCGCCTCTTCCTCCTCCTCCATGGAGATCATCCAAAAAAAAAAAAATTATAAAAAGAAAAAATAACGTAGGCTTTATTTATATAGTTAATAGTTAATAATAATAATGAATTTTAACAGATATTGTTTAAAAAAGATATATATCTTAATCTTAATATACAATATACATAATAATAACTAATAATTTGTTACGACAAAAGAATCAATTATAACTGAATCTTAACATATAATATACAGTAATTATTTATTTATTGTATTTATATTTTAAAAGAATATAAGTAATAATAAAACACAGTTAAAATACGAAAAACATAAATTTAATAAAAATAAATAAATCCTAACTTTTTTTTGTCTCTTTAAAGCAAAATATGCGATATTTTTTTTTTTAAAAAAATTATATATTAAATTATGTATATGTCACTGTGAAATAACTTATATTTATTTTTTTATATATGATATATATCATTGTATTTGAGTCTTTGATATATTTGGATTATACTTAATTTAGTTTTCTTTTTTTTTCTTCAAATAAAATATAAAAATTATACTATGTTTTCTAAAATTTTTAAAAAATAAAAATAGTTGCATCTTTTTCTCAAAACTAGCGATTAACCCGCGCTACGCTGCGGATATTACTAAATTATCTATAAAGTAAGTTTTTAAAATTACAAATTAATAAATCTTCATTTGATGTCTTCGCACTCTTCGTCAGCGTCTTCATCCCTAGGAAAGAAATAATTTAACATTAATTGTTTTATATATGAATAGTAAGTAATATTTTTTTCTTATTATTATTTAAATAGAAACAGAGTTTATAGTAAATAATACCTAGGTCGCTTTCTTTTGGCATGTAAGCGTTTGGTAGATAGCTGTTTGGAACTGTTTTAAAAAATAGTTAATAAATTAATAATTAGTAATATATAATATAGGAAGTTGTATTTAAAAAATTAAGTAAATAGGATGCTGACTATTATTAAGTAAATAATACCTGGAAGAACTTCCTGTAGCTGGAGAAGCTTCGTTTGACAGTTCTGTTTCTATAATCTTTTTATCGGGAGAGAGAGATGCTGGATCCGGTCTTCACATTTTGAAAATATTTTTCCTTCATTTCGTATCTTTTCTTTTGGATCATTGTTTAGTGAAAATATTTTTATTACTTTAAAAGAAGGGAAACTTGTTGTGAATTTTTGACTATGGATCGTAACTTGGAAAATATGTTTTTGATTAATAATTATTTTAATGAGAGGAGGCAAAGTAAATTGATCGGAGTTAACCATTGTTGATAGATGTTGTGCTGGAATTCTAATCAAGTCTTGTGTCAATTTTCCAAATATAATAAAGCTGGCTACGCCGGTTCCGTCGTCCACAATGACGTTCAATTTATACCTATTTTTGCAAGATATGTAATAAAAGAATTTAGTACTGTAAATCGACAAATACCGAGGGAGAAAAACTGAAATATTTCGAAGTTACAAAAATATTTACCATAGAACGGGAGATTGTTCGTTACTATTACAATTGGAACAGGAAAATGTATCACCATACATTTTAATTGCTGTTTCGCAATTGCGGCACGCCTTGTACCACCAACAGTAGAATGTATCGATATCAGTAATTGTAGCTTCGCATGTAAACTTCTCATTCTATTGTTTGACAAAAAATGAAAATATGATTTATATATTGAGAATAATATAGAATACTATATAATTATTATAGAAGGTTGATCTATTATAATCAAATGCTTACTTCAATATTAGTAAAGGCAAGGTCTATTAAGTCCATAATAGATTTCCAATTTAACTGCATCTCTTCCTGAGGGGAGATAGTCTGTTCTTCGCCGTAAGTAATACGTTGAATGGAATTATCACCGAGTCGTAAACTACACATAATTATGTGTATATCAATAGAAACACAGTAATGATTAAGGGGGGGGGGGGGAATAATAATTGAATGATGGACTTACGAACCTGTTCAGAAGTTCTGCAACTTCTGGAATGTCGAGGTCAAAATATAATTTTGATGTTGAGCATGTTGAGAGATGCACCTTATCTGTATTTGATTAATATTAGAAAATAAGTAAAGATTATAAGTAATAATTTATATTACTGGATTATCAAAATTTAAATCAATTTATTTAACACAGTAACCTCTAAATGTTCTAACTGTCATTACAGCAAGAACTATTATAACTGGATTATTAGGTCCTGCTGATGAAACGTAGGTTTCATCGAAAGAGACAGCGAATTGATCCCACAATGTGACGGATAAAATATTTTTACTGTAAAATAAAATATTTTAATTCAGTATATGCTTTTTAATTTCATTCAAATAAAATTATGTAAAATAAGAACTAACTCACTCCGAATCTTTGATTTCTAAATTCCTCATTGGAGTGAGAGTTTGCCCGATATATTTCTGAGTAATTTCACCCATGGTGGTAATGCGACCCACAATATCTAAGAGATATAAGGGAAACAATTGGAAGGAGAAATTTCATAATTTAAACAGGCAAATGAATTTCCTTTTAAAAGTATGTTACCTATTAGAACAATATCATTGTAGCGTTTCTTTTCAACTTCATAAAAGATTGAGAAACGAAAGCTGTGCAATGGGATTTTGGCTATATCTTCTTCTGTTTGGGTCACCTCTGTTCGCTTATTTATTTGAATCATGAAATCGCGCTCAATAGCTACAAACCTTTTTCTACTCGGAATAATGATGAATTTCTCGATTTCGTACACATTGCCTTCCGTAATTCGAGGCCTAACTTCCGCTACATCTTGTTTGCGTATTGTTGCCTATATAGAAAAACCCTAATGATGTAACAATCAATATAGAAAATTAGTGAAAATTAGAATCGACAAATAGTAAGAAAATGTTTCAAAAGAATAGTTAGGACAAAAGATAATGTGCATACCTCCTCATCCACTAATAAGAATTCTAGATTGAAAATATCTACTTTTAGAAATGGGGTTGTTGATTCCCATATGCGGCATATTCGTGCTTTGATTTTACAGGATTGTTGTTGTATTGATAATTGTGATAACAGGACAGTCTTGACTGCTTCAATTTTCTATATATATCAATATAAAAGGCAATACGGTCAAAAAATGAATACCAGGAAGTATATAAGTTTTCGGTATATCAATACGAAAGGCAATACAGGGAAAAAAATAATACCAGCAAGTATATAAGTTTTTTGTATTTTGTAGGGAGGGGGAAACGATAATGTAAGTCATGAATTCCTTTTTTTTATGTACGATAGTACAGAAATATTGTAATAATCGAGATATTTTAAAGGCGAATTAAATAAGATCGAGTTCAAGTTCATTTCAGTGGTTTTTCGACGACTGAATTAACTTATACAGTTGTACAGTGGACGACTTAAGTGAATAGTGACTCTATAAGTTAATTGTTTTTTCGGCCAACGTTGACCCAACCGACCGTTCGGAATCCGTTTCTGACGACCCAAATAGTCGATTCTAACAGTTTCGTCGACCTGAGCGCAGTGGCGCTGATGAAATTTGCGTTTGGCGAGCCTAAAGTATCGTAAATCGTGCCGAACTGTGTAATTTATAGTATTTTATGGATTTAAAATTATATAGGGGATTGAATGCGACAAACCAAAATCACTACTTTATAGATTTCGTCGAGCCGGACGTCGTGGTGGTGTCCGTTTTTTCGTTTGACGACCTGCTCATCTCGAAAAATGTGAAAAATAGTGAAAAATACTGTATTGTACACAGAGACCCCTATATTTTATGCTCCGAAATACGTGCAAATTTGTGGAGAGGGACTTTATTGTGAAAGAAAATTGCTGTGAAGGCCTTGGCTTTAAATATCAATGGGTGAGGGAGTTATTGGCATTTTGTTGCAAGTCTATATAACTTGCATTAGGGTTCTCTTTGAAACCCTAACCCCAGAAACCCTTTGCCCCTGCCACGCCCACAAGACCTCTCATCTCCCTCTGCTCTCTCCACGGGCGTTACGCCGCCGGCCAACGCCGTCCCACGCAGGAGAAGACAAAGAAACAAAGAGGAAGCTTTGTTCTTGGGTGAGGTTGGAGAAGGAAGCAGCATAAGGGCTAGGATTGCACCAGACTTCTTCTGGAACCTCCCCTGTGCCTGAGAGACCCAGCCGAGGTGTTCCCGATGCCCTGCTCCGCCGTGCGCCGCCGGCGGAGGACTTCTTCTTCTTCCTTTTTCCGACGAGGTGAGATCATGTCTTTCCTTCATTTTTGTTGGGTCTTGAACCTATTCAGTCTCCTTCTGATGTCGAGGGTAATCTCCCTGTGAAGCCTCAGACCCTCCCGTGCTCCGGTTAACCGGCGGGAGCAACCTGTCGCCGGAAACCTAGTTTCGAGCTAGATCTGTTCCCGAGCTCCATCCGACCGTTGAAACCAAGATTTGCCATGTTGGAATTCTTCCTCTGGTCGACTGCAACCTCTCCACAAAGTCTGAGGACCAACGGTTGAGGATCGAGCCGGATTGAGCGTGCCCTAGGTTCGGGTTGTTTTCTTCTTGGCCGAACTCCACCGCCGGTCACCGCCGCCGCCTCTAGCCGCCATCCGACCACCCAGGTATGTTCCTTGGGATGGTTGAAAGCTTTCCATGTATTTGCATGTGAATTTTATCGTGGAAAAACTTACCTTTCATTGTTGCACCCGAGGTTGCCCGAGCTCGGTCTTCGGCCGCCGCCGCCGCTTTCAGTTGCCGGTCGACCACCAAGGTAAGCCTTAGTGACCTTGTAGAGATCCCGCATCAAGTTGTTTTGGCCCAAAAGCCTCTGTATGCTAAGTTGTCCCAACCTTGTTCATTATAGTGTTTATTGGTGCATCTCCGGCCAGCCGCCGCCTCCGGCCGCCGGCGTTGGGTCTGACCGCGACCGAGCCACCTCTGTGAGTGTACTTTTGCTGCTGCTTACCTCTGCTCCAAGCTTGAACCCAACTTGATCAAGCTTCGGCCTAACCCGAGCTTTAGCAAGATTGTAGCCTCAACCACCTTGCTCCGACGATCTTTTCGGCCGGTCTGCGTCGCACCTGAGGTGAGCCCTAGACTCTGTAGACCCTAATAAACATGATGCTCATGCTTTATATTGAGTTGATCAGGTAATTAGGTGAGTGTGGTAAACCAAGCTAGTGTGAACTATGTAATTATGGACCCGATTGTGTTTTCGGGCTTCGTGTCCACTCAAACCAGTGAGCACGGGTTAGCTTGCGTCGAGATCGATCTACTGTAATTTACGGCATAGTCTAAAACATTCCGGATTGGGAGATCGAGTCAAAATAGTGGTTAATCGAGTGTAATTATGCAATTTTAAGAACATTAGGGACCAAATTGCAAAAGCGACTTCATGGCTGTCTTGGACAATGTGTAGACGACCTCTAAGTTTTTTGATTAGAGGTCCGTTGGTTTTCGTTGAGCAGAAAACGGGTAACGAATGGTAAATCGGCGAAATCGTCAGTTTAACGCCTTTCGGCGCGAGTTTTGCGTATTTCGAGATAATGAGTCTGTTAGTAGATGTGTTACCTGTCCATGGTTATTCCCGACGCTGTCCTGGCTGGTACAGTGGCTTTCGTTTCAAGTCGGTGGCTTCCGGTGCCAAATCGGCCTTTCCGGAAGTGTTGAAGTAATTATGGCTCCGATCGAGCATCGATTTTAGCAAAGTGGCTTAATTAGTGAGTTTTAATATATATATAACATGCAATTTTGAAAAGTTTAGGGGAGTTCCCTGTTTAAACTATCTGTATAGTGTGAGTCTGTGGTTTGGAGAATGTGTGAGTCCGTCCCTAATCAGTATTCATGATTCAGGTCCTTGCAGTCTGACTCCGGCCCACGAGCCTTCTATTGGAGTCGTTGGTCCGCCTACACACAGGTGGGTTTATCTTCGGTCCGAGTTTTATCTTTTCAGCCCTCTGGGTGCTTTAGTTAGTCGGACACCTGTTTTTGATATTAGCCCTTATCTTACATTTATGCTATACCATCATAGACTGCTTATATCCTGCTTTACTTGGACATATCTTGTTTATTTGTCATCAGATTTATATATCTCAGTACAGTAGTCTTACTTGGTCTTATCATGCCTGTTGATTGATACACTGCTTTTGTGTCGAGTTATTCTTGTACTTATATTCCAGATATGCATGATTGACCATGATTGATATACAGATATCTGCATCCATGTGGGGATTTCCGGCATGTTGCCGATTACCCGGTCTTTGGACCGTGAGCTTGAGCATTAGCATTATGATGGTTGTGCACCTGCTGTTCACTCGCATACGCTGTGGGATTGATCCCCCACATTGCGTTCTTTACCGGTAAAGGGTCTGGTTGACCCGTGAGCAATCCCCTCTTGTTGTATCACTAGGTACGGGGAGCCCCTCGGCTGTACCGATATGAGTAAACTCTCGGCTGTACCGTTAGGTACGAGGATCCTCGCGGCTATATCAATGGTACGGGGTTGTTGTTCAGCTCGGCTAGGTGGAATCCAGTATGGTTGTGGTTGGTTCTGCTTTGATATCTTCGCCTGAGGTCCCCGTGACCAATAGTGGCATCGATTGGGTACTTGCTTTTCATTATTGATGCATAGTTTATATTTCTGTGTTCTAGCATGCTTTACTGATTCATTCTGTACCCATATCTGCTCAGTTATATCTTTGACTTATCTTTAGTCTTTTATTGATTATTCAGCTTTACCTATGGATTTATTTACTATCCGCAGATTATTGTATCCGGTAGGTACGATTAGCTATTTCTCGGCTCGTCGTGCCCACTGGGATACACTGTCGATGTATCTCACACTCCCCCATGGGTGACTATTTCTCAGGTCGTTCGGGTGCTGGGATGTCGGAACACGTTGGTGAGGCTGTTGCGATAGTGCCGACCCTTATGTCACCAGTATACTTTATCTTCCGCATTATGTTTTAAAATATTGTAAAATGATTAATAATGTATGCGTAGTTTAGACTACTCTGGTATTGGCTGTAAGTGCTTAGCCGTGCATGTATAGGAAAAGCTCTGTCCAAATGGACAGGGAATTTACTATACATGTGGCGATCTGTTCACACCTGAAATGATTTAAACTCTGATTTCAAAAAAAAAAAAATAGCCTGCTTTTCAAAACTCGGGGCGTGACAAATATACTGCAAATCTGATCCAGTTATTTTAAATCCTCAAATATTTCACGATAAACAATATTCCTTGTATATCCTTCAGGCTCTTCATCATTTTTTTCTATAAGAATTCACAATCCTGCTCGTGAAGTAACTCGAGAAAGCGCCACATAAAGTTGGTCGTGCGAAAATACAGGCTGCGACAAATAAAGGCCAACTTTCTGCAATGTCTGGCCCTAACTTTTATTAATTATCATTGCATAGCTCAAGCGGGCTGGGAATTGCCTTTTTTTTAATATAAATGGCCATTTAGATTCTGTTACATTTATTACTATCCGAGGAATATAAACTTTCTCGCCAACGTGGCTACTGTGACGCCCCCAATAGTCCCACATCGGATGTGGATGAAATTGTGATTGGGTTTATATGAGACATGAACACTAGTAATAATAACTGGGCTTAAGTATTTTGGGTTGTGGTTTGGGCCCAACGAGTTATTATTGCTAGTGGGCCGGGTTGTTACATTTGGTATCAGAGCCAATAACCAGCCGGAAGTGTGTGATGAGTCTCGGCTGAGTCTGGGTCCAGATGACAAGGCTAGCAAGACAAGTCTCACATTGCCTGGTGATCTTGGGTTGCTGTGTGTGTGTTTGGGCTGACGAGGACGTCAAGCCTAAACGGGGGGAGTCTGTGACGCCCCCAATAGTCCCACATCGGATATGGATGAAATTGTGATTGGGTTTATATGAGACATGGACACTAGTAATAATAACTGGGCTTAAGCATTTTGGGCTGTGGTTTGGGCCCAACGAGTTATTATTGCTAGTGGGCGGGGTTGTTGTCACGCCCCGGGGTGGAAACTGCCACCCGGGCTCGCCAACAGATCCGCCATCTGTACGAAAACTGCCGTACAGACGAATCGTCTAACCTGCAGAAAGAATCAACTACAGTATACAGATATCAGAGAGCTGAAAGTAGACTACTAAAACTGAAGTCCAAACACTGTACAACTGAAAATAATACAATATCCATCTCCCCAAATACTATCATATACAAAGTCCTCTGATACAAAACTCAAAAGGGAGGTATCTCCAATGAATACATCAGTGTACAGACTCTCGATACAAGAATATCCTCACTACAACAGTCTCTCAAACTGTAAAATAAAGTACAACTCTATACCTCACAACAAAGGTCTCTCAACAGAGGAAAAAGAAGTAAACTAATCTACTGAAGCTCTCCTCTGAAGGGGTACCGCTACACTCCACGACGGGTAGGGAACTAGCTCGCGACTCCCTCGCCTCGGTCAGAAGGATCAGCAACTGGAGCAACAGGAACAGGAGAAGAAGTTCCTGGGGAAAAAAGACACCACGACGGGTGTGAGAACTACTTCCCACAGTAGTTCTCAGTGGGTGCCGTCAACAAGCCCAACGGTCTGCCCACCAAGTCTACTAGAGGCCAAGGATAACAATGCAATGGAATCTGAACAAGAAAAGCTGGAGCTACTCTACAGCTACCATGCCTCTATCTAGATACTCCAAAAAGTGGAACAGATGAAAGTAAAAGAGACCACTCGCACCCAAGGTGCTCAATAGACCCAATCGAACTGACTGCCTCATAGGGTCCAGTCAAGCCTGCGCCTGTCGACTAGGAACGCTCCTGCCCACTACCACACATCCACATGAGGACGGGATTTACGTGGGGCGTCCTGTCCGACTAACTCACCCCTCGCGCAAAACTGCCTCAACAGGCCCATCGTATCCACAGCGGCATCTCAGGGACGCGACTCCAACTGAGGAAAACGGCGCGGCATAGAGTATCACAAATTGGCATAAGCAGGCTAGTCAAAATCCACGCTCACTCTCAGAACGGTAGGACTCAAGATCCCCAAATATCTCGCACAACAGTCGGAGCACTCTCGACGACTCAGCTGATCGGCTAACTCGAAACACGAGACACTAGCCTCTCCAACAGCTCGCAGCACAAAGCTCACTGGCTGGAGATACTCCACAGCCAGGAACGACCCACAACTCAGGGTAACAAAACAGGTCGGACAACACTCAACGACCTGGGACCACCGTCAACCCCAACGGTTCCCAACAATACGGACCGGAAGATACTCGACGGCCCGGGACTACCGTCTACTCAACGGCTCCCTCCTACGACAGCGTAAAAGGGAAACAAGACCTCTCGGGACTACCGTTTACCAAAACGGCTCCCCGCACAGATAAGCAACCCGCTACAACTACCAGACTCCACTCTGCTCCCAAGCAAGAGTGCAAAAGCATCCCACACTAAAAGCAAGTCCCGACCTCTCGGCCCACTATCCGGGCGAGAAAACACTATGTCCAGGGATGAAAGAACAGTGTGGATGTCTAAGCATAAATAACCCTAGCCCAAGTGAGGGTTTTCTACTGGTCTGGTTACACATGCAACGTATGACGGGGGTGCTAGGTCAAGTTCCAAGGTACTATATTAACAGATAATAAAAGAAATAACAATTCCTACAATCTAGCATGCTACACAATGAAATAAACTATCATGCATAGTCCTACATCAGTAGAAATACTGTACAGTCCATAAAACTTGGAGATAAGGCCACCCACCTCAACGTGCCACCAATTGCTCGTAGACACTTGCAATTGGCCTCCACGGAGTCCGCACGCAAAACGGTGCACGGTGCCGGAGTCCGCACGCAAAACGGTGCACGGTGCCAGGATCCGCACGCAAAACGGAGTCTGCATGCAAAACGGTGCACGGTGCCGGAGTCCGCACGCAAAACGGTGCACGGTGCCAGGATCCGCACGCAAAACAGAGTCCGCACGCAAAACGGTGCACGGTGCCGGAGTCCGCACGCAAAACGGTGCACGGTGCCAGGATCCGCACGCAAAACGGAGTCCGCACGCAAAACGGTGCACGGTGCCGGAGTCCGCACGCAAAACGGTGCACGGTGCCAGGACACAGAAAGGAGCAAGAGGGTCAGATACAGTCTAAAAGAACGCTCCAAAAACTGCACAAAAATACAGAAAAACCAATGCACGGGACCCACCCGTTAGCGCCGCCGTCGCAGAAACGCTCCGCCGGGCGTCCTCGCACGCAAAACGAGGTCCACGACGCGCCGCCGCACCTCACGTAGCCTCCTCCCTCACTCCCTCTCGCTCTCGGGTGCAGAAGAAAGAAAGAAAAGGAGAAAATGGCGGTGCGGGGAGGAGGAAGAAGAAGAAGAAAAAGGGGAGAAAGAGGGTGGTCCACGGTGCCGGTCCACGGAGCCGGTCCACCGCGCCAACCAACCAGGAAGGCCCAAACCGCGGTCCACAAGGCTGGGCGCGTGCGCCGGGTCCACGCACGCGCCCAGCGCGCCACGTGGCGCGTGGTAACGCGCCCGCCACACGGGCGCGTTACACCGCGCCCTCCCCAGGCGCGGGACACGCGCCCGCCACACCGGGCGCGCGTGCCCCCGCGCCCGCGCGGGAGCGAGTGGGAGCCCGCCACGTGGCGGGCTCCCCGCGTTCCGCGCCGGAGCGCGGTTCCCCAGCGCGCGCCAGCGCGCCCTTTTGCGCGCCTCGGGGAGCGTGCCGCCGCGCCACCTCGGGATCCGCGCCGCGCCTCGCCTCGGTTTACGTGCCACGTCGCCTCGAAAAACGCGCACGCCTATCGGACCCCAAAACCAACAAATAAATAGTCCAATCTTAGCGATTTCGCGCGCTGAATCCAAAAACGAGGTCCATTTCTCCAAATTCTCACCCGAAAATTTGCCGAATGCCCACTCGATCCGATTTTCGCGCCGGGTCCATTTTTAAAGTCCGATTAGCCAAATTCCAACTCTAAAAATTCCCGAAGGCGACCGGAGAGGTAAACTTTTATCCGGACTTCACCCGGAGTCTAAATTTGACATCTGAAACGCGCGAAATCACCTCCAAACACCCGACGGGTCCTCCAATTCCCCACGGGATCTCAATTTAAGCCCGAAGTCCACCACTTGTGTCCAAATTGCGCGCAACCCACGCAGGCCTCCAGTGATGCAAGCAAATCCCAAATTGCATCACAAATCCATTTCGGGGCCCCCAACACGCGCACCAACACCCCCAACGGCGACCGAACGCTGCCCAACAACCAGCAATCCTACGCGGGGGATTCCGGGTCCTCACATCCTCCCCCACTAAAAGAAAGTTTCGTCCTCGAAACTAGATCAAGCCCATCAGGAGTCAAGAATACCACAGCTAGGTATCTAACAATACGCCTCCAGCTCCCCCACTCGCTCCTCGTGATTACTCCGCAACAACAACAACAAGTACGGTATGACCCGATGTGCAATTCTCTCATCTCTCGAGCCAGAAATTGCAACGGGCGTCCCTCGTACTCCAATAATCACAGATCTCAAAGGGGCAAGTAAATCACGGGCGAGGAAAATCACATCACTACTGAGCTGAGACGTGAAAGACCAAAGGCTCCACAAAAAGGCTGGGGGAAAACTGAAATAACCACAAGTGTAATACGCACCAAACCACAACATGGTGCCACCCTCAACAAGACGACCCGGAGCATACCCGCAGACTCGTCCAATAAGGAAGGGAAATCCAATAAGTTGGGGTCTTCACTCGGTTACTTCCCGATCCAAAACCACCCGAGTGGACTACTCAACTGCAGCCTAACCTCCAAAAGGGATCCTCAAGAGACATAATCTCCTGCCACAGTTGGTCACTCAACATGCTATCATAACCCCAACGGACCCACGGGTCGAAGTCGATCCCTCAACTCATAAAGAACACCCTGACGGGGACCAAACCGTCGGTGAACGGGACTAAAAAACTGGCTCACAAGGCGATCATAAAGCTGATGCCCAACTTGCGGTCAAAAGTCCGAAACATCCAAAAGACTCTCACTGTTGTGTACCTACAACGTGGCATCACTGCCGTGCACCCACGGCGTGGCATTACTGCCGTGTACCAACGGCGTGGCCTCACTGCCGTGCGCCAACGGCGTGGCATCACCACCGTGTATCAACGGTGTGGTATCACCACCGTGTATCAACGGTGTGGCATCACTGCCGTGTATCAACGGCGTGGCATCACCACCGTGTATCAACGGCGTGGCATCACCACCGTGTATCAACGGTGTGGTATACTCAAGCATCAAGGCCTCAGATCTTCACAGTCCTATACCCAACACTACCTCGAAAACCCGGAGCTGAGGAAGGGCCAAAAGATCAACAGGCAAAAACCAGGGCCCCAACTGCACTGGGCAGGACCAATAACTCCCTTCTATGTGCAACACGTGATCAGGTATCTGAACCTCACGAGCACAAGCTAAAGGTCCTATCTCTAGCCCATACATCAATGTAAATGCCCTAGCACTCTCGCAGCTATGTCGGAGAACCCTCAACGACTCAACTCACAGCAATACCCCACTCATAGGCGAGAAGAACCGACTGACGCGGCAAAGATCCAACAATCCTGATAGACCGGTGCCTAGAACCCCCAATCAAACAAGAACAGACTCTAGGCTCAGTCTATCGAAGTTTTTGCTCCTTTACCGTTCAGGGATTCGGTCCCTCTCGTTTAAAGCGGGAAACTATGTCAACACGCAACTCACGGCTGGAGACGCTCCCGGTAGTCCATCAGGACGAACTCGGCGCCATCAAATCTCGGCGTCCTGTCAGATCATCTCAATCTCACTAAAATAACCACCTGGTAACTCGGCCGGAGGTGAAAATCGCCTCAACAGGCCAAACCTTCGCCACTCACTAGGCGGCATCGCCACTCATTGGGCGGCATCGCCACTCACTGGGCGGCATCGCCCCTCACTGGGCGGCATCGCCTCTCGCTGGGCGGCATCGCCTCTCGCTGGGCGGCATCGCCTCTGGTAGCAGGGCCAGTGGAAAGTATCCTCCTGGTAATTCGGCCAGGGAAAAATGTCCTCCTGGTAACTCGGCCAGGGCATGTGCCCACCTGGTAACTCGGCCAGGGGCAATGCATCCATCCGGTCGCTCGGCCAGTGGAAAGTATCCTCCTGGTAATTCGGCCAGGGAAAAATGTCCTCCTGGTAACTCGGCCAGGGCATGTGCCCACCTGGTAACTCGGCCAGGGGCAATGCATCCATCCGGTCGCTCGGCCAGTGGAAAGTATCCTCCTGGTAACTCGGCCAGGGCAAAATGTCCTCCTGGTAACTCGGCCAGTGATAATTATCCATCTGGTAACTCGGCCAGTGATAATTATCCATCTGGTAACTCGGCCAGTGATAATTATCCATCTGGTAACTCGGCCAGTGATAATTATCCATCTGGTAACTCGGCCAGTGATAATTATCCATCTGGTAACTCGGCCAGTGATAATTATCCATCTGGTAGCTCGGCCAGTGATAATTATCCATCTAGTAGCTCGGCCAGTGATAATTATCCATCTGGTAACTCGGCCAGTGATAATTATCCATCTGGTAACTCGGCCAGTGATAATTATCCATCTGGTAACTCGGCCAGTGATAATTATCCATCTGGTAACTCGGCCCGTGATAATTATCCATCTGGTAACTCGGCCAGGGAAAACGCCCTCCTGGTAACTCAGCCAGGGAAAAACGCCCTCCTGGTAACTCAGCCAGGGAAAACGCTCTCCTGGTAACTCAGCCAGGGAAAACGCCCTCCTGGTAACTCGGCCAGGGAAATTGCCCTCCTGGTAACTCAGCCAGGGAAAACGCCCTCCTGGTAACTCAGCCAGGGAAAAGGCCCTCCTGGTAACTCAGCCAGGGGAAACGCCCTCCTGGTAACTCGGCCAGGAAAAACGCCCTCCTGGTAACTCGGCCAGGGAAATTGCCCTCCTGGTAACTCAGCCAGGGAAAACGCCCTCCTGGTAACTCAGCCAGGGAAAATGCCCTCCTGGTAACTCAGCCAGGGAAAACGACCTCCTGGTAACTCAACCAGGAAAAACGCCCTCCTGGTAACTCAGCCAGGGAAAACGCCCTCCTGGTAACTCGGCCAGGGAAATTGCCCTCCTGGTAACTCAGCCAGGGAAAACGACCTCCTGGTAACTCAACCAGGGAAAAACGCCCTCCTGGTAACTCAGCCAGGGAAATTGCCCTCCCTGGTAACTCAGCCAGGAAAAACGCCCTCCTGGTAACTCGGCCAGGGAAATTGCCCTCCTGGTAACTCAGCCAGGAAGGGTGTGTCCTTTTCACAACACGACGTTTCAGGGGTATCGCAACCCACGCACAACTACAAACGTCAGGACACAACAACCATACAACCCAATCTAGCGAAAGTCTAAGACATGTCATCCATTCCATAGCATTATGTTGTCTGCAACCAACACAATCGATTAGGGGAATAAACATGCCAAACTCTCATCCCGTCTCTTGGGAGAGGTAAAAACTCAATCAAGACTCTCGCTAAAAGTCACTACTCTCACGTAGTCATCCTAATGTCCAACCGCAAGCCTAGGGTTTCTAAGTCCATCACGACCTACAACCTAGGCTCTGATACCACTCTAATCTGTCACGCCCCGGGGTGGAAACTGCTACCCGGGCTCGCCAACAGATCCGCCATCTGTACGAAAACTGCCGTACAGACGAAGCGTCTAACCTGCAGAAAGAATCAACTACAGTATACAGATATCAGAGAGCTGAAAGTAGACTACTAAAACTGAAGTCCAAACACTGTACAACTGAAAATAATACAATATCCATCTCCCCAAATACTATCATATACAAAGTCCTCTGAAACAAAACTCAAAAGGGAGGTATCTCCAATGAATACATCAGTGTACAGACTCTCGATACAAGAATATCCTCACTACAACAGTCTCTCAAACTGTAAAATAAAGTACAACTCTATACCTCACAACAAAGGTCTCTCAACAGAGGAAAAAGAAGTAAACTAATCTACTGAAGCTCTCCTCTGAAGGGGTACCGCTACACTCCACGACGGGTAGGGAACTAGCTCGCGACTCCCTCGCCTCGGTCAGAAGGATCAGCAACTGGAGCAACAGGAACAGGAGAAGAAGTTCCTGGGGAAAAAAGACACCACGACGGGTGTGAGAACTACTTCCCACAGTAGTTCTCAGTGGGTGCCGTCAACAAGCCCAACGGTCTGCCCACCAAGTCTACTAGAGGCCAAGGATAACAATGCAATGGAATCTGAACAAGAAAAGCTGGAGCTACTCTACAGCTACCATGCCTCTATCTAGATACTCCAAAAAGTGGAACAGATGAAAGTAAAAGAGACCACTCGCACCCAAGGTGCTCAATAGACCCAATCGAACTGACTGCCTCATAGGGTCCAGTCAAGCCTGCGCCTGTCGACTAGGAACGCTCCTGCCCCACTACCACACATCCACATGAGGACGGGATTTACGTGGGGCGTCCTGTCCGACTAACTCACCCCTCGCGCAAAACTGCCTCAACAGGCCCATCGTATCCACAGCGGCATCTCAGGGACGCGACTCCAACTGAGGAAAACGGCGCGGCATAGAGTATCACAAATTGGCATAAGCAGGCTAGTCAAAATCCACGCTCACTCTCAGAACCGGTAGGACTCAAGATCCCCAAATATCTCGCACAACAGTCGGAGCACTCTCGACGACTCAGCTGATCGGCTAACCGAAACACGAGACAACTAGCCTCTCCAACAGCTCGCAGCACAAAGGCTCACTGGCTGGAGATACTCCACAGCCAGGAACGACCCACAACTCAGGGTAACAAAACAGGTCGGACAACACTCAACGACCTGGGACCACCGTCAACCCCAACGGTTCCCAACAATACGGACCGGAAGATACTCGACGGCCCGGGACTACGTCTACTCAACGGCTCCCTCCTACGACAGCGTAAAAGGGAAACAAGACCTCTCGGGACTACCGTTTACCAAAACGGCTCCCCGCACAGATAAGCAACCCGCTACAACTACCAGACTCCACTCTGCTCCAAGCAAGAGTGCAAAAGCATCCCACACTAAAAGCAAGTCCCGACCTCTCGGCCCACTATCGGGCGAGAAAACACTATGTCCAGGGATGAAAGAACAGTGTGGATGTCTAAGCATAAATAACCCTAGCCCAAGTGAGGGTTTTCTACTGGTCTGGTTACACATGCAACGTATGACGGGGGTGCTAGGTCAAGTTCCAAGGTACTATATTAACAGATAATAAAAGAAATAACAATTCCTACAATCTAGCATGCTACACAATGAAATAAACTATCATGCATAGTCCTACATCAGTAGAAATACTGTACAGTCCATAAAACTTGGAGATAAGGCCACCCACCTCACGTGCCACCAATTGCTCGTAGACACTTGCAATTGGCCTCCACGGAGTCCGCACGCAAAACGGTGCACGGTGCCGGAGTCGCACGCAAACGGTGCACGGTGCAGGATCCGCACGCAAAACGGAGTCTGCATGCAAAACGGTGCACGGTGCGGAGTCCGCACGCAAAACGGTGCACGGTGCCAGGATCCGCACGCAAAACAGAGTTCCGCACGCAAAACGGTGCACGGTGCGGAGTCCGCACGCAAAACGGTGCACGGTGCCAGGATCCGCACGCAAAACGGAGTCCGCACGCAAAACGGTGCACGGTGCCGGAGTCCGCACGCAAAACGGTGTGCACGGTGCCAGGACACAGAAAGGAGCAAGAGGGTCAGATACAGTCTAAAAGAACGCTCCAAAAACTGCACAAAAAATACAGAAAAAACCAATGCACGGGACCCACCCGTTAGCGCCGCCGTCGCAGAAACGCTCCGCCGGGCGTCCTCGCACGCAAAACGAGGTCCACGACGCGCCGCCGCACCTCACGTAGCCTCCTCCCTCACTCCCTCTCGCTCTCGGGTGAGAAGAAAGAAAGAAAAGGAGAAAATGGCGGTGCGGGGGGGAGGAAGAAGAAGAAGAAAAAGGGGAGAAAGAGGGTAGTCCACGGTGCCGGTCCACGGAGCCGGTCCACCGCGCCAACCAACCAGGAAGGCCCAAACGCGGTCCACAAGGCTGGGCGCGTGCGCCGGGTCCACGCACGCGCCCAGCGCGCCACGTGGCGCGTGGTAACGCGCCCGCCACACGGGCGCGTTACACCGCGCCCTCCCCAGGCGCGGGACACGCGCCCGCCACACCGGGCGCGCGGTGCCCCCGCGCCCGCGCGGGAGCGAGTGGGAGCCCGCACGTGGCGGGCTCCCGCGTTCCGCGCCGGAGCGCGGTTCCCCAGCGCGCGCCAGCGCGCCCTTTTGGCGCCTCGGGGAGCGTGCCGCCGCGCCACCTCGGGATCCGCGCCGCGCCTCGCCTCGGTTTACGTGCCACGTCGCCTCGAAAAACACGCACGGCCTATCGGACCCCAAACCAACAAATAAATAGTCCAATCTTAGCGATTCGCGCGTGAATCCAAAACGAGGTCCATTTCTCCAAATTCTCACTCGAAAATTTGCCGAATGCCCACTCGATCCGATTTTCGCGCGGGTCCATTTTAAAGTCCGATTAGCCAAATTCCAACTCTAAAAATTCCCGAAGGCGACGGAGAGGTAAACTTTTATCCGGACTTCACCCGGAGTCTAAATTTGACATCTGAAACGCGCGAAATCACCCAAAACACCCGACGGGTCCTCCAATTCCCCACGGGATCTCAATTTAAGCCCGAAGTCCACCACTTGTGTCCAAATTGCGCGCAACCCACGCAGGCCTCCAGTGATGCAAGCAAATCCCAAATTGCATCACAAACCATTTCGGGGCCCCCAACACGCGCCACCAACACCCCCAACGGCGAACCGAACGCTGCCCAACAACCAGCAATCCTACGCGGGGATTCCGGGTCCTCACAGTTGTTACAGCTACCCGTGAAAATTTGTGCCTCAATAATCCTAGAGTTAACTGGGTCACAATCAAGCGAGTCCCGTTGCAGAGACCAGAAGTCTGATTAATGTTACAAAGTTAACTGATAGGACTTCCTACTTTCAGCTTCAATTCATATTAGGGACTCCATTAAATTTCAAAGTATTTAATAAATCCACGGAATACAGTATGTTGTTTTCTTCAACATTTCTAGATGAACTACATGTCACGCCCGGGGTCGAATCTGCGACAGGGCCCGCCAACAGATCCGCCGCCCATACGGAAATCCCCGTAGAGAGACGAAGGTCTAACCTGCAAAAAGAATGAGGACTATAGCTATACTGATATCAGAGCTGGAAAGTACCACTACTGAAATAAAATAATACACCCAGTCCTCACAAAAGTACAAAGTCTCTCAACTATAAAAGAAAACGTACAAGTGAACCTCACTACAAAGGTCTCTCAAAATGTAACTCTCAAAATAGTAAGGGGATACAATACTCTCTAGACGACAACTGGTAGGATCTATCTTGCGACTCCCTTACCTCGATCAGCCGGATCAGCAACAGGAGTAACAGGAACAGAGTAGAAGGCCCTGGGGAAAATACACGCGACGGGTGTGAGAACTACATCCACAGTAGTTCTCAGTGGGTGCCGCCAAACAAGCCCGACGGTCTGCCCACTAAGTCTACTAGAGGCATAAAGTAACAAATGCAGTACTGAAAGGAAAGAGCTGGAAAAAAATAAACTCTACGGCTACTATGCCTCTATCTAAATGCTCAAAAAGTGGAACAGATGGAAACATGATGCATCTACTAACACTGAAGTATAGTCGCCAATCTACACTGACTGCCACAAAGGGTCCAGTCAAACCTGCGCCCACCTACTGCTGCACATCCACAAAAGGACGGGTCTACCGTAGGGTGTCCGTGACTGCCCAAAGCTGGCCCAGTCAGAGGGACTGCGTCGACAAGTCGCGATAGCAAGTACAGGCCCAACTCCGGAGTGGCACTCGAGGGGCGCGCCCCACCGAGGAAAGTACTGCGCATCTCTGTCGAGCTCAAATGGCTCATGCAGGCTATAGTCCAAATCCATGATCAACAAGAACGACAGTAATGACATCTCATCTCTAACTCACTGACTGGAAATACTCACAGCCGGGACCACCGTCAACCCAACGGCTCCCACATAGAACCCAAACTCATAGATAACACAGAAAGGACCGACACCATAAGGGTTAGAGAAAACCCGATAAGTCGGCGCCTAGAACCCCAATCAAACAAGAACAGACTCCAGGCTCCGCCCATCAAGGTTCCCCAACCTCTTACAGTTCAGGAACGCGAAAACCTTGGTACAACATGCGGAAGACACCAACCAGGGTCCGAAAGTTCCGGGAGACCAACACCTACAACCGTATCAAACAAGAACAGGTTCCAGGCAACAACCCCCGTAGCTTTCGTCCCGAAGAGGAACGGCCCCTAGAACCCAGATCACCCAAACTCTCTCGGGTGAGGAAGTTGTAATAAAAGATGACAGTTGTTACTGAAAACTATTTTAATCTGAGAAACCCAAATTAATATATTTTAGTTCTTTCAAGAAATTCTGTTTAAATAAGTCTTATTTTCCAAACTCCGAAGGGCTATTACCTTCACCCAAATCAACAAGAACAGGCTCCGGCGACCCCTCAAAATTTGGAAGAAAACATTAGTTTATAGAAATCATGTGTGTCTAAAATCTGTCTGGGTCCTAGGTCCTACTAACACCGATATGCAACTGCCATAACACAGTGGCGACAAGTAAAACAAGGAAACAAGACATCTCGGGACTGCCATTTACCCAAACGGCTCCCACCACAGAGATAAAGACCAAGTACAACTACCAGACTCCACTCTGCTCCCAGGCACGAGTGTAACATGAATCCCACACTAAAAAGAAATCCCGACCACTCGGCCCACTACCCGGGCGAGTATACACTATGTCCAGGAATATCTATACTCACATTCTAGCATGCTATCCAATTAAACTCACAATCATGCATAATCCTACTATAATAGAAATAATGTCCGCATCAATCTTGAAGACAAGGTCACCCACCTGTAGCGCGCGTTAAACCAAGATCCAAATAAGCCTGAAACTGCACGGGGATAAAATCCTCAGATTCCACGATTCCAACGGGCCTAAAAACACCAAAAACTCCTCTGGGTACAAGATATAGCCCAAACATCACAAACAATACAAAATTCCATGTGTATAGTTTTGCTGAAATTTCTGTCCAAAAGAAGCATTATTATCACCTTTGAGGTAAATTCCAAAAATTTCACTAAAAATACGACGGCGATCCTCGCGAAGCGTAGATGTCGATAGAGTCCTTAATCATCGAATTCCGATGTCCAGTTGCGAAGATAAAAATCCGACAAGGGGCTGCTGTCCAAAAACTCCACCAGCAAAACAGGGGCTTAGAGATGCCTCGTAAATCGTGCCAAAAGTGCCGAACGGGTGAAGCGATCAACACGGAAATGAAGCCTTACCTCTTAGGATCGCGTTCCGTGGAAATCGGCTAAAAAATTCCTCCTAGTTAGAGCACAGTAATTTTTCCGACTGAACTCCGACGATAACGGGCTCGATGAAAAAACTTCGCTCATGCGCTACGATGCCGAAGTCGTTGACGCCGCGGCCTCCAAAAATTCCGAGCCTCTGCCAGAAGATGCGCAACACGAGGATCTCCAACTTTGCTAAAGGGTCCAAGGAAGAGTGCTACGGAATTTAAGGTGGCGTATTTCGTGAATTCGGCTAAGTCTTGAAGATTGAAGATAAGAAGGTTGGATCATATTAACTCAATCTCATGAAAGAAGAAGTCAAAGGATCAGGTATGTTTAACTAATTATCTTTGGTGAATCCGAATATTCTTATAGTGTAGAAACACTGGATGAATTTCTAATTGCATAAAATCAAAAACTGGACATGGGACATGTTCAGGATCCGGATCCGACTTTCCAATCTGGATCCCGAAGGGTGTTCGTTCATACACAAGTTCAATCCGGATCGTAGCCTCCTTTGATCCGGATCCCGAACACTGGTTTTACCATGATTTATGAACGATCCGGATCAGGCTTTCCATCCGGATCCCGAACGTTGGTGTTTGGTGAAATTGTATGAACGATCCGGATCAGGCACGTCGATCCGGATCCCGAACCTTGGTTTTTTAGAAACTGTCTGTCTCGCTACTGCAATCCGGATCGCGAAGTCCGATCCGGATCGCCGTCCTGAAAATTCCAGAAAAGGTTAGTTTTGATTCTTATCCTCTTCCAATGGTTTCTAACCTATATATAGACCCTTTAATTCATCTTTTAGGGTAACCACGAAAAAGGGGGAAAGAGACGACCGAAATAGATAGATCCACAAATAGAGAAGAAAGGAAATCAATAGATTTAATCTTATGTTTCTTATCCTATATTGATGATTGATTCTAGGTTTCACTCACATTTTGAGTAGAATCAAACATGAATACTTAGATGGTATTTCCGATCTATTTCTAATCTAAGTATTCGCGGATCATCACCACCCAAAAACAACGATTTTCCAAAAATCGGCGCGTGGACTCGCGTGGCCTTGTGGATTCAAGGTGCTACCGCTCTCGTGGATTCGGAGTGAGGTACGTTCGTGGATTCGAAGCGTGCTACTGGGTGAAGACCGGGATTCGGTCGGACGTCGTGGATTCGGCGTTGGACGCAGATCGTGGATTCGAGAAGCGTCGTGGAGCGAGCGGAGAAGATCAATAGGAGCGTATGGAAAAGGTTGAGTCGTATGTGAGTACGGTATATCACTTGTCACGTGTTTAATTCTAGTGGATTTCACCGTGTTATCGGTCCGTGGTTTTTTTACTCCGGTTTGGAGTTTTTCCACGTAAAAATCTCTGCGTATTATTTATTTTTCCTCATTGGTTTTATATCGCAAAGTTTTTGAGTGTTTATTGTGTAACCTATTCACCCCCCTCTAGGTGTTTTTTCCCCTATTTAGATCCAGTTATACATAACCCAACAAGTGGTATCAGAGCAGGAATAGGGTTGTAAACAATGGTTGAAGGTGGAAACATCACAGACCCCGTTCTTCGATGGAACAAATTATGCCTACTAGAAAGTACGGATGAAAGCCTTTTAATTTCCATCGACGAACGGGGTGTGGCAATCAATTGAATTAGGTGGTCTATCCAACTGAAATTTGCTGATGTTCGCACCATCAAACTAGGTCGAAATGGACCAAGGAAGAGATAGATTATTCTTCTTACAATGGCAAAGGGATTACGCCTTATTTAATGCTTTGTCGCAAACTGAGTTCTCTCGCGTCTCGGCATGTGAGATGCGAAAGAAATCTGGGATGTTTTCAAGTACGCATGAGGGAACTAACCTTGTGAAGATTCAGAAAATGCAAATGCTTACGAGCAAGTTTGACTCTATTTTCATGGCAGAAAAAATGAATCTTTCACAATTACTATACACGATTGCAAGACATCGTAACAAACAAATGTGCTACTTGGGAGAGAAGATTCCAGAATTTAAATTGTAAGAAAAAATATTAAGAACTCTTCCTGAAAGATTTCGGTTCCAAGGTTACAGCCATTGAAACTATTAAACACCCGACGGAAAAATCCATGTAGGAAGAATTAGTTGGTTCATTACAAACTTATGAAATGACTTTTCCTACTAACTATTCTTCTGGAAAGGATCCTCTTCTAAGTCTTCAGGTTTTGCTTTGAAAACTACAAAAGAAGAAGGCGCGGATTCATCCTCCTCGGCGATGACGAGAATATATAGGAGGACTTTGAGAAGCAGCTTGCCTCTCTGACAAGAAGATTTCGCCGAAACTTTGAAGGGGTACCTCAAGCAAAATCCATCCTTCGTAAAGTCGAAGAAAGGCAAAGGTTCTTCAAGTTTCAAACAAGAAAGCAAGAGGGTTTTTCTAAGGATAAGAAAAAGCTCAGAAGGACAAGTCCATGCTTCACGTGCCGAGGGTACGGCCATATCTCAACGGGTGTCCTAATAAGAATCCGTTCAAAGAAGAAAGCGATGCAAGCCGTCACTTGGGATACACATCCATCGTCAAATGAGTTATCGTCAAGGGATGGAGAAGATAAAGAACAGCGTCCACCGCGTCCAGATCTTCACCCTTCATGTGCTTAATGGCTAATACATCCGAGTCATTGTCCAACTCACTGTTGAAAGATTGCAACCGACGATGATCGGATAACTCAGAAGGTGCTCTAGCCTATCACAGACTTTTGCGGGATTCAAAGAAACTGGCTAAGCAAAACAAGGGGTTGAGAGGGAGATTGACAGGCAATCTCGAAGAAGAAGTAAAAAGGGTAACTTCTCTTCGACCGATCTTGAAGTGGAAAGGGATAATCTGATAAAAGCAAATGCTTCACTTCAAGGTCCAAGAGCAATTCGAGAAGAACTATGTAGATATGGTGAAACAAAGCGAATTACTTCTTGAAGCTCAAGGGCGAGGCAAGAAGGAAAAATTAGAAATGACAGAGACATTCTCCAACTCAAGGATGACTTACAGCGATTTGCATCAAGAAGAGTAAGTTGGAATAAGCTTCTTGGTCTTGGTCAATCAAACAAGTTCCGGCCTCGGCTACAATCGGAACTACGACAATTTTAGTTCGGTTGGGACAGTCTTTGTGCCCCAGTCGGTATCGCCTCCTCCGACACGGGAATTGCCGACAAAACACGACAACAAACCTAATTCCCCCTCTTCGGAATCGTCAAGCATCAAGGTATGTTTTCGTTGTGGTATTGCAGGGCACATAAGAAGAATTGCAAGCATG
>CM055064.1:13084445-13101591 GCA_029204045.2 Tillandsia leiboldiana | reverse complement strand
CATTTCATAAGCCAGCTTATGATTGATTACTTGCCAGTTAGCTTATCTTGGTTTTTGATTATGATTGGACGTTATGTTTTCCAGCAATGTATGATCTACGTTTTTATGATTGATTCCAGTATACTTACCGCAGTTCTTATTCTGATTATTAGTAAGACCTCTATGCTTTCCAGTTTTTTTCTGTTGCTCTTACTATCCGCAGACATTTTAGTACCCAGTAGGTACGATTAGCTGAAGCTCGGCTCGTCGTGCCGCACTGGGATGCAGCTCCGGTGTATCTCACACCCTCGGGTGGACTGTTGGTAGGTCCGTCGGGTGGGTGAGAGTGTTGGGACGATCCAGTTGAGCCGATTACGATAGAGCTGTCCCCCATGAGTCTAGGACAGAGATGACGGAAGATCCTTGGATGATTTATGCAAGCAGTTATTTCCTCGCATTTTCATCTCCAGCTCTATTTAGTTTTTAGACACTTAAAATATTGAGGTGATTTCGATTCTGAACTATTCCTGCTAACTAGATTAGTAGTTTGTACTGAGATATCTGTCGCTGATGACTAGCCTAGCCGTGCATATAGAGGGGAGTCTCTGTTCGCGGAATAGAGAGTTTCCTATATGTGTGGCGGTCTGTTACGCCTGTTTTGCAAACTCTGATTTAAATAAAAAAAAAAAAAAAAAAAAAAAAAAAAAAAAAAAAATTCAGACCTGATTTTTAAAACTCGGGGCGTGACAGATTAGATGGTATCAGAGAATAGGTACACGGTACCTAAGAAAAGATGATTAGGAACTGGTTAGGATGAACCCTAGGATGACTTGTCACGTGAGAGCGTTGGGTATGTCTGGTATAAGGGTTAAAGATTAAATTGGACCATTGATCTCTGTAGACATTGATTGCTTTAGCCACGTTACCTATACCTTCGGTTGACTCCGGTGGGAGTCGTGTCCCCAACTTGATGTTGGCGACAGATCTAAGGTATTTCACTTTTCTTTTGACAAGCACGTTGGCTGCAGACAACGTACTGTCGAAAGGGCTGAGGAAATACCCCACCCTGAAAAGGGGAATATCATGATTGGGTCTATGTGTCTGCATACTTAAGTTTTAATCTCCAGGTTGTCTTTGGACAGCGATGTTATAGTCTCAATATTGATATTCCAGACCATAAATAGGGTACATCGACCCTCTTTATCGCATACCCTGTGTGGTATCTTTATGAACCACGAGGAGCGTGAAGCCACGTGGGAACATGAATCAACCATGATGGAGCATTTTCCCTAGTTATTTGATTCTTAATTTGTGTTAAGTTTCAGGGACGAAACTTCCTTTTTGGTGGGAGAGATGTAAGAACTTGAATTTTGAAAATAAATAAGTAAATGAAATCGATAAAAGTCAAGTTGAATTTGGATCATAAATGGCTCAGATAGCGATAGTGCCCCTTTTCTGCAATATAATTTGCACAATTAATGGGCCAGAAATATCACCTTTCAATCCGAGTCTAATCTCGAAAATTTGAAATCACCAGTGCGACCGTTCTCGTCGAATCGATCGAAAATGGTATAGAAAGATTTTCGATCCGACGGTCAGATCGTTCAGAAATCAGCGAAGAAGCTTGAGGGGCCCACAACTTAAGTTGTGAATAGTAACCCCTATTTCAAATGCCCTTTTGATCATCGACGGCCGTTTCGCCGTCTGGGACCCTAGACATAGGGGTATGCGTAGTCAATTCTAGCTATTTTCGACGTTCTGAGCACAATGGCACTGACGGAATTCATTTTTGGCGATCCGGGTGCATCGAAGTGCGTGCGTCATTCTGCAACTTACAGAACTTTATGGCCCGAGATTTTATTTGAGCGCCGTTTCAAACAAGCGAATACGCTACTTGATAGGTCTCGACGAGCCGGACGTCGTGGTGGTGTCCGATTTTTAGTTTGACGACCCGGTTGTCTCGAAATGCGTGAAATATGGTAAAATTTACTGTATTTTCGGTGTAAACTCAATATTTTATGCACCATGTCTAGGGAAACTTGGTGTAGAAGGCCTATTATGCGAGATGAATCTACAATAAGGGTCTTAGTGCAAGGGGTGATGTGTGGAAGGGGTAAAATGCAAAGAAAGTGGAAAAATGCACTAAATGGTACTAGGTTCTTGTGTCGTGTGTTGGGGGCAGTTGCAACTGCTTGTCCACTTTCCTCACCACCTCAGCCACGACGCCAACTTCCAGAACCGCTCTCTCCATTTGTGTGTGGCTCGGAGGAAGGGAGAGGGTATCCATTGGAATGCAACCGAGGTGGCTTGGAGAAGAACAAGCAACCAGAGATTTCTTGCACCTAACCTCCATCAAAGTTTCTCCTTCTTCCTCTGCTTCTCCCCCGTGAGCCGCACCATCAGCCGCCGCCGAGGATCGCCGGAAAAGCAAGATTTTTCAAGAAATCAATTGATTTCGGGTGTGGTGGAGTGAGGTTTCACACAGTTGGTTGGGACTGCTTCCAGAGCATTCAGAGGATCTCTGCTACCTCCAGAAGCTGAGCCCAGGTGGTCCTGCTCACTGCCGTGGCCGCACAAACGCGGGGAGGTGCATCTCCTATTCTCCAACTCCGGCGAGGTAAGCCCTCTTTATTCTTGGCGTTTTAGAGGTCAAGACCTTTGGAAGTGGTCTTTGTAGGTTCTAAGGATGCTCCACGCACAGCCCCGAAAATGGGAAGCCATCGGTTGGTCGGCGGCCAAGTGCACCGCCGAGAGCTCCGCCTCGAGCTTTCTTTGCTCACGGCGACTTTTAATGAAAAGTAAAATTATGGTTCTTCTTCCTCTTGACCTGTTCTTGATCCCCTACAAATTTGTAGTAATATGGTTCACTGTGGACACCGTGCCATGATGCCCTAGTTCGGGTTGTTTTTGTGCTTTGGGCCGAGCTCTTTGCTCCGGCGCCGGCGAGCTTCCCCGCCTCCGGAAAAGTGTCTGGGGAGTTTCCTGGGGGTGAGAGGAGTCCACCCATGTACTTGCATGGCATCCATGCAGCTTGGTTGAGGCGCTGCCATGATGGGCTCGAGGTGGGTTCGGGGTGCGGTTGCCGGCGTTCCGGTCGTCCCCGGCGCCGGGGAGTGGACGAGAAGCTTCCTGGGATCGAGTATATCATATCCATGCCCTTGCATGGATACCATGAAGCCTCGGTGGAAATCCGCCATTAGAGGCGAAGAAGCTCCAAACCGATCTTGCTCCGCCGTCGTCTCCGCCGCGTCTTCACCGCCGGGAATTGTTCCAGATGTGATGGTAGAGATGAAAAACACCTTATGGTGCAGTTGCTGGAGGCCCAGAGACCAGAGATGGAAAAATCTTCATCTCGGGTCTATGGTGGTCATCTTCTTCATTAGCTCCACCTTTGCCCGCGGCTAACCTGGGAGCAAGCTTGAACCCAAGTTGATGGGGATGATCCTGTAACTTAGTAGATCAATTCCATCCAAGTTGGAAGCTCCCAGGTGCTTCCCTTGCTGAGAACAAGCTTGAAAACTGGTTTGTTACATGTTGTTTGTTTGATGCACACCAAGTGTTGTGTTAATGCCTCAATGAAGATTTTTATAGAATTAGACTTCGAATATTATATGAAAGTTGCTCCAATTTGTCCCCTGAGCTTGATGCTCACTTCAGTTCAAAGTTTATCTGTGTGGAATTGTGTTTGGAGCATGGTGTATATTGTTAGAAAGCAAGGTTTTAAATTCTGCTAGATCCAGCAGTTCTGGGCTGCACTTTGGGCAAGCCCCTGTGTTCCTGTTGTGCTTTGAGCAAAATGCTCAAGTTAGTTTGCAACAGGCACAGGTAATTATAAAGATGTAGTGTTATCAAGCTCTAGATTAGTGTTTGGCTTAAGTCCAGATTTTGGGCTGTTTGCGAAGCCGCGACAATGAGCTCCTGGCTAATTTGGGGTCACTGGACGCGATGCTCGCGTTTATTTTAGGTTTTGATGAGCCGGAGAAACAAAAATGCGTTTTAGGCTATGTTAGAGAAGTATATTATGGCCCGAAGTTTTCCTCGAGTTCCGTGCTACTGCAATAGGGTGAGCACGGTGTTCAGTAAGTCGAGTGTCATCTACTCGAGGTGACGGTTTGTAAAAATAATGTTCCGATTAAGAGAACGAGCGAAAACGGCTCTCAAATTGCTATAAAAGTCCGATTTCTGGAAACCCTAGGGCTCTAAACGCAAATGTTACCTAGCATGCTGTCTTGGGCTGTGTGCCTATGATCTCTAAGCTTTTCATTGGTGATCCGATGGCTTTTGTTGAGCGGAAATCGGTTATCGGATCGTAAATCGGCAAAATTGTCGGTTTATTCGGCAACTCGATTTTAATTGCGCAATAAAAAAAAAAAAACTTGTGGCGATTAAGTTGCCCTATTTGAGGTTCCCGGTGTAGTCCTGGTGGATCCAGGTTTAAGCCTTGTGTGCGTTACGAGTCAGGGGTTGGGTATGTGTAAGAACTTATTTGTCTGACCTGTGTATATGATTCAGGTCCTAGCAATCAGCCGCTAGCCAGTGAGCCTCCCAGCGGATTTCAGGATCGCTTTTGTTGAGGTGGGTTATCTTCGGTCCGGGCTAGCTTTTTGGCCCTCTGGTTGCTTTAGTCCAGTCGGACACCTGTTTTTGATTTCCCCGCTGATTATATGACCTATCTTGACATATCATGATGTCACTGTTGACATTGACCTGATTAGACCTGTGATTGAGATTTCTTGTCACGATCAGCTGATTAACATATACATACTCCCTGATTATTCCTGACTGATCCTGATTGATTGAGATATAGATTTGCATGATTAGATGATACCTGTTGATTCCTGTCATTGAGATATTTCTTGATATACGTCGATATGCATGATTGATTGATCCTGATTGATAGACACTACTCGATATGCATGATTGATTGATCCTGATTGATAGACACTACTCGATATGCATGATTGATTGATCCTGATTGATAGACACTACTCGATATACATGATTGATTGATTCCGATTGATAGAGATACACAGATGATTCCCTGTTGGGATCTCGGCATGTTGCCGACTACTCGGTCACTAGACCGTGAGATTGATCAGTACGACTTGCCACGCATTGCTGTACTTCACGAACATTGCCGGGGTCGCTCCCCGTGGCTATTGTTCTTTACCGGTAAAGTGGTCTGGAGGAAGGACCCGTGAGCCCCAGATAGCACATATGGGTGCGGGGTTATGTCAGTGGGATAGGTGCAGAGAGTGGTATGAGCCTGAGGTCCCCGTGACCAATAATGGCATTGGTTGGGTGCTTGATATTCTTATGATTGATGCATAGATTATATACTCCCATGTTCTAGCATGCTTTTCAGTACTGTCACTTGATTATGCTTCATGCCAGTTCATTTCATATACCAGCTTATGATTGATTACTTGCCTAGTTAGCTTATCTGTGGATTTTGATTATGAGTGGACGTTATGTTTTCCAGCATGTATGATCTACAGTTTTATGATTGATTCCAGTATACTTGCCTGCAGTTCTTATTCTGATTATTAGTAGACCTCTATGCTTTCCAGTTTTTTTCTGTTGACTCTTACTATCCGCAGATTTTAGTACCCAGTAGGTACGATTAGCTGAAGCTCGGCTCGTCGTGCCCACTGGGATGCACTCCGGTGTATCTCACACCCTCGGGTGACTGTTGTAGGTCCGTCGGGTGGTGAGATGTTGGGACGATCCAGTGAGCCGATTACGATAGAGCTGTCCCCATGATTCTAGACAGAGATGACGGAGATCCTTGATGATTTATGCAGACAGTTATTTTCCGCATTTATTCCAGCTCTATTTGTTTTAGACACTTAAAATATTGAGGTGATTTCCGATTCTGAACTATTCCTGCTAACTAGATTAGTAGTTGTACTGAGATATCTGTCGCTGATGACTAGCCTAGCCGTGCATATATAGGGGAGTCTCTGTTCGCGGAATAGAGAGTTTCCTATATGTGTGGCGGTCTGTTACGCCTGTTTTGCAAACTCTGATTTAAATAAAAAAAAAAAAATAATAAAAAAAAAAAAAAATTTCAGACCTGATTTTTAAAACTCGGGGCGTGACATACATATATATATATATATACATACATATATATATATATATATACATACATATATATATATATATATATGTATATATATATATATATATATATATATATATATGTATATATATATATATATATATATATATATATATATATATATATATATATATATATATATATATATATATATATATATATATATATATATATATATATATATATATATATATATATATATATATATATACATACATATATATATAAATATATGTATATACATACATATATATGTATATTTGTATATACATACATATATATAATTATATGTATGTACATACATATATATGTATATATATATATATATATATATATATATATATATATATATATATATATATATATATATATATATATATATATATATATATATTGTAGGTTTTTATATATTTAAGGATCCACAATGATCTAAATAGGTACTATCAAACAACTAGAGGGGGGGTGAATAGGTGTAATACTTATAAAACCAATCTCAGTGCAAAATAAAAACCAATGCGAAAAATAAAAATAGCACATCGAGATATATGTGGAAACTCTAATCCAGGAGAAAAACCACGGGACCAACACGCAATAACAATCCACTAAGAATAGAAGAATAACAAGGTGATTACCGACTCCACGAACTCCAACCCCTCCTTCAACTTCTTCGGATCTTGCGCTTACCGATTGCACGTCCACTGCACACGTTCGAATCCACGAACGCCACTCGAATCCACGAGCACACGTTTAGAATCCACGAAACGCCTTCAACACTTCGAATCCACGATGCTACGTCGAATGCACGACGCAAACTTGTTAAAAGCTTCGATGGTGATCCTTTGCTTAGAATATCATTGAAGAACCATGGATGGAATCTCTAAGCAAAGACTAGATCAATTCGACAAAAGATATGTCTTGGAAGAACCGTCGAATTGACCTAAAAGAGGCTAAAAGAAGAACGATAAAAAACCTAGCCTCTAGAGTTGCTCTCAAGTGTTTTCTTAATTAATCGGTAGTTCTTGAGAAACCCTAAGTGTCTATTTATAGGTTAGAAACCTTTGGAAAGAGATAAGCATAAAAAACTGACTTAACAGAATTTTTCCCGCACGACGGTCCGAACTGGATTGGCTCGTTCCGGACTGTCGTTGTTTTTCAAAAAATTCCTGAAAAAACAAGGTTCGGGGTCCTGAACAGAATTTTCTGTTCCAGACTGGATTTCCTGAAAAAACAGTAGGTTCGGGGTCTCGAACAGAATTTTCTGTTCCTGAATGGATTTCCTGAAAAATACAGTTTTTGACTTTTATGCAATGAAAACTTATCCAAGTGTTTATAAACTACTCAAATGTATTCGGATCACCAAAATTATTTAGTCAAACGTACCTGATCAATCCGAATCCATTTTCCTTGAGATTGATATTTATGATCCATAATTCTTCAACTTCAATCTTCAAGACTCAAAACACTGAGTGTCAACTTAAGCTCTTGTTGAATTTTCTGTAAGTCTTCGATTGCTGATTGACAATTTGATCACTTCAAGACTCCGACACAACTCACGAAATATGCCAACACAAAAAGCCGTAACAATCTCCCCCTTTGGCAATTTCGTGACAAAACCTAAAAATACATAAAACGCTCAAGACACTCATCTTAAACCAAAAAATCGAAACTCGATGTCATCACCAAAACATTGACTTTCCTTGCGTGAAAGATCCAATAAACAAAAATTACATTTGAACCAGTCTTAGAACAAACTCTATGACTTAGGACTTGGAGTCTTAAAGTGATGTAGATCTTGCAAAACAAAACTCCAAACAAATCACAAGTCAGTTGTCAGAAATTAAAGTTATATCCTACATTTGATTCGTCCTTTTGGTTCTTTTTATTTTTCGGCTCCTTTTTCATCATCTCCCCCTATCTCGATGATCTCATCTCCGTCTCCCCCTATCTCGATGATCTCATCTCCGTCATTTCTCTTATCCCCCTTTTTGTCACAAATTGTCAAACAGTGAACATACTAGACAAAAGGAAATCACTAACAGCATTAGTTCATAGAGAAAGAGAGATAAAAGCTCAGTTCCGGTATATAACAAAAATGCAGATTGCATACCGGTAGTCGAAAGCAAAAATCAAATAATTTCTTGAAACAAATCCAGATTTTGAAATATTTGAATTACCGATTTGTATTCCATTAAGAAAATAATTTAAGTGCTTGAAAATAATATGAGATCACATAGATGTCATTCAATCCAATTAATTTTACAAAAATTAAAAAGATTTACTCCGAAATCATGAAAAATAAAGATAAAACATTATAAACCGTTTTTCATATTATACACGTCAAACACAAGTCATCAAAAATAATCTAGAGATCCAAACTCTACCAAGATGTAACGGATTTACAAAGATGACTTACAGAGATTTCCAAATGACATCAATTTGATTTCTACCCTTTCAAATTTGAGATAAGCACTAAAACACCTAAGGGTGGCTCTTTGAGCATCTTTCAACTATCCCACCTTATACAAACCAGGAGATTGTTCAAAATATAAGAACTTTGAATATGAATCTCCGTATGCTTCAACTAAAATTAAAAAAAATATTTTTCAAGCATCAAAACATGTGGTAGCTTCACACACAGACCGGACGACCGGGGTGGCAGCTCTTTCCAACATGTGGTGGTAGTTTTCACCCTCCTTTCGGATGTAACTCTTTCCACATCTTTTGCAATTCATTTCATTACCCTTGTACGAAAATACAATCTCTTATGTGAAAGAATTAAATTCCAAATTTTAGTCTATCGGTTGTCTCATGTTTATCACAAAGAATTCACACAACCGAGATAGATTAATCATCTAAAGATCACACATGCTTACTAAAATTTGATGAATATAATTATCAAAAACTCTTATAATGAAGTATCTTCAAGAATTATGATTATGGAGTAAAGTTGATAATTCATATAAAATTAAATTGGAGTGATTGAAAATGAAACCCTTTTTTATTCAATGCACTTGTTCGTTAAAAATATTTTGTTCAAAAACAAAACAAAAAAAATGAAGAGCATTGAAAACATGTAATGCAGAGATTTAGAAAAATATGCAAGGAAAACCAATCAAAGCATTACATACAGTCATAAGCTATTTAGAACTTAAGACAAGGAAAGATATCACCTTTCCGAATCCAAACTCGTCAGATTTTGGGTTGTCTTGATTCATTGTGGTTGGGAGATGATAGCTTTGACTGTTGATCCACCTTAGATCTTTACCTCGCAATGATCCACTTGTATGATTGATGTTGTGGCTCGGACCTTTGGTGGTTTGAGTGAACTCCTTTGACTTGATGAGTCTTTTGATTCCGTTGAGTTCGCTCCGTAGATGAAGTTGCCAAAGAATTCCTCTTTCTCTTTTTCGGGCACATCTTCATCAAGTGTCCTTCAAGTCCACATTGGTGACAAGTTCTTCCTTTCAATTTAGTTGTAGAACTTGAAGCCTTCACAGTTTGGTTCTTTTTAAATCCCAAACCAACCTTGCTTGTTTGACCTAATCCGGACAAACAATCAAGTTTCTTGGAACCGGTTGAAAGCCTTTGTATGTCGGATTTAAGTTGATGAACTTGCTTGGTCAAAGCTTGGTTGGTGACATGAATTTCCTCAAACTGTTTTTCTAGAAAACCAATCTTGTCCATATATGATTTAGCGTTTGTCTCCTATTGGTTTAGCTTTTCTTGGAGGATTTTATTGTTATCCAATAAACGTTCTCGTTCCTCCTCGAGATCATGAAGTTTTGTCTTTAAAGCATGATTCTCGTCTTTAATCTCAAGTCGTTGCTTCCTCAACTTCTTAATATGCTTGGCCATCTTCTTTGATTCCGTAAGAAGTTGTTGATATGCCTAAACGAGTTCTTCTTCGTCCGACTCCCCCTCACTTGACGACTCTCCATCGGATGTTAATGTTTCATGCAAAATCAAAGGAATAGAGTCAGTGATTAACGATGATAAGCAAACATTAGAAGAGGGAATTTGAGATGCATGAAAAGCAACAACTTTTTCCTCTTTACTTGAGGTCGATTCATTAGAAGTAGAATCGTCCCAAATGTTCGCTTGCAAAGCCTTCTTTTTATATGATTTCGGAGAAGGACAATCCGTTGAAATATGGCCGTAGCCTTTGCATCTATAACATCGGATTTCCCCTTCGAATTCATCTTTTTCCTTAGAAGGTTTTGCAAAGCTTTTGAGGTTAGAGTATTTAGAACCCGATGATCCTTTAGATGGTTTCGAGGATGAAGATCCATCGGTTCGATTCTTCCAAAACTTCCGATGAAATTTCTTTATGATCCGCGCCAATTGTTCTTCAAAATCGGCAAAAGAGATTTCATCGTCGGAACTTGATTCGCCATCTTCTTCCCTTGTCGATTTGAATGCAACACCTGTAAGCTTAGAAGAAGACTTGGAAGAAACTTGATTAGTAGGAAAAGTCATCTCATAAGTTTGTAAAGCACCTACTAATTCCTCTACTCTCATCTCATCCGGATGACTAACGGTTTCAACGGCGGTAACCTTGCCCTAAACCGTTCCGGAAGAGTCCGAAGTATCTTTCTTACAACTTTCGACTCCGGGATCTTTTCTCCTAAATTAGCACAAGTATTGATTATATCTTGAAGTCTTGTGTAATAATCAGTAAATAATTCATGCTCATCCATATGAATTGAGTCAAATTTGTTACGGCATTTTGGTGTTGCCATATTTCGTGAGTCAAGTCTGTGAGTTGAGTCGGAGTCTTAAAGGGATCAAATTGTCAATCAGCAATCAAAGACTTAGAGAAGATTCAACAAGAGCTCAAGTTGACACTCAGTGTCTTGAGTCTTGAAGATTGAAGTTGAAGAATTGTGGATCAGTTACATCAATCTCAAGAAGAAAGTATTCAAGAGGATCAGGTATGTTTAACTAAATAATTTTGGTGATCCGAATACTTTCTTATAGTGTAGAAACACTTGGAAGAATTTTTAATTGCATAAAAATCAAAAACTGGACATGGGACATGTTCAGGATCCGGATCAGACCTTGCAATCCGGATCCCGAAGGGTACTTGTTCATTGGCAATTTCAATCCGGATCCTAGGCCATTCCGATCCGGATCCCGAACATGGGACTTTGCTGAATTGCATGAACGATCCGGATCGGACCTTGCAATCCGGATCCCGAACCCTTGGTTTTATGGAATCGTCAATCTCGTTACGATGATCCGGATCGCAGTAAATCCGATCCGGATCGCCGTCCTGAAAATTTCCAGATAAGGTATTTTTTTGATTCTTATCTCTTTCCAAAGGTTTCTAAACTATAAATAGACATTTAGGGTTTTTCAAAAACGGGGGAGCTACGGCCGATTAATTTATAAAACACTTGAGAGCAACCCTAGAGGCTAGGTTTTCACCGTTCTTCTTAATAGCCTCTTTTAGGTCAATTCGACGGTTCTTCCAAGATCTGTTTTTTGTCGAATTGATCTAATCTTTGCTTAGAGATTTTTTCCCATGGATCTTCATTGATAATCTAAGCGAAGGATCACCATCGAAGTCAATATTCTTATCGACTGAGTTTGCGTCGTGGATTCGACGTGGCATCGTGGATTCGGTGTGCTAAAGGCGTTTCGTGGATTCGAAACGTGTGCTCGTGGATTCGAGTGGCGTTCGTGGATTCGAACGTGTGCAGTGGACGTGCAAAATCGGTGGAGCGCGAGGTCCAAGAAATTGAAGGAGGGGTTAAATCCGTGGAGACGGTAATCACCTTGTTATTCTTCTTTTCTTAGGGATTGTTATTGCGTGGATATCCAACCGGTCAGCGCAAGGTTCGAAGAAGCTGAAGGAGGGGTTGAGTCCGTGGAGTCGGTAATCACCTTGTTATTCTTCTATTCTTAGTGGATTGTTATTGCGTGTTGGTCCCGTGGTTTTTCTCCTGGATTGGAGTTTCCACGTATATCTCGGTGTGCTGTTTTTATTTTCCGCATTGGTTTTTATTTTGCACTGAGTTTTGGTTTTATAAGTATTACACCTATTCACCCCCCCTCTAGTTGTTTGATAGTACCTATTTAGATCCTTGTGGATCCTTTAAAAACCTACAATTGGTATCAGAGCGGGTTCTAAGTTTATCTATCATGTTGGGTGAAAGTGGTAATATTTATAGACCTCATCTTTTTGATGGGACTAATTATGCTTATTGGAAAGTGCGGATGAGAGCTTTTCTCATCGCAATTGATGAGCGGGTATGGCAATCCGTGGAATACGGTTGGGTGCATCCTGTTGAGGAAGTAGGAAATTCTACTACCCCAAAACCTCGCTCTAGATGGTCCAAAGAGGAATTTGAAAGATCTTCTTATAATGGGAAAGGTATGAACGCTTTATTTAATTCTCTTTCCTCGACTGAGTTCACACGAATTTTCGCATGTGAAACCGCGAAGGAAATTTGGGATATTCTCAAAATTACACATGAGGGTACTAATCTTGTAAAAATTCAAAAGCTCCAGATGCTTACAAGTCAATTTGACTCTATTCATATGGAAGAGCATGAATTGTTTACAGATTATTACACTAGACTTCAAGATGTAATTAATACATGTGCTAATTTAGGAGAAAAGATCCCGGAGTCGAAAATTGTAAGAAAGATACTTCGGACTCTTCCGGAACGGTTTAGGGCAAAGGTTACCGCCATTGAAACCGTTAGTCATCCGGATGAGATGAGTGTAGAGGAATTAGTAGGTGCTTTGCAAACTTATGAAATGACTTTTCCTACTAATCAAGTTTCTTCCAAGTCTTCTTCTAAGCTTACAGGTATTGCATTCAAATCAACAAAGGAAGAAAATAGCGAATCAAGTTCCGACGATGAAATCTCTTTTGCCGATTTTGAAGAACAATTGGCGCGGATCACAAAGAAATTTCGTCGGAAGTTTTGGAAGAATTGAACCGATGGATCTTCATCCACGAAACCTTCTAAAGGATCATCGGGTTCTAAATCCTCTAACCTCAAAAGCTTTGCAAAACCTTCTAAAGAAAAAGAAAAAGATGATTTCGAAGGGGAAATCCAATGCTATAGATGCAAAGGCTACGGCCATTTTTCAACGGAATGTCCTTCTCCGAAATCATATAAAAAGAAGGCTTTGCAAGCGAAAACTTGGGACGATTCTACTTCTAATGAATCGACCTCAAGTAAAGAGGAAAAAGTCGTTGCCTTACATGCCTCTCATATTCCCTCTTCTAATGTTTGTTTATCATCGTTAATCACTGGCTCTATTCCTTTGATTTTGCATGAAACATCAACATCCAACGGAGAGTCATCAAGTGAGGGAGAGTCGGACGAAGAAGAACTCGTTGAGGCATGTCAACAACTTCTTGCGGAATCTAAGAAGATGGCCAAGCATATCAAGAAGTTGAGGAAGCAACGACTTGAGAATCAAGACGAGAATCATGCTTTAAAGATCAAACTTCATGATCTCGAGGAGGAACGAGAGCGTTTGTTGGATAATAATAAAATCCTCCAGGAAAAGATAAATCAATCGGAAACGATCGTTAATTCCCATATTAACAAGATTGATTTTCTAGAAAAACAGTTTGAGGAGATTCATATCACCAACCAAGCTTTGACCAAGCAAGTTCATGAACTTAAATCCGACATACAAAGGCTTTCAACTGGTTTCAAGAAACTTGATTGTATGTCCGGATTAGGTCAATCAAGCAAGGTTGGTTTGGGATTTAAAAAGAACCAAACTGTGAAGGCTTCAAGTTCCACAACTAAATTGAAAGGAAGAACTTGTCACCTATGTGGACTTGAAGGACATTTGGTGAAGGATTGCCCGAAAAAGAGAAAGAAGAACTCTTCGGCAACTTCATCTACGGAGCGAACTCAACGGAATCAAAAGACACATCAAGTCAAACGAGTTCACTCAACCCACCAAAGGTCCGAGCCACAATATCAATCATACAAGTGGATCACTACGAGGCAAAGACCTAAGGTGAATCAACAGTCAAAGCGGACAACCCCCGGCCACAACGAATCAAGACAACCCAAAATCCAGCGATTTTGGATTCGGAAAGGTGATATCTTTCCTTGTCTTAAGTTCTAAATAGCTTATGGCTGTATGTAATGCTTTGATTGGTTTTCTCCTCATATTTTTCTTAATCTTTGCATTACATGTTTTTTCAATGCTCTTGGTTTTATGTTTTGTTTTAAAACAAAAGGTTTTTAATGAACAAGTGCATTGAATAAAAAAAAAAGCGGCTTTACGTTTATTCACTCCAAATTAACTTTATATGGATTATCAACTTTACTCCATAATCATAATCTTGAAGATACTTCATTATAGGAGTTTTTGATATTATAAGCATCAAATTTTAGAAATCATGTGTGATCTTTAGATGCTTAATCTATCTCGGTTGTGTGAATTCATTGTGATAAACGTGAGACAACCGATAGACTAAAATTTGGGATATAATTCTTTCACGTAAGAGATTGCATTCTTACAAGGGTATTGAAATAATTTGCAAAAGATGTGGAAAGAGTTACATCCGAAAGGAGTGTGAAAACTACCACCACATGTTGGAAAGAGCTGCCACCCCGGTCGTCCGGTCTGTGTGTGAAGCTACCACATGTTTTGATGCTTGAAAAATATTTCTTAAAATTTTTAGTTGAAGCATTTGGAGATTTATATGCAAAGTTCTTATATTTTGAACAATCTCCTGGTTGGTATAAGGTGGGATAGTTGAAAGATGCTCAAAGAGCCACCCTTAGGTATTTTAGTGCTTATCTCAAATTTGAAAGGGTAAGAAATCAAATTGATGTCATTTGGAAATCTCTGTAAGTCATCTTTGTACATCCGTTACATCTTGATAGACTTTGGATCTCAAGATTATTTTTGATGACTTGTGTTTGATGAATATAACATGAAAAACGGTTTATAATGTTTTACCTTTATTTTTCATGATTTTGGAGTAAATCTTTTTAATTTTGTGAAATTAATTGGATTGAATGACATCTGTGTGAATTCCCTGTTTAAAGCACTTAAATTGATTTCTTGATGGAATACAAATCGGTATTTGAAAAGATTCTAAAATCTGGATTTGTTTCAATAAATTAATTGATTTTTTCTTTCTGGTACAGGTACGCAATCTGCATTTTTGTTATATACCAGAACTGAGCTTTTATCTCTCTTTCTCTATGAACTAATGTTGTTAGTGATTTCCTTTTGTCTAGTATGTTCACTGTTTGACAAAAGGGGGAGAACAGAAATTAATGATCGTATCACAAAGGGAGAGAACATAAATGCTCAAGACAGGGGGAGAACATGGAGAACATGGAGAACATGTTAGAGATGCTCTTGATAGGGGGAGATAAAGAAAGGACTGAAAGAGCCGAAAAACAAATGAACTAAAAGGACGAATCAAATGAAGGACTTTAATTTCTAACGACTAACGTTTGATTTTGTTTGGAGTTTTGTTTTGCAGGAATTACATCACTTTAAGACTCCAAATCCTAAGTCATAGAGTATGTTCTAGGACTGTTTGGTTCAAATGTAATTTTGTATTTATTGGATCTTTCACGCAAAGAAAATCAATGTTTTGGTGATAACATTGAATTTCGACTTTTTGGTTTAAGATGAGTGACTTGAGCGCTTTTATGTATTTTTGGGTTTTGTCACGAAATTGCCAAAGGGGGAGATTGTTACGGCATTTTGGTGTTGGCATATTTCGTGAGTCAAGTCTGTGAGTTGAGTCGGAGTCTTAAAGGGATCAAATTGTCAATCAGCAATCAAAGACTTAGAGAAGATTCAACAAGAGCTCAAGTTGACACTCAGTGTCTTGAGTCTTGAAGATTGAAGTTGAAGAATTGTGGATCAGTTACATCAATCTCAAGAAGAAAGTATTCAAGAGGATCAGGTATGTTTAACTAAATAATTTTGGTGATCCGAATACTTTCTTATAGTGTAGAAACACTTGGAAGAATTTTTAATTGCATAAAAATCAAAAACTGGACATGGGACATGTTCAGGATCCGGATCAGACCTTGCAATCCGGATCCCGAAGGGTACTTGTTCATTGGCAATTTCAATCCGGATCCTAGGCCATTCCGATCCGGATCCCGAACATGGGACTTTGCTGAATTGCATGAACGATCCGGATCGGACCTTGCAATCCGGATCCCGAACCCTTGGTTTTCTGGAATCGTCAATCTCGTTACGACGATCCGGATCGCAGTAAATCCGATCCGGATCGCCGTCCTGAAAATTTCCAGATAATGTATGTTTTTGATTCTTATCTCTTTCCAAAGGTTTCTAAACTATAAATAGACATTTAGGGTTTCTCAAAAACGGGGGAGCTACGGCTGATTAATTTATAAAACACTTGAGAGCAACCCTAGAGGCTAGGTTTTCACTGTTCTTCTTAATAGCCTCTTTTAGGTCAATTCGACGGTTCTTCCAAGATCTGTTTTTTGTCGAATTGATCTAATCTTTGCTTAGAGATTTTTTCCCATGGATCTTCATTGATAATCTAAGCGAAGGATCACCATCGAAGTCAATATTCTTATCGACTGAGTTTGCGTCGTGGATTCGACGTGGCATCGTGGATTCGGTGTGCTAAAGGCGTTTCGTGGATTCGAAACGTGTGCTCGTGGATTCGAGTGGCGTTCGTGGATTCGAATGTGTGCAGTGGACGTGCAAAATCGGTGGAGCGCGAGGTCCAAGAAATTGAAGGAGGGGTTAAATCCGTGGAGACGGTAATCACCTTGTTATTCTTCTTTTCTTAGGGATTGTTATTGCGTGGATATCCAACCGGTCAGCGCAAGGTCCGAAGAAGCTGAAGGAGGGGTTGAGTCCGTGGAGTCGGTAATCACCTTGTTATTCTTCTATTCTTAGTGGATTGTTATTGCGTGTTGGTCCCGTGGTTTTTCTCCTGGATTGGAGTTTCCACGTATATCTCGGTGTGCTGTTTTTATTTTCCGCATTGGTTTTTATTTTGCATTGAGTTTTGGTTTTATAAGTATTACACCTATTCACCCCCCCTCT
>CM055064.1:13009445-13079445 GCA_029204045.2 Tillandsia leiboldiana | reverse complement strand
CCGATTTTTGTGGCAGCGCGTTCACGAGAGGTACACCTTCGATTTCCGTGTTGATGTTTGGGACAGCGGTGGTGTATTGTTGGGATTTCTCGGCCTACGGGCATCGGATCGGGGAGTGTGAGAACTCGATCGGCATCTACGCTTCGAGAGGAATGCGACCGTATTTTTATCAAATTTTTCTGAGGTTGCTTCGAAGCTGATATTTCCATTTTTTTCTGGATTGAATGCTACAGATTATCGATCGTGGGAAGTTTTGGCTCGTCGCGGTGTTTTATTTGTTTCTTGGCCTACAGGCGTCGAAACAGGACGTGGGAGTACTCGTTTTGCATCTACTCGTCGCTAGGATCGCGGTTATTTTTCTGGAATTTTCCGAGGTCATCTAGCAGGTGAAATTTTACCATCTTCTGGACTGTTTGCGCGGACAGCGGCTTTGTGACAATTATGGGATTAATTGTGCACCGTGTTGGTTGTTGTTGCAGTTTTCGCGGTGAGCCGTGGTTTTCCTTGAGGGAGGGCGAGTTTGGAGCTGTGCTTCGCGTGCTTTGCGATTGAGGTGGGTGGTTGTTGTTTACCTCTATTTCGACATGCTCACTATGTAAGACTCATGAATTTTAAATTAAAATGATGAAATCCAAAAGATCTGGGTTGACCTATTTGGTCAATCGCCAGTGTGCAAGTTGCACTATTTAGCAGGCAAAAAGGCTATTTTCCAATCCGGACATAATCTTGGAAATTCGAGATGACCATTACGATCGTCTCGTCGAACTGAGCGAGATTCATATTCAGCACTTTCCGATCTGACGGTCGGATCTTCCAGAAATTGGTGAAGAAGCGGGTGAAATAGCCGCAACCAATTTAACAGTGTTTGCGCACAGTGCTATTAGTGATTACTGTAGATGAATAGTAGACCCCAATTTCGGGACTCCGGCGGTTGCAATGTTGACCAATTCACTGTCCGAAATCCGAATATAGTGATCCAGGTAGTCGATTTGATCGGTTTCGTCGTTCTGAACGCCATGGCGCTGACGGAATTTTCGTTTGACGCCCCTAGGGTCTCGAAAAGCGTGAAATAAGGCGGAAAATACGGTATTTTGCACAATAACCCTCTATAATATGCCTCGAATTGCGTGCCACCTTTGTGGTGAGGGACCTTGATGCAAAGGAAAGATGCTGTGAGGGACTAAGCACTGAATATCATTAGATGGAGGGCCAAAGTGCAAAGTTGCATGTGTACACTACTTATACACTACGAGCTAGGGCATCTTCAAAGAAACCTAAACCCTGAGCCAGCCTAGCCGCAACCCTCAACAACTTCCCCCCTCTCTGCCGCGCTCCCCGGAACCTCCCCGCACCGGCCGCCGCCTCTCCGTCGCCGGAGAAGAAAGGATCAAGACACCTTCTTGATCTCGGGTTGTTGGGGAGGTGGTGCTTGGGAGGATCCTTGTTGGGCAAAGCATTTCCTAAGGTGTCCCCTGTGAAGCCGCAGCCGAGCCCGGGGTGAACCGACGCCTGGCTCCGCCCTGCGCCGCCGCGGGGAGATCTCTCTCCTTTCCTTCCTCCGGCAAGGTGAGTTCTTGGAAACTTTTCTTTCTAGCTTGCCCAAGAACCTGTGCAGTCACCTTCTGACCTCCAGAGGATCATCCTCGTGCAGCCTTAAGGCTCCCGGTGCTCCGGGTAACCGGTCGAGGAACCCCGACGCCGGAAATTATCATTTTGGCCGCCGTCAGCCGCCGCCGGCATCCGATCGTCAAACCCCAGATCATCACCGTTGAGACCGACCCTCTTGTCGACTGCAGAGCCTCCCCAGGGTTGGAGGGCCATCGGTTGGGGATCGGACGCGATCAGCCGTGCCCTAGAAACCGGGTTTTCTCCACACCGGCCGATCGTCGCCGTCCGGCACCGCCGCTTGCTCAAGACGCCGGACACCTCTGCAGGAAGCATCCTGGTGTGGTGGAGAGCAACCTGGTCCAGGTCGCACCGGCCCGGAGCCACCCGGCCGGAATCCGCCATTAGAGGCCATCGAAGCTTCACCGAGCTCCGCCGCCGCGCCTTGCCGTCGCCTCCAGACTTTCGGCAACTATGCAGGTAGGCTCACTTGATCATTGTAAGATGAATGGCAGCATTGCATGGCCTCCCTAACGTCGGGCTTTTGATGTCCAGAGTTGTACCCGAGAAGCAAGTGAACTCGGCCTCCGGCCAGCTCCGGCGATCCGGGCTTCGGCCACCCCTACAGGTAAGACCTAGATGCCTTATATATGCTTCCCATCATTTTGGTTTAGGTCTGGGGCACCCCTGTAGCTCGGTTTTCCTTCTTGCACCCGAATTACCTATTTTGGGTTGGTCTCCGGCCGCCGCCGCCTCCGGCCGCCGGGGCTCGACCCGACATGGATCAGTCCTCATCTGGGACCCCTAGCTAACTGCTGCTCACCTTGGTTGCTGACAGAACAAGGTTGCATTGGAGCTTCACCAATCCGAGCTCTAGCCGATTTTCGGGTGTTGCTCCGGCCACTGTTCCGGCCGATCTCCGGCAAGCCTCAGGTGAGCCCCATCACCTTTAGTCCTTATTGAATGCCATGCTCTAGCTGAACCTCATTTTGATCAAGCATAAACAAGTTTAAGCATAGTTGCTAATTGGACCCAAAAGAGTTTATGGGCCAACTTTGTAATCGGGTCCCGTGCCAGCCCAAGCTTGTGAGCACGGCCTGGGTCTTGTCGTAACGGACGCGCTAAAATTTACGACGCAGTTTTTGGACCCCCAGATTTTAAGAACGAGTCGAAACAAGCCGAAAACGTAGCATTTTAATGCAAATTAAGAACTGTTATGGACCAAAAGGTAAAATGAGCATACTAGCTGTCTTTAAACAGTGTTTTCACACCCACTGGGCACGTTGTTAGAGTCCCGTGGACTCTTGCTAATCGGAAATCGGATTTTATTCAATAAATCGGCGATATTGCTCCTTATTAGCGTCGCATTACTGTTGTGTCATCGGGATGGGTTTGTGTGAGTCTATTACTGATTCTAGTCCCTTGTTCAGGGCCCAGTTGTTCAGCACCAGCCTCCCAGTAGCTGTGCGGGAGTTCGTGGATCGGCCTACACTCAGGTGGGTTATCTTAGGTCCGGGCTTTATCTTTTTGGCCCTCTGGTTGCTTTAGTCCAGTCGGACACCTGTTTTTGTTTAGTCCCGATGATTTGATCTATATGCCATATGATCTTCCTGATAGACTTTGATCTCCTTAGACATATCATGTATACCTGCTCGTCAGCTTCTATATCTTGATACATAGATTTGCATGATCTGATTATGCTCATTGATTCCCGTCGATTGTTATACTTGCTTGATATTCAGATAGGCATGATAGATCTTGATCGATATGATAGATGATCTACCTGTTGGGATCTCGGCTTATTGCCGATTACCCGGTCAGTGGACCGAGAGCTTGAGAATTTGCATTATGATCGCCCGCACCGTTGTTCTTCACGTACACTAGCGGGCTGATCCCTCGCAGTGGTGTACTTTACCGGTAAAGTGGTCAGCAGTGGCGACCCGTGACCCCCAGGGGGGAATGTCAACCAGGTGGTGCCAGGTGGGCAGTTTGCCTGAGGTCCTCGTGACCAATAGAGGCATATGATTGGGTACTTGATATTCTTGTGATTGATGCACAGCTTTTATACTTCCATGTTCTAGCATGCCTATTGCAGTACCTATTATTGTTCAGTACATTTCGATTATCAGTGGTTTTGCCTGAGGTCTTCGTGACCAATAGTGGCATTGATGAGTACTTGATATTCTGGTGATTGATGCATAGCTCATATACTTTCTTGTACTAGCATGCTTTACTTCAGTTAGACTTGATTACCACCATGATTAATTCTGATATTCTTTATACCCGCATATGCACAGTATTATGATTATGATGCATTCCTCTAGTAGGACTGGCACCGATTAGCAGTACCCTTGCTTTATTTTCCCGATAGGGCACTCGTTATATACAGTATTATGATTATACTTCCTGCCAGTTTGTTTCATGTATCTACTATTTGATTTTTAGTAGACCTGTTATTTGATCACTCAGTCGTCTGCTCGATATTATACAGCCATTGATTTCCAGCATTTATTATCTGCAGTCCCCTTATGCCTGATTATGACATTTATATCCTGATTTCCAGCATTTATCTTCAGCAGTTTCCCTATGCTTGATTATCTGACTATTTCAGTTATCTGTGGATTTTTGTTGATTATCAGTAGATCTTATTTGTTATTCAGCTTTACCCTATGATTTTTACTATCCGCAGATTATTGTACCCAGTAGGTACGATTAGCTATTTCTCGGCTCGTCTTGCCCACTGGGATACACTCCGGTGTGTCTCACACCCTCGGGTGATTGTTTTTCAGGTCGCTTGGGTGATGGGATGTCGAGACACGTTGGTGAGACTATGGCAATAGTATCGACCCATATGTAGTCAGTATATTTCTTTTTCCGCATTTCAGTTTAATTACTTAGTATAGATGGACTAGTTTTGTATGCGTAGTTTAGACTACTCTGGTATTGACTGATTGTGATTAGCCGTGCATGTATAGGAAAGGCTCTGTCCAGTTGGGCAGGGAATTTACTATACATGTGGCGGTCTGTTACGCCCGGTTTGCGAACTCTGATTTATAAAAAAAAAAAAAAGAAAAAAAAATTTAGCCTGCTTTTCAAAACTCGGGGCGTGACAGATTATATGGTATCAGAGCAATAGGTATACGGTACCTAGGAAAGATGGATTAGGAACTGGTTAGGATGAACCCTAGGATGACTTGTCACGTGAGAGCGCTGGGGTATGTTGAGTATTGGGGTTAGAAACACAGGCTATAACTAGTGGAGTCTGTTTCTAACCTGACTGCATCGTTGCAGCGATGGCATGTCCTCCTGGTCGTGGGCGAGGACGGGGTGCGGGTACAGGCCGAGGAGTCGGCCGACCACCCAGGGTGCCGAGCGAGCCCGTTGATCAGGGCCGCATGGAGCGACTAGAGGCTCAGGTGACGACCCTGGCGGGGATGTTCCAACACTTTATGCAGCAGCAGACAGCTGCTCCTTCCCCACCTGGTCCCCCACCCGTCGTTCCAGCTGCTACATCGCCGGTCGCACCCCCTGTTGCACCGGCCGCTGCCGAGCCTACGGGTTTAGCGGAACCCGCTGCTGACCCCGTACCACCACCTGCGGGGCCCTTTCCAGATGTTGTTGCGGCATCTTGCGCAGTACCGGGGGTTGCTACTGCCCCGGCTGCCACTGCTTCGACAGCGTCTGCTTCCTTCCGTTCTGTTTCCTTCGCTGCTGATTCGGCAGCCAATTCTGAAGCTGATCAAGCGAAAAGGACGCGAGCAAAGGCGGCTCTACTGGAATTCAAGAAATTCAAGCCGCAGACATTTGACGGCAAGGACGACGATCATTGGGCGGTCGAGCAATGGATCGACCACATGAAAAAACTCTTCCAAGATGTGTACACAGAAGAACGTGACAAAGTACACATCACCGTTCATTGCTTAGAGGGTCGGGCGTCCAAGTGGTGGAGACGTCACCGAGAGCGCCATTTCGTGGGTCCATCTGAACCTACCTGGGAAGATTTCAAGGCTGCCATGTACCAGCACCATCTGAAGGAGACCACCAAGGAGGGTCTCAAGCGTGAACTGGAGAATATCAAGCAGGGCGACAAGAGCGTCCGTGAGTACGAGCAGGAGTTCCTGCGCATTGCCGATCTGGTTCCCCAGGCAGTGCGCGAGGAACGCCGCAAGGTACGACTCTTCACGTAGGGATTGAGGCACGAGATCCGCCGCCAGATCTCCTCCCACTTATCTACCGACTTCGACAACTGCGTGGAGTGGTGTCTAGCCATCGAGGCTGAGGTCCAGATCTCCCACGCCGAGCGGAATGCGGCGGACAGGGACAAGGGCAAGAAGAGGGTTCTTCTGAGAGCGGCGGTGGACATTATAACCAGAACAAGAAGGCGAAGCCGTCCCGGCCTTGTGTCTTCTGTGGGGGTACCCACCGGGCGAACCACTGCGATCAGAGGCATGGCCGATGTTACACATGTGGCCAACATGGACATGTTTCAGCAACGTGCCCGCAGGGTTCCGCACCTGGGCAGATCACAGCCCCTGTACCTGCACCTTCACAACGACGACAAGGACCGGCGCCTAGTTCTGCTTCATCTGGGCGTCCCCCTCTACCTCGACCACCTACTGGAGGGTATCAGTCAGCAGGTGGACGCGTTTTTGCATTGACTCGGGGAGAGCCAGCGGAGGAAAACCCGACAACTGACTTTGTAGCTCTCGAATAAAACTGTTTTAAGTTGTAAGTTTCAGGGACGAAACTTCTTTTAAGTTGTAAGTGATATAAGACTCATGAATTTTATATTAAAATGATGAAATCCAAAAGATCTGGGTTGACCTATTTGGTCAATCGCCAGTGTGCAAGTTGCACTATTTAGCAGGCAAAAAGGCTATTTTCCAATCCGGACATAATCTTGGAAATCCGAGATGACCATTACGATCATCTCGTCGAACTGAGCGAGATTCATATTCAGCACTTTCCGATCTGACGGTCGGATCTTCCAAAAATTGGTGAAGAAGCGGGTGAAATATCCGCGACCAATTTAACAGTGTTTGCGCACAGTGCTATTAGTGATTACTGTAGATGAACAGTAGACCCCAATTTCGGGACTCCGGCGGTTGCAATGTTGACCAATTCACTGTCCGAAATCCGAATATAGTGATCCAGGTAGTCGATTTGATCGGTTTTGTCGTTCTGAACGCAATGGCGCTGACGGAATTTCCATTTGACGCCCCTAGGGTCTCGAAAAGCGTGAAATAAGGCAGAAAATACGGTATTTTGCATAATAACCCTTTATATTATGCCTCGAATTGCGTGCCACCTTTGTGGTGAGGGACCTTGATGCAAAGGAAAGATGCTGTGAGGGACTAAGCACTGAATATCATTAGATGGAGGGCCAAAGTTCAAAGTTGCATGTGTACACTACTTATACACTACGAGCTAGGACATCTTCAAAGAAACCTAAACCCTGAGCCAGCCTAGCCGCAACCCTCAACAACTTTCCCCCTCTCTGCCGCGCTCCCCGGAACCTCCCCGCACCGGCCGCTGCCTCTCCGTCGCCGGAGAAGAAAGGATCAAGACCCCTTCTTGATCTCGGGTTGTTGGGGAGGTGGTGCTTGGGAGGATCCTTGTTGGGCAAAGCGTTTCCTGAGGTGTCCCCTATGAAGCCGCAGCCGAGCCCGGGGTGAACCGACGCCTGGCTCCGCCCTGCGCCGCCGCGGGGAGATCTCTCTCCTTTCCTTCCTCCGGCAAGGTGAGTTCTTGGAAACTTTTCTTTCTAGCTTGCCCAAGAACCTGTGCAGTCACCTTCTGACCTCCAGAGGATCATCCTCGGGCAGCCTTAAGGCTCCCGATGCTCCGGGTAACCGGCCGAGGAACCCCGACGCCGGAAATTATCATTTTGGCCGCCGTCAGCCGCCGCCGGCATCCGATCGTCAAACCCCAGATCATCACCGTTGAGACCGACCCTCTTGTCGACTGCAGAGCCTCCCCAGGGTTGGAGGGCCATCGGTTGGGGATCGGACGCGATCGGCCGTGCCCTAGAAACCGAGTTTTCTCCACACCGGCGGATCGTCGCCGTCCGGCACCGCCGCTTGCTCCAGACACTGGACACCTCTGCAGGAAGCATCCTGGTGTGGTGGAGAGCAACCTGGTCCAGGTCGCACCGGCCCGGAGCCACCCGGCCGGAATTCGCCATTAGAGGCCATCGAAGCTTCACCGAGCTCCGCCGCCGCGCCTTGCCGTCGCCTCCAGACTTTCGGCAACTGTGCAGGTAGGCTCACTTGACCATTGTAAGATGAATGGCAGCATTGCATGGCCTCCCTAACGTCGGGCTTTTGATGTCCAGAGTTGCACCCGAGAAGCAAGTGAACTCGGCCTCCGGCCAGCTCCGGCGATCCGGGCTTCGGCCACCCCTACAGGTAAGACCTAGATGCCTTATATATGCTTCCCATCATTTTGGTTTAGGTCTGGGGCACCCCTGTAGCTCGGTTTTCCTTCTTCCACCCGAATTACCTATTTTGGGTTGGTCTCCGGCCGCCGCCGCCTCCGGCCGCCGGGGCTCGACCCGACATGGATCAGTCCTCATCTGGGACCCCTAGCTAACTGCTGCTCACCTTGGTTGCTGACAGAACAAGGTTGCATTGGAGCTTCACCAATCCGAGCTCTAGCCGATTTTCGGGTGTTGCTCCGGCCACTGTTCCGGCCGATCTCCGGCAAGCCTCAGGTGAGCCCCATCACCTTTAGTCCTTATTGAATGCCATGCTCTAGCTGGACCTCATTTTGATCAAGCATAAACAAGTTTAAGCATAGTTGCTAATTGGACCCAAAAGAGTTTATGGGCCAACTTTGTAATCGGGTCCCGTGCCAGCCCAAGCTTGTGAGCACGGCCTGGGTCTTGTCGTAACGGACGCGCTGAAATTTACGGCGCAGCTTTTGGACCCCCGGATTTTAAGAACGAGTCGAAACAAGCCGAAAACGTAGCATTTTAATGCAAATTAAGAACTGTTATGGACCAAAAGGTAAAATGAGCATACTAGCTATCTTTAAACAGTGTTTTCACACCCACTGGGCACGTTGTTAGTGTCCCGTGGACTCTCGCTAATCGGAAATCGGATTTTATTCAATAAATCGGCGATATTGCTCCTTATTAGCGTCGCATTACTGTTGTGTCATCGGGATGGGTTTGTGTGAGTCTATTACTGATTCTAGTCCCTTGTTCAGGGCCCAGTTGTTCAGCACCAGCCTCCCAGTAGCTGTGCGGGAGTTCGTGGATCGGCCTACACTCGGGTGGGTTATCTTCGGTCCGGGCTTTATCTTTTCGGCCCTCTGGTTGCTTTAGTCCAGTCGGACACCTGTTTTTGTTTAGTCCCGATGATTTGATCTATATGCCATATGATCTTCCTGATAGACTTTGATCTCCTTAGACATATCATGTATACCTGCTCGTCAGCTTCTATATCTTGATACATAGATTTGCATGATCTGATTATGCCCATTGATTCCCGTCGATTGTTATACTTGCTTGATATTCAGATAGGCATGATAGATCTTGATCGATATGATAGATGATTTCCCTGTTGGGATCTCGGCTTATTGCCGATTACCCGGTCAGTGGACCGAGAGCTTGAGCATTTGCATTATGATCGCCCGCACCGTTGTTCTTCACGTACACTAGCGGGCTGATCCCTCGCAGTGGTGTACTTTACCGGTAAAGTGGTCAGCAGTGGCGACCCGTGACCCCCAGGGGGGAATGTCAACCAGGTGGTGCCAGGTGGGCAGTTTGCCTGAGGTCCTCGTGACTAATAGAGGCATATGATTGGGTACTTGATATTCTTGTGATTGATGCACAGCTTTTATACTTCCATGTTCTAGCATGCCTATTGCAGTACCTATTATTGTTCAGTACATTTCGATTATCAGTGGTTTTGCCTGAGGTCTTCGTGACCAATAGTTGCATTGATGAGTACTTGATATTCTGGTGATTGATGCATAGCTCATATACTTTCTTGTACTAGCATGCTTTACTTCAGTTAGACTTGATTACCACCATGATTAATTCTGATATTCTTTATACCCGCATATGCACAGTATTATGATTATGATGCATTCCTCTAGTAGGACTGGCACCGATTAGCAGTACCCTTGCTTTATTTTCCCGATAGGGTACTCGTTATATACAGTATTATGATTATACTTCCTGCCAGTTTGTTTCATGTATCTACTATTTGATTTTTAGTAGACCTGTTATTTGATCACTCAGTCGTCTGCTCGATATTATACAGCCATTGATTTCCAGCATTTATTATCTGCAGTCCCCTTATGCCTGATTATGACAGTTATATCCTGATTTCCAGCGTTTATCTTCAGCAGTTTCCCTATGTTTGATTATCTGACTATTTCAGTTATCTGTGGATTTTTGTTGATTATCAGCAGATCTTATTTGTTATTCAGCTTTACCCTATGATTTTTACTATCCACAGATTATTGTACCCAGTAGGTACGATTAGCTATTTCTCGGCTCGTCGTGCCCACTGGGATACACTCCGGTGTGTCTCACACCCTCGGGTGACTATTTTTCAGGTCGCTTGGGTGATGGGATGTCGGGACATGTTGGTGAGACGATGGCAATAGTATCGACCCATATGTAGTTAGTATATTTCTTTTTCCGCATTTCAGTTTACTTAGTATAGATGGACTAGTTTTGTATGCGTAGTTTAGACTACTCTGGTATTGACTGATTGTGATTAGCCGTGCATGTATAGGAAAGGCTCTGTCCAGTTGGGTAGGGAATTTACTATACATGTGGCGGTCTGTTACGCCTGGTTTGCGAACTCTGATTAAAAAAAAAAAAAAAAAAAAAAAAAAAAAAAAAAAAAAAAAAAATAGCCTGTTTTTCAAAACTCGGGGCGTGACACACTAGGAGTATTAGAGTGATCCCCCCTGTGTTAGGATTATTGATTAGCACTTGTTGATGGAAATTATGCATGCTTGTATGGTTATACCGTTTGCTATGTTAGCACTTAACCTTGTATGTGGAATTGAATATTAAATTGGGACAAAGTGATTTATCCTGTTAGTGGGTACTACTTGAGGATATTATGGACATGCATAGGTGGATGGTGGTTATGACCGATGACTTATTCTTTGCGAGATTATTGCATGATAATCCTTCTTTTATCTTTCTTGAGAACACTTGTATTCTTGTATGGACATCTAGATAGGCCATCTTTTACTGCTACACTGTCATGTTGGGATCTGACTTAGGAGAAACCATGATTGTTCTTTTCTCATTTCTTTCTAGTCTCTAGATACATGTTGCTCGGGTTCGAGCAGGGGTTTGGGATAGTGTAGCCGGGGCCTCGATTATGGGGTATTGCGGCAACCGCGGATATTAGGCGGTTGACCGGGTGTCGGTTATTGGACTTGATTGTGGATTATGGGGTATTGCGGCAGCCGCGGATATTGGGCGGTTGACCGGGTGTCGTTTATTGGACTTGATTGTGGATTATGGGGTATTGCGGCAATCGCGGATGTTGGGCGGTTGACCGGGTGTCGGTTATTGGACTTGATTGTGGATTGTGGGGTATTACGGTAATCGCGGATATTGGGCGGTTGACCGATGTTTACTTATGTATCAGATTGGGGATCGGGGTTTCTTTAGTGGAGGGATTTGTTCCACTTGAGCATAGTAGTGATCCAGTCCGGCTTTTATGATACTTGTGACATGGTTACTTTCCTCGTGTGGGTAGCTCCCCTCGAGTTCCCCTCCGGAGCGTTGGGGTCAGACAGTTATTGGGTTTTGCCATCACATCAGCGCGGCTTTACTTGCCCGATGATGAGGGTGGCAGCAGACAGTTATTGAGTTTTGCCATCACATCGGCGCGGCTTTACTTGCCCGATGATGAGGGCGGCAGCAGGCAGTACCAGTTTTTACTGGTGGATAGATTGGGTTTATCTGGACGGTTCTTGTTACTAATGCATACATACGGTTATTCCATTCTGGGACTGCATTTAGAGGCATAGTAGTGGTAGTTTCTTTTTTCAGCAGTTTTATTGCTTACCACTCTTCTTTCCCTTTTTGACTCTGGTAGACCTAGTGGGTGCGTCGGAGTTTGAGGCTTTACCCACTAGGGGAGGCTATTGGTTTACTAGTAGTTCTCACCCCCATTCTCCTTTTCCTCTTTTTCTTCCCCTTTGTTTTGCAAAGTCTTTTGCGGGTGTTGCTGGGCGTACAACGGCAGATCGAGGAGAGAGGATAGATGAGTAGATAGATCTCCTGGCAGGATGAGAGAGTTTAGTTGGACTTTGGTTGTACCCATTTTTCTCAGACTGTGATACTTTTACTTTTGAGGTCTGGCTTTAGCCAGCTGGTTGTATATTTTTGGTGAGCTGGAAGAGACAGATGTATCATTTTTATAGATGTACCGTATTTTACTTCCAGTTTCAGTCTGAGATGTAGTAGTTTTTAGTTCAGCTATGTTTTTATGCTCTTTTATTATATCTCTTATATATCTGAGCAGGTTACCGGCGCTTCGTGTACGCGGGAAATTCCGTGTGCACGACAGATCTATGGATGGCCCCAGGTTCTAGTTTACACTCGGGGCGTGACACACCTGCACTCAAAGTCGTTAACTCTATCTAAGAGCGGAGGACAACAAAACTAGGGGTGAAGCTTACGGGGTGACGAGCCCTGTCTATAAAACAACACCTCCATCTGGGCCGGCAAACTGAAGTACTTAGGATTTTGATCCCTGTCTAAGAACTGCAGTGCCACACGAGCTATAGTCACATATGCACTACCCTATCCAGAAGGGCAACAATAATGCAAGTATCCAAATGATGACCAATCAAGCATGATAAATATCAAAAGACCAATCAAGTATGATATGTGTCCATGTATAAGCTGATATACTGAACTGTATAACTGAAACTGTACAGCAAAAGCTGTATAACTGAACCTGTACTCCTATTCTAACATGCAATGTAGAACATGAAAAACTGATATAAACAGAATTGATAACTAATGACCAATCAGGCATGGCATATGTCCAGATATATATCTACTGATACTGAAAGCAAAATGCATAAGAAAGGCTCATTTGTGGAATCAAGGCTGTCAACAATAACAGGGGTCCGTCCTACCACGGTACCCGTAGGGCTGAAATGATAAAGCCCGGACCGAAGATAAACCCACCTCAACACAAGCAGTCCTCAAATCCGCCGGAAGGCTCACTGGCTGGCAGCTGACTGCTGGGACCTAGATCATACTCACAGGTCAGTAAAAGACTCTCACATACCCATCCCACTGACTCACTTGTGTGGACAAGCTATACGGGAAACTTCGCTGAAGTCCCAGGATTTTTTGGACTTTCCGAAAATCCGTCGATAGATCGACTATGACCTAATATGTGCTAAACAGTATCCAATTCTCGTGAAACTTCACGTGCTGCCCAAGAACGTTTAATTTAAGACGTTCGGGCACAAACAACTGACTCTAGGTAACACTGTGCACCGGCGGTGCCATAACCACTGAAACACTTCCGAGAAGCCTATTTTAGCTCCGGAAGTTGCAAATGAAGAACTAAAATCACTAGACTCATCGAAATAGCGCTGGGAACAGCCAGGGACATTTGACATCTAAAAATAATCACTATAATTTCTTGAATTGCGTGATTAATGCCGTATCACCGTTAAATCGATGATTTTGTTGATTTACGGTTCGAAATCCAATTCCCGCTTAACGAAAGCCGTCGGATCTCCAACAAAGGGTTTAGAGATCATGGGCTCACAGCCCAAACAGCCCATGAGGCTACAAATGCAATTAAACCCCTAGGGTTTCCCAAAATTGCATAAAAACCTTCCAAAAACCTAAGTTTTTGTAATTACTCCACAACCACACATCTCCAAACTGAACCGAGGGCACATGTAGGTGGGCCTCGACGTACTAAACACCATGCTCACCATTTGGGAGCAGTGCGGAACCCGAGGACAACTTCGGGTCAACATATACCTTGCAATTTGGCCCAAGTTGCCAATTTTCACACTTACACTAACCAAAGCTAAAACATCACAACCCCCCTTAAAAGAGCTAACCGGCACCACCTAGCGTCAAAAGCTAAACCCACGACATAAAGTCGCCACCTACGCACACTTGTGCGAAACAAGACACGGCCTCTCTAACCAAAATCGAGCCCAAACGAACGAGATTTACTAGCCCCGGTGGTCTCCTTTTTAACCCAAAGGAGCACCCCAAAATCCCACCACGACGATTTCCACAACCATCGCAGTGACCACAGCAAAAGCCGAACTATGGGTAACAACCGTAGGGGAAGAATCCTCATTCCCACCTATACCTTGCCCTAGTTGCAAAAATTGGCCGACTATCTGCTGTAACCTAAAACCTAAAAGGCACAAACTTAGACAAGAGGCTACCCCCTCAATACTTGCGACCAAAACCTCAGGTAGGTCTACTCCTTGCCGTAGCATAGGATAGATCCTCCCACCAGTCTGTTGTGGTGCCCTCTTCTCCCGTCGTGGGGTCGAAGGGCGTCCGGTCGATACTAAAGGGGACCTCCCAAACAACCAGTAAGGGTATCTACCCAGTTACCCACGACCGACAAAGTAGCCGACACACTAACAAACACCGGCGGATTACACCACCACCAGTCACCAATATTAACGACGACAAGAACATCGGCAAAAGGGAAGGGTTAGGAAAAAAGAACCAGCGCAACGATCTGTTGTGCTACCAACCGCACCAAGTGCAAGAACACCCCCAGCTCACCCACCGTGCCCTGAGCCGGTTGCTCAATCAATTGATTTCCAGTAACAATGAAGGACCCGATGGTAGCCGGCCACGACCCCATCCTCCTTTTCGCCTTTCGAAAACTTGGCACAAGGCAGACCTGCACACACAAGTGCAACAAAACAACACGACTACACTAGCACGATACCAGAGCTAAACCGAGAAATAATTCTCAACAATCCCACACTCTCGTGTATCTAAGACTCAAGTTATTCCATAGGTCAATCGCATGTGAATTTTATACTTAGTGGATGTTGGACACATATTCCCAAAAAAAAATTTGTGGTTGATGTCGTTTTTCTCTGATACCATCTTAATCTGTCACGCGCCGGGAGCAATTTAAAAGCGGAAAGCAGCCCTATTTTTTTTTTTTTGAAACAGGCTCCCGCATGGCACGTGCACAGACCCGCCACATATACAAGATCTCCCTTGTATATGCACGGCGTCCCATAGCCCGAATAAAAACATCAACCACCAAGCCTTACCAGTTACAAAATTACAAGAGTATGAATTTGAAAACGCTAACATCTTAGTTCATTAAACGGCGCACGCCCGGCACATTATTAGGTTTGAAAGGATAAATCCACAAGTTTTGAAAGCAGTGCCCACACGACACTTAATTTTCTAAAGCCATTTTCGCAATTCCTTTTTAAGTATGAAAACCCGCGTCCACTCGACACGTCCATAAACCCTATATTGAAAGCAGAGTTCTATAAAATAAGTTCGTTTGGCAAAACCTAAGGTCTGTCTCAACATCCACATGATGCACGTCCACATGCATAGAAAACAACCATAAAGGAAATAACCAACTATAACGAAAGAAGAAAAAGGAACCTGACCGAGGTAATCTCACACCTCACCACGTAGCGTCCTCACCATCGTCCTGATCCCCAGACCCGACCAAACCTGTCACACAGTGGGAGTCAGTGACAAGAAGAGTAGAGATAAAACACAACTACATGTACGATGTTAAAAGGTGCGGATAATAAATCAAACCGTAAAACCAGAGCATCCATAACCCCACCCAGCAATCAATCAAATCATCCCTGAGGAACTGAACTGAGCACCTTGCCATGTCGGTCCGGGGACCTCAGGCAAAAGAAATCCGTATATCTCCTGTGAACCGAACTGAGCACCTGCCATGTCAGTCCGAGGACCTCAGGCAAAAGAAAACCGCACCGCTCTCACCTTGGTGCATATAAACCCCCCACCGCACAAGTGCAGCACCGCAAATAACCGCAAGGGGCCCCTACTAACGTCACCTCGTAGGGTTCACGGGTCCTCATACCATATTTTCGAAAAAGTATACCGACACGGTGGACAAACCGTTGGTGTGTGTGCAAGCGCCATGAGCATAATAATAATAATAAAACGAGTGTCATGAACACCTGCGACACTCAGTTGCTCCAGAAATGAAAGTACCGATACACATGCATAACATGGGGTTAGTCATCAACTCATAATACTATAACTGTAAACAAAACAACAATAACTCGGAAAGGAAAAACTCAGTATGCTTCAACCGATGACATCCCCTTTTACGGATGAGGGTACCCACCTTTCGACTTCCGAATAGTCGCACCGATCAGTGTCCCGATCGCAAATATGCCTCGAACAACCATACCGTTGTTCGGAGAGGGCAAACTGCGCATCCAGTCTCCAACCGCGACATTCGTTCATCCGGAGGTCCACGTCACCCACAAAATCCCTTAATATGATAAACATGACAATAACGAATTATGCACAAAAATTGTTCTAAGGGTGTACCCACCTAAAACGAAGGTAAGCGACCGCGCCCGCGACCCTCCTAAGCAATCAAAACTTTACGCGGGCCTAATAAAATAACCAAAAACACAAATTAATATTTTACCCCAAACCGACAAATTCAGTGGTCCCGACTGCTGTACCAAAAATCCCTTCTAACCCAAAACCGAAACTGCCTCCGGTGTCCTGATTGTCGCACCGATCAGAAACCCGATCAAAATAAATCTCCAAACAATTCAACTATTGTTCGGATAAGGACAAGCAGCCCTCCAGACCTCATACCGCGACAACCGGTCATCCGGAAGGTAAACAATACTAGTAGTACCCCTAACGTCAAAAGATAGGAAAATCGTGCAAAAACCCGAATCACTGTAAAAGGGAATTCTACAGATGTGCCGAAAATGACAGATAAAAACCCGGTGGTGACACAAAAGACCGGGCCTAAAAACGGTACCTCGTTATCCCAAAACAAGAAAAGCCGATGAAAAACAACTGCATCAAGAGGACTGCACCGACAAGCGGAACACCGTTGATGAAAACACCCCATAAAAACGTCAAGTCAAAACCGTCGAGCCAAAAATCGTCAAGCAAAAACTGTCGAGCACAACCTGTTGATGGCCGCGGCTTGACCCGCGCGGGCTTGGGCGGCGCGGCGCATGCAGCAGGCCCGCGTGGGCCCTGCCCCCGCGTGGCGCATGCAACATACCCACGCGGGCACCTCCCCCGCGCGAGCACGCAAACAGCGCGGCACTAGCAGCAGCCCCGCGCGGGCACCACCCTCGTGCGGGTGCGCGCTGCCACGGCCCGGGGTCGAAACTGCAACCCGGGCCCGCCAACAGATCCGCCGCCTATGCAAAACCCCGCATTGGCGAAGCGTCTAAGAAAAGGGACTAGAACTAACAAATATCAGAGCTATAAGATAAAACTGCTGTAAAACTAAAATCAATCATCTGTACAACTGGAAATAATGATACCACATCCATCTCCCATAAATGATAATCATACAATATCCTCAAATACAAAAACTAAGAACTCAACAGGGTGTTAATCCTGAAATAAATAATACATCAGTGTACAGGCTCTCAGTACAAGTCAGATCCTCACAATATAATGATCTCTCAAAAGCGAAAAAGTAAATAATCTACTGACTGTACTCGGATCTCCAATGTAGGGGTACCGCTACTCTCCACAGGTGGGTAGGGATCTAGCTCGTGACTCCCTCGCCTCGCACAGCAACCGCAGAATCAGCAACATCCGCTAAGACTCTGCAAAACAAAGAAGAGAAAGAAAAAAGGAGGGGGAAATCCCCAATGGGTGTGAGAACTACACCAAAAAGGGAGTTCTCAGTGGGTACCACCGCCAGGCCCGACGATCTGCCCACGAAGTCTACTAGAGGCATAAGATAACCAAGTAGTAAAGATTCAAATAAGAAAAGCTGGAGGCTCTCAACAGCTACCATGCCTCTATCTAAATGCTCAAATGGGGGAAACCAATGAAAGGTATGCAATCACTTGCACACGAGGTGCACAATCGACCCAATCGAGCTGACTGCCACATCGGGTCCAGTCAAGCCTGCGCCTCCCTAGTATATCAACATAGGGTGTCCAATCGGACTAACTCGCTATCGAAAAGTGGCACATGCAGGCTATAGTCGAAATCCACGCTCTCTCAGAACGAATAGACTCAAGATCCCCAAACCTCTCGCACAATGGTCAAAGTACACACAACGACCCGGGAACACCGTCAATCCAAACGGCTCCCAACAACACTAGCACTGGTCTAATAACAGCTACTAGACTCCACTCAGCCCCCCGGCACGAGTGTAACAATAAAGGTACCTGCCTGATATAAACCCAATCAGATGGACCGGTATGGAACCCGGTACTGCCTACTCTGCTGTCGAATTCAGTAACTGATCGGCACACGGCTCGATCTCAATATAAGTAACGGACCGGCACACAGCTCGGTCAAAATATAAGTAACAGACCGGCACACGGCTCGGTCAAGCTACCTCCGGAGTGGCACTCGAGGGGAGCGACCCACACGAGTAAAGTATCTCAGTAACAAGTATCTCAATATAGCAGGACTGGATCACGACTCTGATCAATGTGGGAAAACCCATCCACTAAAGAAAGACCCGATCTCAATCTGATGCAAAGTAAACAATAAGTGGGAAACTCCATCCACTAAAGAAAAACTGATGCCCAATCTGATAAAATAACCGACACCCGGCCAACCGCCCAATCTCCGCGGTAGCCGTGACACCCCACAACCCACAATCAAGACCAGCCTGTCCCAAACTCGAAGTCTCAACTACACTATCCCAAACCCCCGCTCGAACCCGAGCAACATGAACCACATGACTAACCAATAAGGAGAAAAGAAGCAAAACATGGTTTCTCCTAAGTCAAGTTCCAATATGATAGTGTAGCAGTAAAAGATGGCCTATCTAGATGTCCATACAAGCATGCAAATGTCCTCAAATAAGAATAAAGATAAGATAACGAATAGTAGCATCAACTAGAAATAACCACATGCCCGAAAATCAAGGATGAACTACCCTTGTCCATAATCCATAAAAACTCCTCAGAGTAATTCCCGCACATAGATAAATCATCCTACTCCATCGAGTAAATCCAATCCCATGAAAGTCTATGTGCTAACCTGGCATGCTAGTAACTCGCTACTATCATGAATCGATCTCGCATAAAGATGTCAATAATAATCAAGCATGATCTCCATCTCATCAAGTATATAATAAATACAATCATCTACCATATGCTAGATCTCAATTCCTTTAAGCATGTACAATAATCAAGTAAGCATCAATCAAATAATTAAGGCCATTTTCCATGCTTACATCTCAAATCTATTAATTGTACATTTAATCATGCATGCTTTCTAACATATAGAATTAGAGAACCGTCCACCGGTTATGGGGATGAAGCAACCCACCTGAAACGCTTTCCGCAGGCAAAGCCGAAGTCGGTGAAGTGCGTAGTCACACGCTATCCAAAATCTGCCAAAGCCGCACCCTCGGTATTCAGTCGCACAAGCCTCTGTTCCAACCAACAACATCACCAACAATCAATAACCAACACCACAACACTCCCCAAAAATAGCACATGTTGTTTTTACAAACCAACAGAGAAGAGGGGGATTTTCACCTGCACACAGTCCTCCAAAAATCCCGAAAAAATTGCGGTTACGATCCTCGCGACGAGTAGATCCAAAACGAGTATTTATACACTTTATTCCGACACCTGTAGGCCAAGATATAAATATAACAACGCGGTATGCTGAAATATTCACAAACAAAATCCTGTAGTAAACCAGTCCGAAAGAAGCGTAATTATCACCTTCGAAGAGTCCTCCAAAAATTCCAATAAAAATACGAGCGCGTTCCTCTCGAAATGTAGATATCAATCGAGTCCTTAAACACCTCATTCCGATGCTCGTAGATAGAGAAATCCCAAGAATACTCCACCGCTGTCCAAAATCTCACAGCAGTAAAAGAGGTCACAAAACACCTCGGGAACCGTGCCAAAAATCCAAAACGAGGCGAAGTGATCAACACAAAAATCGAAGGCGTACCTCTCGTGAACGCGGTGCTGCAAAAATCGGCTCAAAATACCATTGTAGTAATCCAGGGTGCCTCGCGGACCAAAAAGTGACGGTGGAAGCCAAAATCCAAGAAACGTCGCAGTGCGCCGCGTCGCAAAAAGCGCGGATGCCGAGGCCTTCAAAAATATCTGAAAGTCCCTCAATAGATGGAGCACAAGAGAAAGAACAAAATCTCTTAAGGTTACCTTCGATAATAGGCTCGGGAAAGGGCCCAAAATCGCAGCCCAAAGGGGAGCTTTTATAGTCTCCAAAGAACAATTGCCAAAATACCAAATAGGTCCCCACATTCGGGCGCCCAAAAGATCCGGGCTGCTACAGGAACCCCAAAATGTACCCCAAACCATCAGCGCCCGAATCAACCCTGGAGCGCCACGTGTCCCCGCACAGCAAACAGCGAGCGCAGCCAACCCCTGCACGACACGTGGCACCCCGCGTAGCGCACAGCGGCGCCAGCCTCTGCGGTCGCGCCACGTGGCACCGACCGCGCCTGCCTCCGCGCAAGACGCCCGGTTGACCCGGGCGTACGGCCACCTGCCCCGGCCACCTGCTCCGCTCCTCGCGTGGACCGCGCGCACTACACCGCTCCAACCACCAGCGGCCACGTGTCCCCCGCCGGTCCATGCACCAGGCCGCGCGTCCCATGGACCGCGCGCGCGTGCGCCCGCCACTCCCGGGCCACCACGCGTCCTGCCCTGGTGCACGCCGGCCCCGTGGACCGAGCGGCCCGCGCCTCTGCCCGCGGCCACGCTCCGCCGCTGCCCGCGCCGCCGGCGCTGTCCCCCGGCGTAGGAACAGTAACCTTGCCTCGAAAATCGTGTTTTGGCATCCGGGCTCCGAAAAATACAAGTAAATAGTCCATTTCGATCGTTTTCGTGCGCTGAATCCAAATCTACCGTCCGTTTTGCCAAATTCCATTTCTAAAATTTACCGAAGGCATACAGATAAGTGTTCTTAACCCAAATTTTGCGCCGAGTCCAATTTTGATGTCCGTTTCGCGCGAAACCACTTCTAAACATTCGACGGGGTCCTCCAATTACCCACGTGATTCATTTTAAGCCCTAGGTCCAACACTTATGTCCAATTGGTGCACAAACACAGTCGACACGCCACATAGCCCTCCAGAATTTGCTGGTCACACTGTAAAAGACCTGCGGAGATCCGGGTCACCACATCCTCCCCCACTAAAAGAAAGTTTCGTCCTCGAAACTAACACGGCTCAAAAGGGAGTCTCAAAGCCAAGGGTGAGTATCCATCAACACCATCTCCAGTTTCCAAGTCACTACTCACTCCCCGTGATTACTCCTCAACAACAACAACTAGTACGGCATGGCCTGTTGGCGCAATTCCCTCATCTCACGAGCCAGAATTCGCAACGGGCGTCTCTCGTACTCCAAACTCTCACAGGTCTCAAAGGAAACGAGTCAATCACGGGCGAGGGATCAAAAAGCTTAACACTCCAACAAAAGGCTGGGGGAAAAGAAAGAACAACCAGTGCAACACGCACTAACATCACCCCCTAGAGCCAACTCAACCAGGGCGATCCGAAACACGTCCACACAAGCATCCAAAAAGGAAAGGGGCCCTAACAAGTTGGGGTTCTCACTCGGTCACTTCCGAATCCTGACCATCCGAGTGGACTGCTCCACCGCAATCTACCATCAAAAGGGACCCCCAGGGACACAATCTCAAGCCCTGTACATCATAATGGTCCTTCACAGCGCCAGCTGTGGAATCATCAAATTCAACCCCAAATAGCTCTCCTGCTTCAGGTATCCGCCACCACAGTGGCCCTGTCGGGGTGATACTGGATGCTCATCAATAATCCAACGGTAACACCACAGCCACTATAGGAGGCATCACTGTACCTTGCAAATCCATCTCCCATCACTGGCGATGCTAAAATCGGCGCTGGTATCAGTCTCATCACCCATTCGTCAAGCTCTGCTGGCACTATCCGGTCCAAAAGCTCCTCACCTCAACAATAACTGTCCGTCTCGGCCAGTCTCGAATAGCATCCATTTTGGCCGGATTTCCATTGCCGCTCCAACGGCTAGAATAAGGTGACCCAAAAAGGTATGCACTCGAAGCTAAAACTTGCACCTCCACGACTTGGCATATAACTTCTTCCGCACAGACAAGGTTGCACAATCCACTAGTGCTCCACAAGCTCTAAATCACTATGGGAGTCAATCCAATATCTATGCAGAACGCTTTTACCAATCCGTCCAAGTACAGCTGGAACACACAATTCCTCAAATCTTAAAGGCGACAGGGCATTAGTTAATCCAATTGGCCTCACTGTGAGCTCATAATGCCCCTACCGGGTCCTGAACGCCATCTTGGCAAAATACTCAGCTGCATGATTCCAAATAGGTACAGGCATCACGAACGAACAACTGCCGGAGTATACTCCATCAAAAGGTCCTCCATAATACCCGGACCTGCCTAGGCTCAAATCACAAAAGAGCTCTCACAATCGTGTATCAACGACGTGGCACTAGGTCAAACAGACCCTCGATCCATCAGATCCCTGCACCTGTGCCATCAACTCTCTCAGCTCTACAAATGATATCCAATGAGGTGCTAATGAGGTTGGTGCGGTTTCCAGAACCATGTCAATCGCAATCTCAATCTCCTTATCTGGCGGCATAATCATTGGCTCGAGTGGACTCATACCCAGGATCTCGCAGCGATAGAAATATCCTTTAGTCCCGGTGCCGCCATAAGCTCCTCTCACACTGTCGCTGTAACCTGTGTGCTCTAACAGTCTCAATAAACAAGCCTCCTTTTGTCTGCCTCGCAGAAGGTCACAGTCAACTCTCTCCGCACTTAACCATCATGTGGTACTGTACCAACCAATCCCAAGCACTGGGTCAAAACACAGAACTACTACCAATACCAATAAGTCTGCCGGTATAACTCGCGGCCTCAACCGCACTGGACATGATCCACAAGCCTCCTCCACATGCACAACACCAACAGTAACCTGTACCTCTAGTGCACGTGGTAACAACTCTGCCTCTAGTCCATGCCGGAATGCAAAGTGCACCAACTCCGTCTGCTGTGATGAAGTCACACCTGCGACAACCCGATCCACTGCCGTGGCGCCCTCCAACCAGGCAGCACAATCTCATCCACGGGATGCTAGCGGTTGTCGCTCAGTCTGCCAGAAAATATCTAGACCAATCACAAAGGGAGCACGACCTTTGTCTCTGCTCACACTGAGGCGACGGATATGGTCCTCCACAAATAACAAATCCATGCTACCACTGCGCTACTCTGATATAGATGCTGATGCTGCCATCGGGGTCCACCCGACCTCTGATGTCTCAGAAATCCACTACCCTGGAGAAAAAAAAATCAGGGATGCCACTGCCGGCCAATCTATTCTCCATCATCTAGCGTCAAGCGCCTCTATCCAGAACTCGCCTCTGGCGGCAGATCCCCATCCAAAGGGACTGCAGCGCCCAGCTCCAAACACAATGCCTACTCTATCGAGGCATCCAAAATCTGTACAGGAGGGACCGAATAAACTGAAAGGTATCCTGGCGCAATCCACTCCCAATCACACATATCCTATGCGCCTCGTCCCTCAAAACCTGGAGCGCGCAGTTCAACAACTGCATAAAACCTCTGGCCCAGGGAGGCTCTCGAATAGTCTCTCCATCACCACCAACCACGATTCTGCCTCCAAAGGCTTGAACTCAATTTCACGAATCGGGGTGGTTCATCTGCCAAAACTGGCTCCATCAATCGATGATGTCCCACGGCTCATCAGCTGTCAGCTATCCACCCCGCCTCGGTGCCTTGGCACTAAATATTGGCACGGAGGGGGCTACTCGCTCCATCGGCGCCACATAAATCACTGTCGCTGAGGATACTGCAACCAGGTGGTCTCAGGAGAAAAGCACTGTCGGGCTGCCCGCTACTCCGACAACTGTGTCACCCAGACCAGCTGCTCACTCTGCCGCAGATAAGCCTCTGACAATCCTATCATCTGGGTCCGGAGCTCTCTGACCTCAATCCGGGTATCCGGCCCAAATCCAACCGCTCAAGGTCAACTGCTGTGACAGGATGCACACGGGTCAAAACCCAGCATCGGGGAGACACAGCTCACCACGACAAAACTGCAAATCAGCACAACACAAACACTCGACCCAATCCAGTGAAAGTCTAAAGCATGTCACTCATTCCACAACGTTATGTTGTCTGCAGCCAACATAACCACTTAGGAGGATAAACATGCCAATCACTCATCCCGTCCCTTGGGAGAGGTATAAAACTCAGGACTCTCGCTATTAATCACGACTCTCACGAAGTCATCCTAGGGTCCAACCACAAGCCTAGGGTTTTAAGTCCACCATGACCTACAACCTAGGCTCTGATACCACCCTAATCTGTCATGCCCCGGGGTCGAAACTGCAACCCGGGCCCGCCAACAGATCCACCGCCTATGCAAAACCCCGCATATGCGAAGCGTCCAACCTGCAAGAAAAGGGACTAGAACTAACAAATATCAGAGCTATAAGATAAAACTGCTGTAAAACTAAAATCAATCATCTGTACAACTGAAAATAATGATACCACATCCATCTCCCATAAATGATAATCATATAATATCCTCAAATACAAAAACTCAGAACTCAACAGGGAGGTAATCCTGAAATAAATAATACATCAGTGTACAGGCTCTCAGTACAAGTCAGATCCTCACAATATAATGATCTCTCAAAAGCAAAAAAGTAAATAATCTACTAACTGTACTCGGATCTCCAATGTAGGGGTACCGCTACTCTCCACAGGTGGGTAGGGATCTAGCTCGCGACTCCCTCGCCTCGCACAGCAACCGCAGAATCAGCAACATCCGCTAAGACTCTGCAAAACAAAGGAGAGAAAGAAAAAAGGAGAACCCCCAATGGGTGTGAGAACTACACCAAAAAGGGAGTTCTCAGTGGGTACCACCGCCAGGCCCGACGATCTGCCCACTAAGTCTACTAGAGGCATAAGATAACCAAGTAGTAAAGATTGAAATAAGAAAGCAGAAGACTCTCAACAGCTACCATGCCTGTAGTGATCCGGTCTTTCGGGGTATTTTTGACTTACGTGTAGTCATTTAAGCCTTATAGTGAAATAGAATTATTCAATTCTTGAAGTTGGCCATTGTGGGACGCTAGTATTTTTCCGCGATTGTGCGCGGAAAAAGAAAGCCGACGGCGCGATCGGATTTGAAATCCGATATCGGGAACCCCCTGAACGGGATTCAAAGTGATACGGTAATTAGTCGTGCATCGGAATCCGTGCTAAATATCTTGCACCCGTTAGAGATAAGGTGGTTTATCTCGTGGGGGATAATTAATTAGTTAATTAATTATCCCAGACGGAAAATTAATTAATTCTCTTACGTACGAATTAAAGAGGAATTAATTAAAGGTAAAGTACGACTATATAAAGGATCCCGAATATCGGAAAGGAAAAGAAAAGAAAATAAAAACCCTAATCGGAGAGAAGGGAAAAAAAAAAGAAAAGACGAAACCCTAGCCGGAAGAAAGGGAAAGGAGAAAGAGAAGGAGCCCGATCTTCCCGGACGGCGAACCGAAGACAAGAACACGACCGGACAACCTTTCCGTCGATCTTCGGTTAGTAAAATAATTTATTTAAATTATTTGGGATTTTGTTCGTTGTCTTTTTCGTTGAGTTCTTGGTTTCTTGCTTTCTCCGTCGTATCCGTCACCGTCGCCGACGTCGTCTCCTTGAAAAGGCGCGGAACGGACGGCGGAGGCGTGCGATGCCGCTAGGGCATCGCGCGGAGGAGGGTCACGGACGGCACCGCACGGGCACCGTGCGGACGCCGCGCGGCTGCCGCACGGGAGGCACCCGCGCGGGCCCGCAATCTTGCGGGCACCGCACGGGCGCCGTGCGGCTGCCGCGCGGGCGGCCCCCGCGCGGGCCCGCATCCATGCGGGCACCGCGCGGGCGCCGCACGGCTGCCGCGCGGGCCCGCATCCATGCGGGCACCGCGCGGGCGCCGCGCGGCCGCCGCGCGGGAGGCACCCGCGCGGGCCCGCACCCGTGCGGGCACCGCGCGGGCGCCGCGCGGCCGCCGCGCGCGCGGGCGCTGCGCGGCTGCCGCACAGGCGGCCCCCACGCGGGCCCGCACCCGTGCGGGCGCCGCGCGGCTGCCGCACGGGCGGCCCCCGTGCGGGCGCCGCGCGGCTGCCGCACAGGCGGCCCCCGAGCGGGCCCGCATCCATGCGGGCACCGCGCGGGCACCGCGCGGCTGCCGCGCGGGCGCCGCGCGGCTGCCGCGCGGGCGGCACCCGCACGGACCCGCAACCGCGCGGGCGCCGTCCCGGGCCGCACCCGCGCGGGCACCGCGCGGCCGTCGCACGGGCAACCTGCGCGGGGCACCGCGCCGCGAGGGCATCGTCCGCGGAGATACGCCGCGCGGTTCTGAACCGCGCGGGGCTCCGGCAGACGGCGAGGGCGGCTCGGGAATTCCGTTTCGTCAACCGGACAATGTTGGACTTTTCCGTCAAAAACAAAGAAGTAAATTGGGTCTTATGTTTTCGGATGTAAGTACACGCTTTTAACTATAGTTATCCTTGCGGACTTTCTTTAGGTCCAGACGCGCAGCGGGGGTGCGCGAAAGATTCGAGTGTTCCGATCTCTCTCCAAATAGGTGGGTACGGTTGCTGTAAATACAACCAGTGCAGTAAGTGCATCTATCGTCATTAAAGTGCTCTCAATTTATCTAACAAAGTAGATGGATAGTTTAACCTTTCGCATAATTGTGTTATTATCTAACAATTGAAGCGGCTGCGGTCGCAATGTTCATGACACGCCGATCTCGGCAAAAAAAAAACCGTTTTGGGATGCTGCACGTACACAGGCGGATTGGCCTCCGCATGGGTGTACTTTTCCGGAAGAGTGGTCTTGTATGACCCGTGTTCCTCACAAAGGGGTGGGAGCCGTGAGGACCCCTTCGCGCCCGCTGGGAATAGCACACCGGCACCGTGGAAGGGGTTAAATGCATCAAAGGAGTGCTTGCGCACGAGGGGAGACTTTGGTCTCTCCGATAAATATTCTGGGGTTGGTGCCCAATTAAATTGATAAATCTGGGGTCGGGGCCCAGCTTAATATGTGCAGGGTTTTTAGCGAAATGGTTACGGTGTTTCCGGTTTGCTCCTTATTCCTTATTGTTGTTAGACATCTACTTTGTTTGTCACTGACTTTACCCACTCCGTGACAGGCGCTACGAGGGGCGTTACCCGGGAGATTGTTGAGACTGCGTCGCGAGGACCGTAGTCAGAACGCTTGGTTATTATCATTATCTCATCTTTTTTACGCATGTTAGTTAATTTGCTTGTGAGTAGAAATATTCGTGGACATGTATTACTTGGCACTGTGGATGAGTTGTACTTTTATAGTTTGGTTCTTCTGATGATGTTTCTTATGCGGCATGTTTTCATGATAAACCAAATGATTTCGAAAAGGGTTTTCTCAAAACGAAGTGCCGTGTGGGCACGGGTTTTGCAATTGCTGGATTTATCCTTTCTAAACATTGATGCCACTTTAATATTCCGCTTGATGTTGAATGTCTATTGTATGGTTGATGGTTGATGATTGTTGTATGTTGTTGTAAATGAGACGCCGTGCATATACAAAGGAGACTCTGTCCGCGGACAGGGAGAATTTTGTGTATGTGGCGGTCTGGCACGCACCGGGGATGAGGTTTAATGTACCTTGTTCAGAAAAAAAAAAGATACACACGAATTTCCGCTTTGATAGACCCAAAAACCCCCGGGGGCGTGACAGATTAAATGGTATCAGAGAGAAACAACCATAACCGTAGTAGACGTGATCCACATCCACAGTGTAGGGTACCACAAGCAAATTAGACATGAGATAACCAAGGTATAAGTGCGTAGTACGTGAGAGTATGGGGAATAGGGGAACGTAATGTAGGTGTAATCGTAAGGCAGGGTATTAGGGTTATAACCTTAGGGTTAACGTGGTTTCTTTGTATTACAGCGGACAACGGCCAGGATCCGGCCACCGAGTGCTAACCATTCTCAATGGACAGGATGGATTCCATAGCTGCAGCCAACCGCATACTCCGCAACCAGCTACGCGACATAGCGGGGCAAATGCTAACTCTCACAGAGCGCCTAGGCATACTGACTCAGGATTTTGAGGGTGTCGACCGCATCCGGCAAGACGCCAGGAACGGCGCCTATCGGGGAATGCCGCCGACAGGATTCCCTACTTTTAATGAAGCGGTTATATTGGCCCAGCGGGCAGAGCAAGAACTGGCCGAGGCACGCGCTCGGCAGTGTTATCCCTATCCCAGACCGGCAGAGAACCCCTTCCAGCAGGGCCCGGCACTCAAACGTCCGAGGACAGAGGGAACCTTTGGAAAGGTAAGGAGAGGAGGATCCAAACCGCAGGGGAAACCGTGTCCCATATGCAGCGGGGCGCATCAGGTGACTGACTGTCCATGGAGTCACGACCACTGCTACCGGTGTGGCAAGCCAGGACACGCACGCTTCGAGTGCCCACGGAAACCGGGCACCACCAGGCCTCCGGCACCGCGACCGGAGAGGACGGGGAAGACTGCTGCACCCGTTCCACGAGGGGGCCTCGCCCCGGAGGGCCAAGGAGGAAGACGACCGGAGAAAGTGCGGGAGGACGAACCGACACCAGCAAGGGATGCGAAACCACTTCAGGGACCGTGCGTAATCTGCAAGGGAGCTCACCCGGTGGCAGAATGTACGTGGAGGTACCACTACTGCAATCAGTGCGGCTTACCGGACCACTCCCGTGCCTTCTGCCCTCAGAGGCCCACTTCCGCCGCCGCCGCGCCACCACAGCAGGAAGGACCAGAGAATGCCGCGGCCCCCGTTCAGCCAAAGGATTCGCCTGACGACCAGCAATCTGCAGACTCCTCAGACGACAAGTCCCTTCCCCAGCACGCCGTACGACGCTGGCCCAGGGGCTGTGGACGGGCTTCCCGGGATACTACGGTGGAGGACGCCACGTCCCAGACCTAGTGACGGCAGGTAAACTTTTGGTTCCACTTTTTCCTTCTTAGATTAGGAGCAGCGGTCACACCTTAGCCTGCTACCCCTATTAGACGCTCTCTCTCTCTTGCTCCCTCTCTTTAGAATCCTTAAGTATTAGGCGAAGCCTCCCCCGGCCGATGTGCGCGGGCGGGCTTCGAAGCATAGGAGAACCTTGTGTACTCGGGGCCCGTTAAGGGCCATGCAAGGAACAAATAGGCTCCACCCTATGCCTTGCAGCCGAGGACCCAATGGGCCGATAGGTAGTTCAGGGCCGCTCCCCAGATAAGGATCAGCGGTCCCGTGGTAAGGGAATTTCCGGACGTATTTCCGGCAGAGCTCCCCGGAGCGCCGCCGGAACGAGAAGTCGACTTTCCCATTGAACTACTTCCCGGCACCAAACCCATCACCAAGGCACCGTACAGGATGGCCTTCGCAGAGTTGAAGGAACTCAAGGCACAGTTGGAGGACCTTTTGGATAAAGGCTTCATCAGACCTAGCGCGTCACCCTGGGGCGCGCCCGTCCTGTTTGTGAGAAAGAAGGACGGAAGTCTCCGGTTGTGCATCGACTACCGGGAGATAAATAAGGTCACCATTAAGAACAAGTACCCCCTGCCAAGGATCGACGACCTCTTCGACCAACTACAGGGGGCGACGGTGTTTTCAAAGATTGACCTGCAGTCGGGCTATCATCAGGTCCAGGTCATGGGGGAGGACATCCCCAAAACGGCTTTTCGGACTCGCTACGGTCATTACGAATTTACAGTAATGCCGTTCGGGCTAACGAATGCCCCGGTAGTGTTCATGGACATGATGAACAGGGTATTCAAACCCTTCCTGGATTTATTCGTGGTGGTCTTCATCGACGATATCCTCATCTACTCCCGTACAGACGAGGAACATGAAGAACATCTGCGCACAGTCCTCCAGACCCTACGGGAACAGAAACTCTACGCCAAACTCAAAAAGTGTGAGTTTTGGCTCCGAGAGGTTGGCTTCTTGGGGCACGTAATCTCAGCGGCTGGAGTCGCAGTCGATCCGAAGAAGATAGATTCGGTGACGGACTGGTCCCAACCGACGACGGTAACAGAGGTTCGAAGCTTTTTAGGATTAGCCGGGTACTACCGGCGCTTCGTGGAGGGTTTCTCCAAGATAGCCACCCCCTTAAACCGTTTGACTAAAAAAGGGGAAAAGTTCATCTGGACGGACAAATGTCAGAGGAGCTTCGAGGAGCTCAAGGATAGATTGACGCGAGCTCCGATTCTCGCCCTACCGGAACCAGGGGAGGATTATGAAGTGTATTGCGATGCATCGCGAAATGGACTGGGTGGAGTGCTCATGCAACGGGGAAAGGTTATAGCCTATGCGTCAAGGCAGCTCAAAGAATACGAGCGAAACTACCCCGTGCACGATTTGGAACTCGCAGCAGTTGTGTTCGTCCTCAAGCTTTGGAGACACTACCTGTATGGGGCACACTGCAATGTGTACTCAGATCATAAAAGTCTTAAGTACCTTTTCACCCAAAAGGAGTTAAATTTGCGACAAAGACGGTGGCTCGAGCTATTGAAGGATTACGATTTAACGATCCACTACCACCCGGGAAAGGCAAACGTGGTGGCCGACGCCCTGAGCCGTAAGGGACAGGCCGAGAAGGCAGGGGTAAGTGCCATCACCCAGCAAGATGGTCTGATTGCGGAATTTTCGCGATTAAGACTAGAAGTAGTACCAGCGGGTACAGTCGAACGACTTCTGACACTGGTGGTCAGACCTACCCTGCTTGACAGAATTCTCGAAGGGCAGTCGACTGATGACCAACTCCAGCTGGTGCGAGGTAGAGTAACTGCCGACCCAGGAGGTGATTTCACAGTAAACTCCGACGGCACCATACGATTTCGGGGACGAATCTGCGTGCCGGATCTACCAGAACTCAAAGAGGAAATCCTGCGGGAGGCGCATACAGCTCCATATACAGCGCATCCCGGGGGAACGAAGATGTACAAGGACGTCAAACAGACCTTCTGGTGGCCCAAAATGAAGGGAGACGTGACTCGATTTGTGGCACACTGCCTGGTGTGCCAACGAGTGAAGGCCGAGCACCAGCATCCAGCAGGAAAATTGCAACCCTTACCAGTGCCCGTGTGGAAGTGGGACATGATTACCATGGATTTTGTGACCGGGTTCCCGAGATCGTCACAGGGACACGATGCAATATGGGTAATCGTGGACCGTCTGACGAAATCGGCCCACTTTCTGCCCATACACACGACGTGGGCGCGGGAACAACTGGCGCAAACCTACATCAACGAGATAGTAAGGTTGCATGGGGTGCCGACGTCCATCACGTCGGACAGGGACACGCGATTTGTGTCAAACTTTTGGCAGAGCCTGCAGCGAGCAATGGGAACCAAGTTGCACTTCAGTACGGCTTTTCACCCGCAGACCGATGGACAATCAGAGCGGGTGATACAAATTGTGGAGGACATGCTTCGGGCATGCGTTTTAGACCTGGGCGAAGGATGGGCACGGTGCTTGCCCCTAGTGGAATTTGCCTACAATAATAGCTACCAGGCCAGCATTCAGATGGCACCATACGAGGCCCTGTACGGGCGCCGCTGTCGGTCTCCAATATGCTGGGACGACCTGGGTGAGCGTAAGTTTCTGGGCCCGGATTTGGTGGAGGAGACCGAAGCAAAAGTGCGATTGATTAGACAGAGGCTACTAACCGCCCAGAGCAGACAGAAAAGCTACGCGGACAACAGACGTCGGGACTTAGAGTTCATGGTGGGTGAGCACGCGTTACTCCGAGTTTCGCCCTCCAAAGGGAACCGACGCTTCGGCATAAAGGGAAAGTTAAGCCCGAGGTACGTAGGACCGTTCGAGATCCTAGAACGCGTAGGACCGGTGGCGTACCGATTAGCCCTGCCGCCGAATCTCGAACGAGTCCATAACGTATTCCATGTCTCAATGCTCCGGAAATACTTAGCTGACCCCTCTCATGCCTTGGATGCCTCCACCATTGAGTTGCGAGAGGATTTAAGCGTCGAGGAGACGCCGGTGCGGATTTTGGCAAGAGAGGACAAGAAGTTGCGCAATCGAACTATCCCCTATGTGAAGGTCCAGTGGAGCAACCACGAAGAGCGCGAGGCGACGTGGGAACTGGAATCGAAGATGAGGGAATGTTTTCCCGAATTAAATAGTGGGGTTTGTATTTAAGTTTCGGGACGAAACTTTTTATAAAGTGTGAGTGGTGTAGTGATCCAGTCTTTCGGGGTATTTTTTACTTACGTGTAGTCATTTAAGCCTTATAGTGAAATAGAATTATTCAATTCTTGAAGTTGGCCATTGTGGGACGCTAGTATTTTTCCGCGATTGTGCGCGGAAAAAGAAAGCCGACGCCGTGATCGGATCTGAAATCCGATATCGGGAACCCCCTGAACGGGATTCAAAGTGATACGGTAATTAGTCGTGCATCGGAATCCGTGCTAAATATCTTGCACCTGTTAGAGATAAGGTGGTTTATCTCGTGGGGGATAATTAATTAGTTAATTAATTATCCCAGACGAAAAATTAATTAATTCTCTTACGTACGAATTAAAGAGGAATTAATTAAAGGTAAAGTACGACTATATAAGGGATCCCGAATATCGGAAAGGAAAAGAAAAGAAAATAAAAACCCTAATCGGAGAGAAGGGAAAAAAAAAAGAAAAGACGAAACCCTAGCCGGAAGAAAGGGAAAGGAGAAAGAGAAGGAGCCCGATCTTCCCGGACGCCAAACCGAAGACAAGAACACGACCGGACAACCTTTCCGTCGATCTTCGGTTAGTAAAATAATTTATTTAAATTATTTGGGATTTTGTTCGTTGTCTTTTTCGTTGAGTTCTTGGTTTCTTGCTTTCTCCGTCGTATCCGTCACCGTCGCCGACGTCGTCTCCTTGAAAAGGCGCGGAACGGACGGCGGAGGCGCGCGATGCCGCTAGGGCATCGCGCGGAGGAGGGTCACGGACGGCACCGCACGGGCACCGCGCGGACGCCGCGCGGCTGCCGCACGGGAGGCACCCGCGCGGGCCCGCAATCTTGCGGGCACCGCGCGGGCGCCGTGCGGCTGCCGCGCGGGCGTCCCCCGCGCGGGCCGGCATCCATGCGGGCACCGCGCGGGCGCCTCACGGCTGCCGCACGGGCGGCCCCCGCGCGGGCCCGCATCCATGCAGGCACCGCGCGGGCGCCGCGCGGCCGCCGCGCGGGCCCGCACCCGTGCGGGCACCGCGCGGGCGCCGCGCGGCTGCCGCACGGGCGGCCCCCGCGCGGGCCCGCATCCATGCGGTCACCGCGCGGGCGCCGCACGGTTGCCGCGCGGGAGGCACCAGCGCGGGCCCGCACCCGTGCGGGCACCGCGCGGGCGCCGCGCGGCTGCCGCGCGGGCGGCACCCGCACGGACCCGCAACTGCGCGGGCGCCTTGCCGGGCCGCACCCGCGCGGGCACCGTGCGGCCGTCGCACGGGCAACCCGCGCGGGGCACCGCGCCGCGAGGGCATCGTCCGCGGAGATACGCCGCGCGGTTCTGAACCGCGCGGGGCTCCGGCAGACGACGAGGGCGGCTCGGGAATTCCGTTTCGTCAACCGGACAATGTTGGACTTTTCCGTCAAAAACAAAGGAGTAAATTGGGTCTTATGTTTTCGGATGTAAGTACACGCTTTTAACTATAGTTATCCTTGCGGACTTTCTTTAGGTCCAGACGCGCAGCGGGGGTGCGCGAAAGATTCGAGTTTTCCGATCTCTCTCCAAATAGGTGGGTACGGTTGCTGTAAATACAACCAGTGCAATAAGTGCATCTATCGTCATTAAAGTGCTCTCAATTTATCTAACAAAGTAGATGGACAGTTTAACCTTTCGCATAATTGTGTTATTATCTAACAATTGAAGCAGCTGCGGTCGCAATGTTCATGACACGCCGATCTCGGCAAAAAAAAAACCGTTTTGGGATGGTGCACGTACACAGGCGGATTGGCCTCCGCATGGGTGTACTTTTCCGGAAGAGTGGTCTTGTATGACCCGTGTTCCTCACAAAGGGGTGGGAGCCGTGAGGACCCCTTCGCGCCCGCTGGGAATAGCACACCAGCACCGTGGAAGGGGTTAAATGCATCAAAGAAGTGCTTGCGCACGAGGGGAGACTTTGGTCTCTCCGATAAATATTCTGGGGTTGGTGCCCAATTAAATTGATAAATCTGGGGTCGGGGCCCAGCTTAATATGTGCAGGGTTTTTAGCGAAATGGTTACGGTGTTTCCGGTTTGCTCCTTATTCCTTATTGTTGTTAGACATCTACTTTGTTTGTCACTGACTTTACCCACTCCGTGACAGGCGCTACGAGGGGCGTTACCCGGGAGATTGTTGAGACTGCGTCGCGAGGACCGTAGTCAGAACGCTTGGTTATTATCATTATCTCATCTCTTTTACGCATGTTAGTTAATTTGCTTGTGAGTAGAAATATTCGTGGACATGTATTACTTGGCACTGTGGATGAGTTGTACTTTTATAGTTTGGTTCTTCTGATGATGTTTCTTATGCGGCATGTTTTCATGACAAACCAAATGATTTCGAAAAGGGTTTTCTCAAAACGATGTGCCGTGTGGGCACGGGTTTTGCAATTGCTGGCTTTATCCTTTCTAAACATTGATGCCGCTTTAATATTCCGCTTGATGTTGAATGTCTATTGTATGGTTGATGGTTGATGATTGTTGTATGTTGTTGTAAATGAGACGCCGTGCATATACAAAGGAGACTCTGTCCGCGGACAGGGAGAATTTTGTGTATGTGGCGATCTGGCACGCACCGGGGATGAGGTTTAATGTACCTTGTTCAGAAAAAAAAAAGATACACACGAATTTCCGCTTTGATAGACCCAAAAACCCCCGGGGGCGTGACAATGCCTCTATCTAAATTCTCAAATGGGGGAAACCAATGAAAGGTATGCAACCACTCGCACACAAGGTGCACAATCAACCCAATCGAGCTGACTGCCACATCGGGTCCAGTCAAGCCTGCGCCTCCCTAGTATATCAATATAGGGTGTCCAATCGGACTAACTCGCTATCAAAAAGTGGCACATACAGGCTATAGTCGAAATCCACGCTATCTCAGAACGGATAGACTCGAGATCCCCAAACCTCTCGCACAATGGTCAAAGTACACACAACGACCCGGGAACACCGTCAACCCAAACGGCTCCCAACAACACTAGCACTGGTCTAATCACAGCTATTAGACTCCACTCAGCCCCCCGGCACGAGTGTAACAATAAAGGTACCTGCCTGATATAAACCCAATCAGATGGACCGGTATGGAACCCGGTACTGCCTACTGTGCTGTCGAACTCAGTAACTGATCGGCACACGGCTCGATCTCAATATAAGTAACGGACCGGCACACAGCTCGGTCAAAATATAAGTAACAGACCGGCACACGGCTCGGTCAAGCCTACCTCCGAAGTGGCACTCGAGGGTAGCGACCCACACGAGTAAAGTATCTCAGTAACAAGTATCTCAATATAGCAGGACTGGATCACGACTCTGATCAAAGTGGAAAAACCCATCCACTAAAGAAAGACCCGATCTCAATCTGATGCAAAGTAAACAATAAGTGGGAAACTCCATCCACTAAAAAAAGCTTATGCCCAATCTGATACAATAACAGACACCCGGCGAACCGCCCAATCTCCACGGTCGCCGTGACACCCCACAACCCACAATCAAGACCAGCCTGTCCCAGACTCGAAGTCTCAACTACACTATCCCAAACCCCCGCTCGAACCCGAGCAACATGAACCACATGACTAACCAATAAGGAGAAAAGAAGCAAAACATGGTTTCTCCTAAGTCAAGTTCCAATATAATAGTGTAGCAGTCAAAGATGTCCTATCTAGATGTCCATACAAGCATGCAAATGTCCTCAAGTAAGAATAAAGATAAGATAACGAATAGTAGCATCAACTAGAAATAACCACATGTCCGAAAATCAAGGATGAACTACCCTTGTCCATAATCCATAAAAACTCCTCAGAGTAATTCCCGCACATAGATAAATCATCCTACTCCATCGAGTAAATCCAATCCCATGAAAGTCTATGTGCTAACCTGGCATGCTAGTAACTTGCTACTATCATGAATCGATCTCGCATAAAGATGTCAATAATAATCAAGCATGATCTCCATCTCATCAAGTATATAATAAATACAATCATCTACCATATGCTAGATCTCAATTCCTTTAAGCATGTACAATAATCAAGTAAGCATCAATCAAATAATTAAGGCCATTTTCCATGCTTACATCTCAAATCTATTAATTGTACATTTAATCATGCATGCTTTCTAACATATAGAATTAGAGAACCGTCCACCGGTTCTGGGGATTAAGCAACCCACCTGAAATGCTTTCCGCAGGCAAGCCGAAGTCGGTGAAGTGCGTAGTCACACGCTATCCAAAATCTGCCAAAATCGCACCCTCTGTATTCAGTCGCACAAGCCTCTCTTCCAACCAACAACATCACCAACAATCAATAACCAACACCACAACACTCCCCAAAAATAGCACATGCTGTTTTTACAAACCAGCAGAGAAGAGGAGGATTTTCGCCTGCACACAGTCCTCCAAAAAACCTGGAAAATTTACGGTTGCGATCCTCGTGACGAGTAGATCCAAAACGAGTATTTACACACTTTATTCCGACACCTGTAGGCCAAGATATAAATATAACAACGCGGTATGCCGAAATATTCACAAACAAAATCCTGTAGTAAACCAGTCCGAAAGAAGCATAATTATCACCTTCGAAGAGTCCTCCAAAAATTCCAATAAAAATACGGGCGCCTTCCTCTCGAAGTGTAGATATCAATCGAGTCCTTAAACACCTCTTTCCGATGCTCGTAGACCGAGAAATCTCAAGAATACACCACCGTTGTCCAAAATCTCACAGCGGTAAAAGAGGTCACAAAACACCTCGGGAACCGTGCCAAAAATCCAAAAAAAGGCAAAGTGATCAACACGAAAATCAAAGGCGTATCTCTCGTGAACGCGCTGCCGTAAAAATCGGCTCAAAATACCATCGAAGTAATCCAGGGTACGTCGCAGACCGAAAAGTGACGGTGGAAGCCAAAATCCAAGAAACGTCGCAGTGCGCCGCGTCGCAAAAAGCGCGGATGTCGAGGCCTCCAAAAATATCTGAAAGTCCCTCAGTAGATGGAGCACAAGAGGAAGAACAAAATCTCTTAAGGTTACCTTCGCAAATGGGCTTGGGAAAGGGCCCGAAATCGCAGCCCAAAGGGGAGCTTTTATAGTCTCCAAAGAACAATTGCCAAAATTCCAAATAGGTCCCCACATTCGGGCGCCCAAAAGATCCGGGCTGCTACAGGAACCCCAAAATGTACCCCAAACCATCAGCGTCCGAATCAACCCTGGAGCGCCACGTGTCCCCGCACAGCAAACAGCGAGCGCAGCCAACCCCTGCGCGACACGTGGCACCCCGCACAGCGCACAGCGGCGCCAGCCGCTGCGGTCACGCCACGTGGCACCGACCGCGCCTGCCCCCGCGCACGACGCCCGGCTGACCCGGGCGTACGGCCACCTGCCCCGGCCACCTGCTCCGCTCCTCGCGTGGACCGCGCGCACTACACCGTTCCAACCACCAGCGGCCACGTGTCCCCCGCCGGTCCATGCACCAGGCCGCGCGTCCCATGGACCGCGCGCGCGTGCGCCCGCCACTCCCGGGCCGCCACGCGTCCTGCCCCCGGTGCACGCCGGCCCCGTGGACTGAGCGGCCCGTGCCTCTGCCCGCCGCCACGCTCCGCCGCTGCCCGCACCGCTGGCGCTTCCCCCCCGACGCCGGAACAGTAACCTTGCCTCGAAAATCGTGTTTTGGCATCCGGGCTCCGAAAAATACAAGTAAATAGTCCATTTCGATCGTTTTCGCGCGCTGAATCCAAATCCACCGTCCGTTTTGCCAAATTCCATTTCTAAAATTTGCCGAAGGCATCCAGATAAGTGTTCTTAACCCAAATTTTGCGCTGAGTCCAATTTTGATGTCTGTTTCGCACGAAACCACTTCTAAACATTCGACGGGGTCCTCCGATTACCCACGTGATCTATTTTAAGCCCTGGGCCCAACACTTATGTCCAATTGGTGCACAAACACCGCCGACACGCCACATAGGCCTCCAAAAGCTGCTGGTCACACTGTAAAAGCCCTGCAGAGATCCGGGTCACCACACGCGCGGCACAAGCAGTAGCCCCGCGTGGGCATCACCCCCGCGCGGGCGCGTGCGGCACAAGCAACAGCGCTCGCGGGCGCATGCAGCAGCGCGCAGGGGTGCAAGCAACAGCGGCGGCTAGGGCATCCAGCAGCGGCGGCGGCAAAAACCTCCAGTGGCGGCGGCGGCCAAAACCTCCAGCGGCGGCGGCGGCCAAAACCTCCAGTGGCGGCGGCCTGGCAGGGCGGCGCGCAAGCGGCGCGCGCGCGGGCGCAAGCACCGCCCGCGGCGGCAGCAACTGGTTGCGCGCGGGCGGCACCGCCTGGCTGAGCGCGGGCGGCAGCCCCCCTGGCTGCGCGCGGCGCAGCGCCTCGGCGGCCCGCGGGCGGCAGCCCGCCTGGCTGCACTCGGGTGGCAGCTTACTAGGCTGCGCACGGGCGGCAGCCCGCCAGGCTGCGCACTGGCGGCAGCACCTCGGCGGCGCGCGGCGCAACACCTCGGCGGCGTGCGGCCTATGGTGGCAGCGGCTCGGCTAGGGCCTCGAGCGGCGGCGGCGGCGCCGGCTCGGGTAGGGCATCGAGCGGCGATGGAGCCACCGTCGACGATCCTTAGCGTCCCCGCCGAAAACCCCCAAAACTCTTCACCATGAACAAAAACCTACGAACGAAAGCCAACTATCAAACCGAACAAAACCAACGAACGAAAACCATCATACGAACCAACGATCAAACCGAACAAAACCAACCAACGAAACCCATCATAGGAACCAACGATCAAACCGAACAAAACCAACGAACGAAAACCATCATGCGAACCAACAATCAAACCGAACAAAACCAACCAACGAAAACCATCATACGAACCAACGATCAAACCGAACAAAACGAACGAACGAAAACCATCATACGAACCAACGAACAAACCGAACAAAAGAGAGATAAAGATTGCTAACCTAGCTCCGACGGAGAAGACAATGCGATCCCGATCTCCGCAGACGGTGGTGTTTCTGGATCCACTCCCCGGTATTGGCGACGTTTCCGGTCTCAAACATCGGCACGCACGACGAGGAAGAAAGAAGAGGAAGCGATCTTTTCCCCAAAATTAGGGTTATACGGCAGTAGGAATATTAAAATCTTTATTAATATTTTATTTAATCTCTTGTACATACGAATATCCGATAATTAAAAACAACGAGGGATTTTGTCACGCCCCGGGGTCGAAACTGCCACCTTGGCTCGCCAACAGATCCGCCACCTATGCCAAACCCCGCATAGGTGAAGCGCCCTACCTACAAGAAAAGTACTACAGCTAACAGATATCAGAGCTATAAATAAAAATCTGCTATATAACTAAAATCAACCACTGTACAACTGGAAATAATACAACAATGACCATCTCCCAAAAATGATAATCATACAATATCCTCATATACAAAGCTCTAAACTCAACAAGGAGGTATCTCCAATAAATATATCAGTGTACAGGCTCTCAATATATATCATATCCTCACTACATGAGTCTCTCAAAAGAGGAAAACAAAATAGCCAATCTACTGCAGGTCTCCTCTGAAGGGGTACCGCTACTCTCCAACGACGGGTAGGGATCTAGCTCGCGACTCTCTCGCCTCGATCAACAACCGCAGAATCAGCAACACCCGCTAAGACTCTGCAAAACAAAGGAGAGGAAGAAAAAAGGAGAGGGAAAACCCCCAAAGGGTGTGAGAATTACACCAAAAAGGAAGTTCTCAGTGGGTACCACCGCCAGACTCAACGGTCTGCCCACTAAGTCCTCAAGAGACATAAACTAACCAAAGCCGTGAGAACTGAACAAGAACGCTGATGACACTCAACAGCTACCATGCCTCTATCTAAATGCTCAAAATGGGAGAACCAAGGAATGGTATGCAACCACTAGCACATGAAGTGCACAATCGACCCAATCGAGCTGACTGCTACATCTGGTCCAGTCAAACCTGCGCCCACCTACAACCACCTCCCGCTGACGGGCAGGAATTACGTAGGGCGTCCAAACGGACTAACTCGCTATCGAATAGTGGCTAATGCAGGCTATAGTCGAAATCCACGCTCTCTCTCAGAACGGATAGACTGTAGTACTCTAAAAATTTAAAGACCATAAAATACTTTTGGAATCTATTTAATTAGTAATTTTAGCAAGATTTAGAACTTAGTGGATCAATAGTGGCCCAGAAATATCGACTTTTGATCGGGGCCTGATCTCGAAAATCCGAGAGCACCATTGTGATCGTTTCGATGAAACATGAAAATTTCATATACAAATGTTTTCGATCCGACGGTCGGATTTTTCGGAAATTAGTAAAGAAGTGGGCGGGTCCCACAACTTATGGATGAATAGTAACCCTCTATTTTAAATGTCCCATTGATCGACGTTGGCCAATTTACCATCCGGACTCCTAATATAGTGGTATGAGTAGTCGAACCTAGCTGATTTCGACGTTCTGAGCGCAATGGCACTGACGGATTTCACGTTTGGCAACCCGGGTGCATCGAAGTGCGTGCGTCGATATGCGACATACAAGAACTAGTTGACCCGAGATTTTATCCGAGCGCCAAATTAAACAAACAAATACGCTACCTGACAGGTCTCGACGAGCCGGACGTCATGGCGAAGTCTGTTTCGCAATTTGCTGAGCGGATTTTCTCGAATTGCATAAAAAGTACCGAAAAATCAATATTTTTCTATAAAACCTATATGTTTTGTGTATCAAACATTTAGGGAATTAAACTATGGGGTGTTGGATGTATTTTTGCATCTCCTGTGAAGATTCCAGAGATTGAGGTTGAGTGTGAACTAGGTTTAGGGTTATTTGCAAAGGAATCAATGCATTAAGTGTGAAGTGGCTTTTGGGTTCCTTGGCTCAGTACACGAGGGGTCTGAGAGATGTTAAGGCATCACAAAAATCCTCTGATTTCCCCATACCATTGCCTGTACACTGGGGTGGCCGAGGACACAAGCCCAAGTGAGATAACCCGAGAGAGAGAGAGAGAGAGAGAGAGAGAGAGAGAGAGAAAAGAAAGGTTGGGACCAAAGCTCTTCTAAGGTGAAGTTGGAGTGCTCTGAGGTTTTCCTGGTGATTGAGGACTCTGCTGGAGTTAGCCGAAGTAGCGAGAGGAAGAAGAAGAGGGAACCCGGCTTCTTCCTATCTTCCTCGAGTTCGACAAAGGTGAGTGCACTTAACCAATTAATGATTTAGCCCAAGACCCTTAGCAGTAGGTTAGTAAGGTCTTTGTAATGCTCCCTGCCAAGCCTGAGCTTCCCATGCACGTTGCATGGCCGGCGGGAGATATAGTTGGCCGGAAACCTAACCTAGCTCTGCCTCGAGAGAACTCGGCAACCACTAAACCAAATTGAAAAATAAAATCATGGGAAAAATCTGTAGGAAGTAAGAACCATCTCCTCCAAATTTGGTGGAGTTTGGTTGAGTATCCATCTCGCAGATCGAAACCCTAAAATTCGGGTTTTGTGCATTCGGCCGAGCTTCTTGCTCCGACGCCGGCGAGCTTCCCCGCCGCCGGCCACATGCCCAGAGATGTTGCTGGGACCAAGGGGAGTACAACCATGCTGTTGCATGGCTTCCATGCATCATGAAAGTCATGATGCCATGGATGAACCGAGATGGGAACCAAATGCGGCCGCCGGCGTTCCGGCCATCCCCGGCCGGGAACGTCTGCTCGGGAAGCTTCATGTGGCCCAGTAGATCAACTCTATCCAAGTTGGAAGGCTTAAGGTGCTGTGGTTGCAGAGAACCAACTCACATGTTGGCTTGTGTTCGTTTGCTTATAGTGTGCCCCTAAGGTGTTTGTGAAAATGCCACAGAGAAGAGAACTCTGGATTTAGCTTTCGATGTAAATATGAAACTTGCTTCATTTCATCCCCTGAGCTTGATGCTCACTTCAGATCAAACAGGATCTGTGTGGAATTGTGAAATGAGCATTGTGAACCTTTGTGAGAGCAAGGATGTTGGTTCTGGTAGAACTAGCAGTTGCTGGGCTGCAATAGGGCAAGCCCCAGTGTTCTTGTGCTATTTTGAGTATAGGGTATACACAGAATTTTATTTGGCACAGTGCAAGTTGAGTTTTAGTGTATACAAGCTCTATGTTAAATGTTTGGCCCTAGGTTTATTCTAGGCTGTTTGAAAAACCATAACAGTGAGCTCCTGGCTAATTTGGGGTCACTGGACGCGATGCTCGCGTTAGAAAATCGTTTTGACGAGTTGAAGAAACAAAAATTGTATTTTGGCTAGGTTAGAGGAGTATTTTATGGCCTGAAGTTTTCCTCGGGTCCCGTGCTGCCGCAAATTGGTGAGCACGGTGTTCAGCAAGATAAATGTCACCTGCTGGAAGTGACGGTTCGTTAAAATGAATCTTCAGTTGAAAGAACGAGCGAAAACAGTGCTAAAAAGATTATGTTGGTCTAAGTGTGATTGTCAAACACTGAGGTTAAGTAATTAAAAGGGTTAAGTTGACTTGAAATAAGTTAGAGTTAAAATCGATCCCTGATCAATATGTTTGATTCAGGTCTGTCCAGTTTGCATCTGGTTCTGAGCGTACAGTCGATTCAGTCTAGTCGCCTGCGATTTGACAGGTGGGTTTATCTTCGGTCCGGGCTTTATCATTTCGGCCCTCTGTGTACGATATTGGTTGGACCCCTGTTCTTGTTAGCCTAGATGATATTGAAGCCTGTCTTCCTTTTGATCAGTTTTATTTTGCTATAAACATGTTTTTATTCAACCAATGTTTTGTCTCCAAGCATCGCAGAGTCGCCGGAGTCTGTTCTTGTTTGATAGGACAAAGGCATTGCTCTTCGAGGTTTGGACATAAAACATGTTTTCAAAATGTTTTCCTAAAAAGATTGTTAGTTTTGCATGATTGATTCTCAGTTGCTTCCAGTTATTATGACTTTATTCCTGGACATTTGCCATGCCTGATTGGTCATTAGCTAGCTTGCACATTTATACTTGATTATCAGTATATCTGATCCATGTTATAGTAGTTGATGATTATTCCTGCATATGAGTTGAGATTCAGTTGATTCTGATATTGCATCCTTGGTTGGATTAGTTGATGATTATTCCTGTATATGAGTTGAGATTCAGTTGATTCTGATATTGCATCCTTGATTGGATTGTTTTGGCTTGTTGTTGATCAAATGTTATGCTGCTAAACACATGATTTAATTCAATAAATATTTTTACCGAACATCGTAGGGTCGCCTGAGTCTGTTCTTGTTTGATAGGACAAAGGCATTGCTCTTCGAAGTTTGGGCCTAAAACCTGTTTTCAAAATAGTTTTCTCAAAAATATGTGTTTAGTTTTGTATGTTTGGTTGGTCTGAACGATTGAGTTGAGATTTGCTGTTGATCTTATGTTGAGTTGAGATTTGCCTTTGATCTTACATAAGAGTTGAGATTTAGTTGATTATTCCTGCATGAGAGTTGAGATTCAGTTGACTTTGTTATTGCATCCCAGTGGGGATTTTCCGGCTTGTTGCCGATTACCCGGTCAGTGGACCGCGAGCTTGAGCATAGCATTATGATCGCCACGCACCGCTGTACTTCACGTACACTGACGGTTTGGCCACCGTCACAGTGTTCTTTACCGGTAAAGTGGTCTAGAGAAAGGCCCGTGAGCCCCCTGATAGCACTTGTGGGTGCGGGGTTATGTCAGCCCGATAGGTGCCAGATAGTGGCATGAGCCTGAGGTCTTCGTGACCAATAGTGGCATTGATTGGGAACTTGATATTCTTATGATTGATGCATAGCTTTTATACTTCCATATTCTAGCATGATCAGTACCTATTGCATATGTTGCCTGTTTAGCCTGCTTTTATCATATCTCATGATTCCTGATTTCGGTTTGAAGATATTCATTTGTTTGATAGCTGCCTATACAATTATTCAGCATGCTTGGTTCATTATATTCCTGTCAAGATTATACTAATTTCTGTTGGTTATTCATTCGCTTCATAAATGCTTACCTAATGTGATCTTTACTATCCGCTAGTATTGTATACCAGTAGGTACGATCTGCTATTTCTCAGCTCGTCGTGCCCACTGGGATACACTCCGGTGTGTCTCACACCCTCGGGTGACTGTTTTTCAGGTCGAGCGGGTGTTGGGATGTCGGGACGAATTGGCGAGGTATCGATATAGAGGTTGACCCTGGACAGCCGAAAAGTTATGTAATAGATGTTTGAGAGAAAGGAAATTGTATTTTAGTTGTATATATGTAAAGATAGTTGTAAAGTTTACTTGTTACTGTTGTTTGTAGTACGTAGTTAGTACTTTGATGTTGTTGCCAAGCTAGCCGTGCATATATAGAAAAGGCTCAATTCCATAGGGGATTGGGACTCTTCTATATATATGGCAGTCTGTCATTGCCCTGACTGTTTTTGCGACTCTGATTAAAAAAAAAAAAAAAAAAAAAAAATTTATACACTGGTTTTTGAACTCGGTGCGTGACAGATTAGATGGTATCAGAGCAATAGGAATACGATGCCTAGGTTTGGTTCGGAACGAACCCTAGGATGACTTGTGTTCACGAGAGAGCGCTGGGTTTCGGAATAGTGGTTTGAAACTTAGATGTGTTTCGTATTCGGGTTTTGAGAATCATTGTTTAGTACAAGGTTAGCCGCGGTCATGGTTTCGGCCGTGGGCTTGATGTTTCAGTGGAGCCAGAGGGCTCAGATCAGTTACAATACATGTGGTTGAAGGGTTGACTTTTCAGTATTCCCGTGTCATAATTCAGTGGCTTGTGTGCCCAATGATAATCCTGGTTTGGGTTGGATTTAAATTTTGGCCTATGTGTCAATTTTAATAAGAAGTTGGAAAATAGTGAATTATGGTTCTAGTTTCTTGGGGATAGACAGGGTGGCATTCCTGACCACGTGATGGTAGTGACCTTTGGTAGAGGTTATGTCATTGGCATAGTGACTGTGTAGGGAGGTATGTGATGTACCTTCAGATGTGAGTTGTGTCCCCAACAAGTGGTTGGCGACAGATCTATGGTATTTCGCCTTTCTTTTGGTAAGCACGTTGGCGGCCGACAACGTACTTTCGAAAGAACTGAGAAATACTCTACCCTGTAATGGAGAATATTCAGATTGGGTTTAAATGAGTAGCTTGAGAGTTAACAACGCTTTGTGACTGATTGTCATCTCTGCGAATCTGTTAGGGGTTTAATAGAGGTTTATTTAAGTTTAAGCTTCGGGGACGAAACTTCTTAGAAGTTGTGGGTAATGTAGTACTCTAAAAATTTAAAGACCATAAAATACTTTTGGAATTTATTTAATTAGTAATTTTAGCAAGATTTAGTACTTAGTGGATCAATAATGGCCCAGAAATATCGACTTTTGATCGGGGCCTGATCTCGAAAATCCGAGAGCACCATTGCGATCGTTTCGACGAAACATGAAAGTTTTATATACAAATGTTTTCGATCCGACGGTCGGATTTTCCGGAAATTACTAAAGAAGTGGGCGGGTCCCACAACTTATGGATGAATAGTAACCCTCTATTTTAAATGTCCCATTGATCGACGTTGGCCAATTTACCATCCGGACTCCTAATATAGTGGTATGAGTAGTCGAACCTAGCTGATTTCGATGTTCTGAGTGTAATGGCACTGACGGATTTCGCGTTTGGCGACCCGGGTGCATCGAAGTGCGTGCGTCGATATGCGACATACAAGAACTAGTTGACCCGAGATTTTATCCGAGCGCCAAATTAAATAAACAAATACGCTATCTGACAGGTCTCGACGAGCCGGACATCGTGGCGAAGTCTGTTTCGCAATTCGCTGAGCGGATTTTCTGGAATTGTGTAAAAAGTACCGAAAAATCAATATTTTTCTATAAAACCTATATGTTTTGTGTATCAAACATTTAGGGAATTAAACTATGGGGTGTTGGATGTATTTTTGCATCTCCTGTGAAGATTCCAGAGATTGAGGTTGAGTGTGAACTAGGTTTAGGGTTATTTGCAAAGGAATCAATGCATTAAGTGTGAAGTGGCTTTTGGGTTCCTTGGCTCAGTACACGAGGGGTCTGAGAGATGTTAAGGCATCACAAAACTCCTCTGATTTCCCCATACCATTGCCTGTACACTGGGGTGGCCGAGGACACAAGCCCAAGTGAGATAACCCGAGAGAGAGAGAGAGAGAGAGAGAGAGAGAGAGAGAGAGAGAGAGAGAGAGCGAGAGAGAGAAAAGAAAGGTTGGGACCAAAGCTCTTCCAATGTGAAGTTGGAGTGCTCTGAGGTTTTCCTGGAGATTGAGGACTCTGCTGGAGTTAGCCGAAGTCGCGAGAGGAAGAAGAAGAGGGAACCCGGCTTCTTCCTATCTTCCTCGAGTTCGGCAAAGGTGAGTGCACTTAACCAATGAATGATTTAGCCCAAGACCCTTAGCAGTAGGTTAGTTAGGTCTTTGTAATGCTCCCTGCCAAGCCTGAGCTTCCCATGCACGTTGCATGGCCAGCGGGATATATAGTTGGCCGGAAACCTAACCTAGCTCGGCCTCGAGAGAACTCGGCAACCACTGAACCAAATTGAAAAATAAAATCATCGGAAAAATTTGTAGGAATTAAGGACCATCTCCTCCAAATTTGGTGGAGTTTGGTTGAGTATCCATCTCGCAGATCGAAACCCTAAAATTCGGGTTTTGTGCATTCGGCCGAGCTTCTTGCTCCGACGCCGGCGAGCTTCCCCGCCGCCGGCCACATGCCCAGAGATGTTGCTGGGACCATGGGGAGTGCAACCATGCTGTTGCATGGCTTCCATGCATCATGAAAGTCATGATGCCATGGATGAACCGAGATGGGAACCAAATGCGGCCGCCGGCGTTCCGGCCATCCCCGGCCGGGAAGGTCTGCTCGGGAAGCTTCATGTGGCCCAGTAGATCAACTCTATCCAAGTTGGAAGGCTTAAGGTGTTGTGGTTGCAGAGAACCAACTCACATGTTGGCTTGTGTGCGTTTGCTTATAATGTGCCCCTAAGGTGTTTGTGAAAATGCCACAGAGAAGAGAACTCTGGATTTAGCTTTCGATGTAAATATGAAACTTGCTTCATTTCATCCCCTGAGCTTGATGCTCACTTCAGATCAAACAGGATCTGTGTGGAATTGTGAAATGAGCATTGTGAACCTTTGTGAGAGCAAGGATGTTGGTTCTGGTTGAACAAGCAGTTGCTGGGCTGCAATAGGGCAAGCCCCAGTGTTCTTGAGCTATTTTGAGTATAGGGTATACACAGAATTTTATTTGGCACAGTGCAAGTTGAGTTTTAGTGTATACAAGCTCTATGTTAAATGTTTGGCCCTAGGTTTATTCTATGCTGTTTGAAAAACCATAACAGTGAGCTCCTGGCTAATTTGGGGTCACTGGACGCGATGCTCGCGTTAGAAAATCATTTTGACGAGTTGAAGAAACAAAAATTGTATTTTGGCTGGGTTAGAGGAGTATTTTATGGCCCGAAGTTTTCCTCGGGTCCCATGCTGCCGCAAATTGGTGAGCACGGTGTTCAGCAAGATAAATGTCACCTGCTAGAAGTGACGGTTCGTTAAAATGAATCTTCAGTTGAAAGAACGAGCGAAAACAGTGCTAAAAAGATTATGTTGGTCTAAGTGTGATTGTCAAACACTGAGGTTAAGTAATTAAAAGGGTTAAGTTGACTTGAAATAAGTTAGAGTTAAAATCGATCCCTGATCAATATGTTTGATTCAGGTCTGTCCAGTTTACATCTGGTTCTGAGCGTACAGTCGATTCAGTCTAGTCGCCTGCGATTTGACAGGTGGGTTTATCTTCGGTCCGGGCTTTATCATTTCGGCCCTCTGTGTACGATATTGGTTGGACCCCTGTTCTTGTTAGCCTAGATGATATTGAAGCCTGCCTTCCTTTTGATCAGTTTTATTTTGCTATAAACGTGTTTTTATTCAACCAATGTTTTGTCTCCAAGCATCGCAGAGTCGCCGGAGTCTGTTCTTGTTTGATAGGACAAAGGCATTGCTCTTCGAGGTTTGGACATAAAACATGTTTTCAAAATGTTTTCCTAAAAAGATTGTTAGTTTTGCATGATTGATTCTCAGTTGCTTCCAGTTATTATGACTTTATTCCTAGACATTTGCCATGCCTGATTGGTCATTAGTTAGCTTGCACATTTATACTTGATTATCAGTATATCTGATCCATGTTATAGTAGTTGATGATTATTCCTGCATATGAGTTGAGATTCAGTTGATTATGATATTGCATCCTTGGTTGGATTAGTTGATGATTATTCCTGTATATGAGTTGAGATTCAGTTGATTCTGATATTGCATCCTTGATTGGATTGTTTTGGCTTGTTGTTGATCAAATGTTATGCTGCTAAACACATGATTTAATTCAATAAATATTTTTACCGAACATCGTAGGGTCGCCTGAGTCTGTTCTTGTTTGATAGGACAAAGGCATTGCTCTTCGAAGTTTGGGCCTAAAACCTGTTTTCAAAATAGTTTTCTCAAAAATATGTGTTTAGTTTTGTATGTTTGGTTGGTCTAAACGATTGAGTTGAGATTTGCTGGTAATCTTATGTTGAGTTGAGATTTGCCTTTGATCTTGCATAAGAGTTGAGATTTAGTTGATTATTCCTGCATGAGAGTTGAGATTCAGTTGACTTTGTTATTGCATCCCAGTGGGGATTTCCCGGCTTGCTGCTGATTACCCGGTCAGTGGACCGCGAGCTTGAGCATAGCATTATGATCGCCACGCACCGCTGTACTTCACGTACACTGACGGTTTGGCCACCGTCACAGTGTTCTTTACCGGTAAAGTGGTCTAGAGAAAGGTCCGTGAGCCCCCTGATAGCACTTGTGGGTGCGGGGTTATGTCAGCCCGATAGGTGCCAGATAGTGGCATGAGCCTGAGGTCTTCGTGACCAATAGTGGCATTGATTGGGAACTTGATATTCTTATGATTGATGCATAGCTTTTATTCTTCCATATTCTAGCATGATCAATACCTATTGCATATGTTGCCTGTTTAGCCTGCTTTTATCATGTCTCATGATTCCTGATTTCGGTTTGAAGATATTCATTTGTTTGATAGCTGCCTATACAATTATTCAGCATGCTTGGTTCATTATATTCCTATCAAGATTATACTAATTCCTGTTGGTTATTCATTCGCTTCATAAATGCTTACCTAATGTGATCTTTACTATCCACTAGTATTGTATACCAGTAGGTACGATCTGCTATTTCTCGGCTCGTCGTGCCCACTGGGATACACTCCGGTGTGTCTCACACCCTCGGGTGACTGTTTTTCAGGTCGAGCGGGTGTTGGGATGTCGGGACGAATTGGCGAGGTATCGATATAGAGGTTGACCCTGGACAGCCGAAAAGTTATGTAATAGATGTTTGAGAGAAAGGAAATTGTATTTTAGTTGTATATATGTAAAGATAGTTGTAAAGTTTATTTGTTACTGTTGTTTGTAGTACGTAGTTAGTACTTTGATGTTGTTGCCAAGCTAGCCGTGCATATATAGAAAAGGCTCAATTCCATAGGGGATTGGGACTCTTCTATATATGTGGCGGTCTGTCATTGCCCTGGCTGTTTTTGCAACTCTGATTAAAAAAAAAAAAAAAAAAAAAATTTATACACTGGTTTTTGAACTCGGGGCGTGGAATAGACTCAACATGCTCAACCTCACACACAACGGTCAAAGTACTCTCAACAACACGGGACCACCGTCAAACCAAACGGCTCCCAACAACACTAGAACTAGTCTAAACACAGCTACCAGACTCCACTCGGCCCCCAGGCACGAGCGCAACAATAAGGTAAATGCCGGTAGTAACCCAATCTAGTGTCTCCAGTAAAACTGGTACTGCCTGCTCAGCGGAATCTGCACACATCGCTCGAAACCTCGGGATCAGCACACAAGGCTCGAAATCCCAAGGGACCAGCACATAAGGCTCGAAATCCCAAAAAGATGGACAGGTACCCGTCACGGTCAAAAGCCTACTCCGGAGCGGCACTCGAGGGGAGCGACCCACACGAGTAAAGTATCTCTGTAACAAGTATCTCTGTATAGCAGGACTTTGATCACGGCTCTGATCAAAGTGGGAAAACCCAACCACTAAAGAAAGACCCGACCTCAATCGGATGCAACTAAACGATAAGCGGGAAACTCCATCCACTAGAGAAAACTGACACCCAATCTGATGCATAAGTAAATATCCGGTCAACCGCCCAATATCCGCGGTCGCCGCAAAACCCCACAAACTAATCCAACCTGTCCTAGACACAAAGTCCCGACCCCTGCTCGAACCCGAGCAACACTGACCATCTGACCAACAAAGAAGAAAAAAGGAAAAGTATGGTTTCTCCTAAGTCAAGTTCCAATATGTAGTGTAGCAGTAAAAGATAGCCTAACTACATGTCCATACAAGCATGCTTTTGTCCTCAGAAACGATGAAAGAGAGTGAAACATAAAGTAGCACAGCATGCTAAAGTATTTCTACTATGATATACCAATCTCACACAAGTAGGCCAATGAATAAACATGTAAGATCTCTATGTCATCTAGTGTGGGATAAATATAACCTGTCTACCACATGCTAAGTCTCTAGTTCAACAAACATGTACAATTATCAGGTAAGTATCAATCCACATGATCTGGGCCGTTTCCATGCTTACCTCTCGCTCATATTGGTTGTACATTAAATTAGGCATGCTATCAATCATAGAGGGGTGACATTCCCACAAGTGCACTTACATTTACCCTAACATAAAAGCCTCATCATTCCTTACACAGTTACCAATATTAAGCTTAACCACCTGAAGTGCTCAATCCAAGGCAAACCTGGGGTCAGTGAAGAGTGTGGCCACTTGCTAACCATATCTGCTGAACCCGTATCCACGGTACATGTCGCGCAAACCTCGGCTCCTAGCAGTGCTCCAAAAACACTCGTGAACCTTCCTGGGTACAACAAAAGGTCCAAAGTTACACTTTATGCTAAAAAATATCCAAGTATACACCATCTGCTGAAACCAGTCCCGAAGATGTGCAATTTTCACCTGCAGAACGGACTCTGAAAAATCCAACAAAAATACTGTCACGATCGTCGCGTCGAGCCCTTCGAAACGAGTACCTGCACGTTAAAATCCGAGTCCCGGAGGCTGAGTTACAAATTCCACAACGCGGTGAGCGCGAAACTCCACAACATACACAACTATAATACTCTGCACAGTAAAGGGAAAGAAGTATACCTTCGGGCAAATCTCAGAAAATTCCCCGAAAAATACGACGGTAATCCTTGCGACGCGAAGATGCAAAAAGTGTAAAGGCACGCCTCAATCCGATTCCCGGGTGTGCAGATATCGCCAAAACATCGAGCCGCTGTCCAAGTCTCAACCACATCAAAAAGGGTCATGGAAAGCTTGGAAAGACTCCTCGAAAAGCATGAAATGAGGGGAATCAGGAAATACCAAGATCGTAGCTCTGTCTGTCGCCGATCCAACGGCGCAAGAATCGCCGAAAACGGAGGTCGGAGTAAGCCGGGGAGTCCTCGCACCAAAACGCGACGAAGGGGGGTCACAAATGAACGAGCGTCACGCCGCGCCGTAAAAATGGAAACCTCGAAGTGCGTGCCACAGAAAAATCCGGGAATCCATAGTTGGAACCAGCTCTGGGAGAGGAGAAATTCTTGTGAAGATCGCACTGTGAGAAGAGGAGCAGGAAAAGAGCTAGTAGCCAATGTTCTCGGCCTATTTATAGGCTGGGAAAAACAAATCCGGAAATGACGATGGTGTCCTAAGTTTCGGGCGCCCGAATCAATTCGGGCGCTACAGTGTTCCGTTCTGCTGCACCCGCGGAGCGCCCGGATCAATTGTGTTCCGCCACGTCACCCTCCAACCAGCAAACAGCTGATCCAGCCGTTGCCCTTGCGCCACGTGGCCAACGCGGACCCTGACGCGTGGAGCGCGCCCAGTCAACGCGCGCCAGCCGCGCCCACGTGCGCGCTTGCACGCGCCACCTGTCATCCCTGCACGCACGCTTCCCGAGGCAGGCCCCACCTGCTCCATGAACCAAGCCCATGCACCAACCAGTCCTACGCCGCCACGTGTCCCAGGGAAAGCCAATAGAAATGCGACACGTGGCACGCCGCCACCCGTGCACCGCGCGCCTGCCCGCGCGCCCGCGCGCTGCCCGCGGCCGCTCCGCCGCCTGCCCGAGCCCGCGCCGCCGAGCTCCGCCGCCGCCGCCGCTTCCCGCCGGTGCCGGAACAGTGCCAAGTGCCTCGAAAATCGCACGCGTCATCCGGGCTCCGAAAAATACAAGTAAATAGTCCATTTTTATCGTTTTCGCGCGCTGAATCCAAATCCGCTGTCCGTTTTGCCAAATTCCAACTCTAAAAATTGCCGAAGGCATCCGGAAAGGTGTTCTTTGTCCAAACTTCGCGCTGAGTCCAATTTTAATATCTGTTTCTCACGAAACCACTTCTAAACATCCGACAGGGTCCTCCGATCACTCACGTGATCCATTTTAAGCCCGAAGTCTATCACTTGTGTCCAAATTGTGCACAAACGCCGCCGACGCGCCACATAGGCCTCCAGAAGCTGCTGGTCACACAACAGAAGCCCTGCAGAGATCCGGTTCACCATAGATTTTCCACCAACTTCCTCAATAAGCGTGCCAATCCTCCGAAACATCCCGTAACCGCTAGCACGGATCCCGATGCACCAATAACGCTTAACGGGTCCCGAAAAATTCCGAAGTTATCAATTCGGACCCGCTAACATTGAATCCCTCATTCCGGAAGATCCGTAAGTCGGATTTTCGATCCGATCGCATCGTCGTTCATCGTTCAACGAGCTCTACTAAGATACGGTAATCACAACCCAAAGTCCCATCTGAACTAACAATAAGAAATTTTCACCTAAATCTAGTTTAAAACCAAAAGTCGATATTTAGGAATTAATTAATAATTAAAAAGAAACAGAGTTATTACAATGTGGCATGCTTTACGATGCTTTAGAGTCGTCAAACACAAATTTCGTCAGCGCCACTGTGCTCAGAACGTCGATGCCATTCAAATCGACTACCTGGATCGTTAGATTTGGACTTCAGACAGTGAATCGGCCAATGTTCGTACGGCAGAGAATTAAAACCAGGGGTTACTATTCATCAGCACTATTCACTTAAGTCGTGGGTCCCACCAGCTTCTTCGCTGATTTCTGGATGACCCGACCGTCGAATCAAAAATTGATCTATACCAGTTTCAATCGATTCGACGAGACGGTTGCACTGGTGATTTCATATTTTCGAGATCAGATTCGGATCTGAAAGGCAAAAATAGTGTTCCGAAAATTGTGCAATTTTGGTCTCTTTTTTTACTCCATACAAGGTGGATCGAGCGCGAGTGATTCAGAGTTTGAATACACTCGTTCAGTTGCGTTAGAAGCAAAAGCGCCTAAAAAAAGAAGATTTATATACTTTGTAGAAGTTGTGGGTTTTGACTTATTATTTTCATGCTCCACAGCTTCTGGTTGATTATCGTCTTCATCTACGGGGAAATTGCGACCACTCCGGATTCCTTTCTTCTCTGCGGTATTTGGTTGTGGCTGGTACATCGTACGTCTTTACAACTGGATGCGGCTATTTATCGATTGCTCTATCTTGATACCTTCATCTTCTGCTGGAACTCTGCTTTCGTTTTTTGTTTCCCTACTAAGGTATTTATAATTATCGGTATAATTTTGTTGTATACAAAAAAAAAAAAAAAAAACCCCCACAAATGTAAATTGACCTGTATTTGTTGCTTGAAGATTTAACTACCTGTTATATTTTTGTCTATCTGTTGTGGCTTTATTTTTTGTGCCTTCTGTTATTATAATATTTTTTTGTACTATAATATTTAACCGTGTAGTCTTTCTTTTAAATTAATTAATGTGCCGCATTATTTCTTTCAGATAGGTTACTTGACGACAACTCCTCTGATTATAATGTTCTTTGTACATTCCTGCATACGCGCTATTTACCTTCCTTTGCCCTTTAAATTTCGAACTTACATGAGCCTATAATTTACTTCAGCGTAAATTTGTTACACGTTTAGCGTTTTCGCGACTTACAATACTTAATTCATTACTCTACTACGTGTATTTTTTGAATCCTTTGTTTCTTCTACCTGTATTAGTCTGCTTTCTTAAATGCATGTATACGACATCAGTAATCATGCAGATTCTTCCGCATGTTGGTTTCCAAAATTTATAAATTAATGTTGTACATTTTTCAAATTAAGGTGTTCTCTCTTTGCATTTTGTTAAATAGGTTCTGTCCTCACTCCCATTAACTTTTATCTGCAAGATCAAATGGATATACGGTCTGTATATAGAAATAAAGAAAAAAAAGGAAAGAATTACTTGATCATCGCAGGAGCCGTTCCAAACAATGCCGTATAGAAAATACAAATATCGTAAATCATGGTGGACATTCTAATTACAATAACCTTCGTACTGAGTTATCTTTACAAGTGGGGTCTTTTCCTTGGAACCCAATGTGTCGAGCAATTGTATCTCGCGGTGTCGAAATATGAATGCCAATCGTGCGGAGCTTTCTTATGGTATAACGAAAGAATTTACAAGCATCTAAATGAAACTGTCCCGCGATTTTTTTGTGTTGCCAGGAAGGGCGCATCTATTTACCCCTTCTTTGAGATACACCAAATGTGTTAGATATTCTCCTGAATTACAGGGGCTCTCGGCAAGCTACAAAGTTTCGAGAAAATATAAGGGTCTATAATTCACTATTTGCATTTACGTCAATAGGTGAAAAAATAGATGTCGATATTAATAAAAGACCAGGCCCATATATTTTTAGAATTAGTGGTTAGAATCATCACGTAATGGGTTCCCTTCTTCCACTTGATGGTCAACATCCTAAATTTACTCAGTTATATATCTATGACACCGAAAATGAGCTTGATAATAGGATAAGAGCCCTTAGTTCAGGTGGTGATTTAGTAAATATTGATAAGGATATTGTTGCAGGATTAATACAAATGCTGGACGTCAGAAATGAAATCGTTAAGGCATTTAGGATGGCTAGAGATCTAGGAATCTCACATCGCCTAGTGTTTGTGAGTGTCTTTGAGCCTGATGAGGACACCAAGGTTTAAAGGGAGGAAGAATGTGACACCCCCAGGATGTGGATTAGTCTTATTTATAAGGTATAAATAGAATTGAACCTTTTAACCTGGCTATAGTATTCTGGGTGGTAGCAAAACTCAAGAGGTTAAGAAGGTTAAGCATGCTAGAGCTAGAGTAGTTTTAGGACGGGGAACCCGTGGGAAGTTGGGGCGTCACACTTATATACCTAATTACAGCTCAATTTTTGTAATATCACATATTTTCGTAACATTTTACCCTCCTACTAATAAGGATTATGTTTGAGAAATTGAAGTAACGGGTTTACTTAAGTAGATAACCTTGAGGTGCGGGTATTTTTCTGCGATAGAGCTCGAAAAACGGAGAACGGCGATGCAATCAGAGGATTCCGACTTACGGAACCCCCAGAAAGGGGGTGTAAGGATCGCGGTAGCCGGGAGCTGCATCGAAATCCGTGCAAGTGATTGTGCACGCTTTTCGAGGAGATAAGGAATTATCTTTAGGAAATTATCTTTAAGGAATTATCTCCAAGGATTAATTAAATAATTAATTAATTATAGATTGAAATACCTGATGTGGATTTGACGGTACGTACGTATGAAATGGGAAAATAAAAGAAATAAATTAATAATAAGATTTATTTATTTCCCGTATACCGAAAGGAAAACCCTAGTTTTAAAAAGATCGCCACCTAAAACCCTTCCCTCTTGTGCGTGCCGAAAACAAAACGAAACCCTAGTTCGAAAGGAGAGAAAAGAGAAAAGAAAAGAAAACCCAAACCGGAGGAAAAAGAAATAGAGAAGGATGAAGCGGAGGAACCCGATCGCCCCGATCGACGTGCCGGAGACCGGAGAACGAGGCATCTGTAGAGTACCGGGTCTTCGGATAGCGCGCCGACCACACAGATGACTTGGAGCAGAGAGTTGCCTTGAGCATGTTGTATTTGAGTTTACAGTTGATGCCGGGTTGATTCGGATCAACGCGGAAGCTCCAGCTCGATTCGGGAGGTTCCGGACTGACGCGGAGGACCCGGAGGCAAAAAGTGAGTCGGAACTGGCAATTTTGGAGCCGGTAATTGATTTGAGCACCCCGACTCAACGGATGAGCTTTTTGAAGAGAAAACGTTGTGGACATGTGTATTTTCGATTTACAGCGAGGTTCGGGAGGTTCCGGACTGACGCGGAGGACCCGGAGGCAAAAAGTGAGTCGGAACTGGCAATTTTGGAGCCGGTAATTGATTTGAGCACCCCGACTCAATGGATGAGCTTTTTGAAGAGAAAAAGCTGTGGACACGTGTATTTTCGATTTACAGCGAGGTTCGGGAGGTTCCAGACTGACGCGGAGGACCCGGAGGCAAAAAGTGAGTCGGAACTGGCAATTTTGGAGCCGGTAATTGATTTGAGCACCCCGACTCAACGGATGAGCTTTTTGAAGAAAAAAAAGCTGTGAGCGCGTGTATTTTCGATTTACAGCGGAGTTCGGGAGGTTCCGGGCAGCGGCGGAGAGCCCGAAGGCAAAAAGTGAGTTGGAGTTGGATTTTTGGAATTAATTAATTAGTTAATTAATTAAATAAAGCTTTTGCTTTATTTAAAAGCCTCCACCTTCACCCTCTGCAGCAGAGAAAGAAAGAAAAGGAAGAAAGAAAGAAAGGAAAAGAAAAGAGAGGAAAATGAAGAAGAAGAAGAAAGAAGAGGACTTGAAGGCATTCTTGGATTTTTTTTGGACCCGCCGTTGGAGGCCGCGAGGAGCTCGTGGGCGTGCGGCGAGCGTCGTCGAGGTAAGAAAAAATTCTGATTTTTGGGTTTTTAGAGGTTTTGTGCAGTTTTTTTTGAGCTTTGGGATTTTAATTTGTTTTTAAATGGCTAAAAATGGATTTCGGGATTTTTCGGGTGTTCTTGTGGGAGCCGTTGGGAGAGACGGTGGTCCCAGCTGTGTGATACTTTCGTTGAGCGGGTCAGTGTTGAGATTGAGTCGTGGAGGGTTCTCCGACTGAGTTGTGCTTTGAGCATCGAGTTACCGATCTGTTTGATCGAGGACTATAGCCTGCAGGAGCCGCTTGTGAGACAGTGTTACTGTTGAGATACTTGAGTTCGGTGGGGTCGCACCCCTCGAGCTACGCCCCGGGTGCGTTGATGATTCCGAGCCTGATGAGGCTGCGATGATGATACCGAGCCTGACGAGGCTGCGATGATGCGCCTAGTTCATATACTAGAGGTCGCCTGATACCCCTGGCCGAGCTACCATGGGGTCACTGTGTGAGATATCGAGTTTGTCCGTTTGGACACCCTGGTTGATACACCAGGGGGCGCAGGCTTGACTCGACTGGACCCTGTGGGGCAGTCGCTGAGATTTGGGTTACACTGAGAGAGTGATGGCGTAGCATGTGTCTTAGTAGAGCGTCTTGGGCTTAGTACTTGTGACATATTGTCAGCAGTGAGTGACTGCATACCATCATCCATAGTCTCTTCTTTTTGAGCATAGTAGATAGAGGCATGATAGCTGTAGATTCTTTCCAGCTTATTTACATTATCAGTTTTTCTGTTATCTTATGCCTCTAGTAGACTTAGTGGGCAGACCGTGGTTCTTGGAGACGGTACCCAGTGAGAACTACTGTAGGATGTAGTTCTCACACCCTCTGTCGGTGACAGGTTGCTGAGGCTTTCTTCCGTTCCTGCTGGGCTTGATTGGACGGACCGAGGACAGGGAGTCGCGTGATAGTTCCCTACCAGCATTGTTACTTTAGAGAGAGGTAGACGTACCATCCCGGATTGTGGTTGTTGGTTATGTTTCCTGTTAGCTATCTCCCATTTGGATTCGTAGATGTTGTATAGGTGGACTTCTATTTGTATCATCTGTTTTTGGGAGATAGGCTTTGTGTTGTTGTAACTTTGTAGTTGTGAAATTTTATAGTACAGCTTTTTATCCGCTCTGATATCTGTGTAGCTGTAGTTTTGTCTTTTGCAGGCTAGACGCTTCGTCTGTACGGCAGTTTCCGTACAGATGGCGGATCTGTTAGCGAGCCCGGGTCGCAGTTTCGACCCCGGGGCGTGACAGATTAGAGTGGTATCAGAGCCTAGGATGTAGGTCATTGAGGACTTAGAAACCCTAGGCTTGTGGTTGGACATTAGGATGACTACGTGAGAGTCGTGACTTTTAGCGAGAGTCCAGATTGAGTTTTTACCTCTCCCTCGGGTTGGGATGAGTGATTTGATATGTTATTCTCTCAAAGTGATTATGTTGGCTGTAGACAACATAATACTTTAGGAAGGATAACAAATTTTAGACTCTCGCTGGATTGGGTCGTATGGTTGTTATGTCCTGACATTCGTTTTTGTTTCAGTTACCTGCGATGCCGCCGAGACGTCGTGTAGCGACGAGTGGGCGTTCGACCTTGGGTGAGGAGGCCGAGCAGGCCGGGCAGAGCGAGGTACAGGAGCTGCGGGCTTAGGTGGCCCAGATGTCTGAGGCGTTGCGGCGCCAGGAGGTGGCGGCCAGGCGCCAGGAGGAAAATATGGAGCGCATGATGCGCATGCTGGAGCAGAGAGCACCTCCTGTGGCACCACCATCAGTACTTCCGGTTATGACATCCTCGACCTCGTCACAGATTTCTCCGTTGATGGAAACAGAGCAGAGGGAGCTCATGGATCGACTATCCTTTATCCGCAAGTTTCATCCCCCACGGTTCTCAGGTGAGAGTTCGGAGCCGTGGGAGGTTGAGAGCTGGATCGCGGCCATGGAGAAATTGTTTGAGAACCTCTTCATCAAGGAAGAACATCAGGTACATTTGGGGGCCCACTTTTTGGAGAAGGACGCCGAGACTTGGTGGCGTCGAGTTCGTCCAGTGGGACCACCGGGAGTACAGTTATTGACGTGGGCGGAGTTTCGTGCTTTGCTACTCAGAGCCTATTTTCCTGACAGTGCAAAGCAGAAACTAGAAGGGGATCTTCGACGATTGCAGCAGGGTGATCGACCACTTCATGAGTACGTTAATGAGTTTCAGCGGTTATTGAGCTGTGTGCCTCATGTTGCCCGGGATGAGGCCCAGAGGGTTGAGCTTTTTGAGAGAGGGTTGCATCCGGATATTTATCCCCTTGTGCATTCGCGTAGAGCGCCGACTCTGGATGCGGCAATTGAGCATGCTCGGTGGGTTGACCGAGGATTTGTGGTTATGTCAGAGAAGGAGCGAGCGCCAGGGACCAGCTCCGGGGAGAGACATCCAGTGCCGCCTGATTTTGGACAGTCTAGTAGATCGGGACCCCCGGGGCCGCCACCATCCCAGTCTGAGGGTCGTGGATTTCAGAGGAGACGGAGATCAGGAGGTCCCCCACAGCTGAGGCACCAGCAGCAGTATCAGGATGTGTGTGTCATTTGCGGAGGACCGCATGCAGTGCAGCAGTGTGACCATAGGCAGGGGCGATGCTTTTCGTGTGGACAGTCGGGGCATTTCCAAGCAGCATGCCCTCAGGTAGTACTTTCGGTGAAGCCGCTTGCGACGGCACCCCCGCTACCTCTTCCGGAGGAAGGAGCTCCTCCGACTTACCGCCAGCCAGATGAGGCCACGACGTCGAGGCAGATAGGACGACGATCACCCACATCGAGAGGATGAGTTTGGGCTGCTCGTTTGGTGGGCGCCAGGTTAGCGGATCGCTTGGTACTTGGTATGACTTCCTTTCCTAGTGGTTGAGATCAGAGTTTTGCACCCCTACATGGTTGAGTTGTTGGATTGTGGTTTTGGGTTGCGACCACAGCAGGGACTGTGGTGACCCGGATCTTTGCAGGGCTTCTACAGTGTGACCAGCAGCTTCTGGAAGCCTACGTGGCATGTCGGCGGTGTTCGCACGCCAGTTTGGACACAAGAGATGGACTCGGGGCTTAAAATGGATCTCGTAGGTAATCGGGGGACCCCATCGGATGTTTAGAACAGTTTACGCGTGGAGTGGATATCAAATTTAGGCTCGGCGCGGAATTCGGATTAAAAATACCTTTCCGGGAGACTCCGGCAAATTATAGGATTGGAATTTGGCAAAATGGACGCCGGATTTGGAATCAGCGCGCGAAAACGGTCAAGATGGGCTATTTACTTACTGTTTTTGAGCTTGCGGGTACTGTTCATGCCGGAACAGTATTTCCGGCGATCGCCGGCGGCGGCGGGCAGCGTCGGCGGGCGGCGGCGCAGCCTCGGGCAGGCGTTTGGCGGCCGCGGACAGGCGGCTGAGGGCGCGGGCAGGCGGCTGAGCGCGCGGGCAGGCGCGCGGTCCACCGCGGAGGTCGTGCACCGGGGGCGGGCCACGTGGCGCTCTCCGGTTGGCCGGTTCAGCGGGCGCGGTCCACTGAAATTGGGCCCGGGTGCACGGTAGACCGGGTGGACACGTGGCGTGAGGTGATTGGTTCGGTGTTGTGCTCCCGGTCCACGCAACCGGTGGAGTGGGTGACCGGGGCAGGTGGCCGTACGGCGGGGCAGGTGGCCGTACGGCCCGGGTCAGCCGCGACGTGCGCGGTCCACGGCGCGACGTGCGTGGTGCACGGGTTGCCGGGCCACGTGTCGCATCGCCATTTGCGGGCGCAGGTGCACCGGGTGCAGTGGGGCCCGGGGGAGTAGTGGACTGAGCTGTGTGGTGGACCGGGCCGCACTGTGCGCGCCCGAAACTTGGCGGGCCGGGCCGCACTGTGCGCGCCCGAATTCGGGCGGACCGGACCGGGCGCCCGAAAGTTGGGACACAATGGGAATTTTTCCAATTGTTTCCTCAGCCTATAAATAGGCAGCCCGAGCCCTCTTCTTTGGCTCTTTTCTCTCAGCCCACGCACCATCTGCCCGAGCACCTTGAAGAAGACTTGTTCAACTCTTAATTCTTGATCTTCCTGCCAAGTTCTACGATTTTAGGAGCACGCATCCCGAGGTTCTGGATTTTACGGCGCGGCGCGATGTTGCTTTCTAGTGTTCTTCTTCGGCGCAGCGGCAGTGTTTTGGCTCCCCTGGGCTACCCCGAGATCATTTTGCAGTGATTCTTATGCCGACAGACTCCTATGAGGTAGGGCTTCATCTTTCGTATTGATCGCGCTTTCCTGTTTCGAGTTTTTGGCACGGATCCCGAGGCAACACTGTGACCCTTTTTCTGTTTGGCTTTGTGGGACAGCATCGAGGTGTTTTGGCCATATCTTTGCGCACAAGCGTCAGCCGGAAACGAGCTTATACAACTTTTTCATCTACAGATCGCAAGGAACGCGCTCGTATTTTTCTTGGATTTTTCTGAGATTTCATCAGAGGTGAAAATTACTGTTTTCTCAGTGAACAGTGTACAGTTTTAATACAGATTTTTGTATGAGTGTACCACCTTGTCGAATTTATATCTTGGCTTACCGAACTCAGATTTGGGCGTGCAAGCTACCGTTGCGAAGCTATCGACGCGAGGATCGCGGTGATATTTTTCTGGGAATTTTATGGGCTCTTGCTGAAGGTGAAAATTAAGCATTTTTGGGACTGTTGTTGTATGTGTGTGTGAGAGCAGATTTTGGAATGTATGTGTAATAGTGGACTTTGTGTTGTGCCAGGAGAGTTACGGGTGTGCTGAACTTATTGGAGCAAGGGATTAGAGTTATCTGGTGTTTTCAGCTGTTGGGCTTTGGACAGTCAGCTCTTCAGGTGGGTGCTTTGTTCCGAGAACCGGTGGACGGTTCTCTAACTCTATATGTTAGAATTGCATGCAGGTGTAGGGTACAATACCTGGGATTGATTGGTAAGCTTAACAATGTTGATTTATGGGAATTGCAAGTTAATTATTCATATTATGACAATGGTATTAATCAGACATTTATGTTGATGATTAGTGGAAGCTTACCTAAGGCAAGGTTACCCCATATGATTAATTATCATGCCATGTTAGCATATAACCCTTTTATGAGGCTGGTTTATACAATGGGATAGGATTATGTAGTTATGTGCAGGTTCTACTCCAAGGAGTGATTATGGATCGAAAATCATGGACAGGTATGGTCATTGCTAATTCTGGCATGAGGTTTATTTTCCTTATTCTTCTTGAGGACAAATGCATGCTTGTATGGACATATGTGTATGGACATATAGTTAGGCCATCTTTTACTGCTGCACTACATATTGGAACTTGACTTAGGAGAAACCATGTTATTCCTTTCTCCTTCTTGTTAGTCAGGCGGTCTGTGTTGCTCGGGTGCGAGCAGGGGTCTGGGGTAGTGTAGCAGGGACATTGGTGACAGGGACGGGTTGTGCTGGATTGCGGCTGGCAGGGTTTTGGCGGTGACCGCGGACTTTGGGCGGTTGACCGGAGGTCGGTTATAGTACTTTGGTTATGGACGGCAGGGTATTGCGGCAACCGCGGATATTGGGCGGTTGACCGGATATTTATTGATGTATCAGATTGGGTATTAGACTTTCCTCTAGTGGATGGAGTTTCCACTTATCATTTACTGTTGTATCCGTTTAGGGATCGGGTTTCCCTTTAGTGGACGAGTTTTTCCACTTTGATCAGAGTCGTGATCCAGTCCTGCTATACAGTGATACTCGACACAGAGATACTTGTGATACTGATGACAGAGTTACTTTACTCGTGTGGGTCGCTCCCCTCGAGTGCCACTCCGGAGTGTGCGACTGGACGGATCGATGCCAGTCTGTTACTTACTTTTGTGTGCGATCGGACGGTTCGATGCCGATCTGTTACTTACTTTGGGATGCGACCGTACCGGTCCGAAGTCGGTCTGTATCCCGCGATTGAGATCTAGAGTTCGACAGCAGAGCAGGCGGTACCAGTGATTACTGGTCTATCGATTGGGTTTATTCAGGCAGATACTTTTTGTTACACTCGTGCCTGGGGGACCGAGTGGAGTCTAGTAGCTGTGTTTAGACCAGTGCTAGTATTGTTGGGAACCGTTCGGGGTTTGACGGTGGTCCCGTGGTCGTTGTGAGTTCTTTGACCATTGTGTGAGAGGTTGAGCATCTTGAGTCTTTCCGTTCTGAGAGAGAGAGGGCATGGATTTGACTATAGCTTGCATGAGCCACTACTCGATAGCGAGTTAGTCCGTTTGGACGCCCTACGTAATTCCTGCCCGTCAGCGGGAGGTGGTTGTAGGTGGGCGCAGGTTTGACTGGACCCGATGTGGCAGTCAGCTCGATTGGGTCGATTGAGCACCTCGTGTGCGAGTGTTGCATATCTTCATCAGAGTTTCCCCATTTGAGCATTTGGATAGAGGCATGGTAGCTGTAGAGTGTTTCCAGCTTCTTCTTTCAGTTTTACTGCATCGGTTATCTTTTGCCTCTAGTAGTCTTGGTGGGCAGATCGTCGGGCCTAGTGGCGATACCCACTGAGAACTCCCTTATTGCGTAGTTCTCACGCCCGTTGGGGGTTTTCCCCCTTTTGTCCTTTCTCCTCTTTGTTTTGCAGAGTCTTGGCGGGTGTTGCCGTTCTGTGGTTGCTGTGCGTGGTGAGGGAGTAGCGAGCTAGATCCAGACCCATCTTTGGAGAGTAGCGGTACCCCCTTTGGAGGAGATCTTCAGTATAGTCGGTAGATTGGTATTTATTTCCTCTTTTGAGAGACTGATGTAGTGAGGATATGATGTATTGAGAGCTTGTACACTGATGTTTTATTTGAGATATCTCCCTGTTGAGCTATGAGTTTTGTACTCGAGGTTAATGTATGATTATCATTTTTGGGAGATGGACCTTGTTGTTTTATCTTCAGTTGTACAGTGGTTGATTTTATTCTACGGCAGTTTGATCTTTTAGCTCTGATATCTGTTAGCTGTAGTTCTTTTTGCAGGTAGGACGCTTCGCCTATGCGGGTTTGGCATAGGTGGCGGATCTGTTGGCGAGCCCGGGTCGCAGTTTCGACCCCGGGGCGTGACAGATTAGGTGGTATCAGAGCCTAGGTTGTAGGTCATGGTGGACTTTGAAACCCTAGGCTTGTGGTTGGACCCTAGGATGACTTCGTGAGAGTCGTGATTTGTAGCGAGAGTCCTGATTGAGTTTTGCACCTCTCCCGAGGGACGGGATGAGTGATTGGCATGTTTATTCTCCTAAGTAGTTATGTTGGCTGCAGACAACATAACGTTATGGAATGGGTGACATGCTCTAGACTTTCGCTAGATTGGGTCGAGCGTTGTTGTGTGCTGATTTGTGGTTTCGTCGTGGCGAGCGGTGTCTCCCCGACGCTGGGTTTGGGACCCTTGTGCATCCTGTCATGGCAGTTGAGCTTGAGCGGTTGGTTTTGGGCCGGATACCCGGATTGAGGTCAGAGAACTCCGGACCCAGATGACAGGATTGTCAGAGGCATATCAGCGGCAGAGTGAGCAGCTAGTTTGGTGACGCAGTTGTCAGAGCAGTGGGCAGCCCGACAGTACTTTTCTTCTGAGACCACCAGGATGTAGTACCCTCAGCGGCAGGGATTTCTGTAGTGCCAATAGAGCGAGTGGCCCCCTCCGTGCCAATGTTTAGTGCCAAGGCACTGAGGTAGGGTGGATGGTTGACAGCAGAGGAGCTGTGGGACATGTTTGATTTAGTGAGCCAGATTTGGCAGATGAACCACCCCGACTCGTAAGATTGAGCTTGGAGCCTTTGGAGGCAGAGTCGTGGTTGGGGGTGATGGAGTGATCAATTGAGAGCCTCCCTGTGCTAGAGAGTTTATGCAGTTGTTGAACTGGTGCTCCAGGTTTCGAGGGACGAGGCACATAGGATAAGTGAGATTGGGAGTGGATTGCGCCAGGATACTCTTTAGTTTCTTTTCGGTCCCTCATGTTCGGGTTTTGGACTGTGGATGCCTCGTCGGGGTAGGCATTGTGTTTGGAGCTGGACACTGCAGTTCCTTGGATGGGGATCTGCCGCTAGAGGCGAGTCCTGGAGGGAGGCGCTTGGCGCTAGGTGATGGAGGACAGATCGGCAGGCAGAGGCATTTTCGTTTTGCTTTCCTGGGTGGTGGATATCCTTGTGGATGGTTAATGTAAAGCTTACCCAAGGGAATTCTACCCTTTGTGATTTACAACTTGCATATTTTGATTGTATCATATGGGATTGAGGGGTGAGCTTAGAAAGGATAAGTGTATAGGGAATTGCATGGATTAATGGTGTTTTGTCTTATGACGGTTGCAATGATGGATTTCTGAGATGTTGGGGATCGGGTGGACCCCGATGGCAGTATCAGTGTCTATATCAGAGTAGCGCAACGGTAGCGTGGTTTTGTTGTCTGCGGAGGATCGTATCTGTTGCCTCAGCGTGAGCAGAAACAGAGGTCGTGCTCCCTTGTGATTGATTGGATATTTTCTGATGGACTAAGCGACAACCGCTTGCATCGTGTGGATGAGTTTGTGCCGCCTGGTTGGAGGGCGCCACGGCAGTGGATCGGGTTGTTGCATGTGTGATTTCATCACAGCAGTCGGAGTTAGTGCACTTTGCTTTCCGGCATGGACTAAAGGCAGAGTTATTACCACGTGCACTAGAGGTACAGAATACCATCGGTGTTATGCATGTGAAGGAGGCTTGTGGGTTTTGTTCAGTGTCGTTGAGACCATGAGTTATACCAGCAAACCTCTTGCTATGGGTGGCAGTTCGATGTTTTGACCCAGTGCTTGGGATTGGTTGGCACGGCACCACTGGATGGTTAAGTGCAGAGAGGGTGCTGATTGTGACTTTTGCGAGGCAGACAAAGGAGGCTTGTTATGGGGAGATTGTTCGAGCACACAGGGTTTAGCGACTGTGTGAGAGGAGCTTGTGGTGGCGCCGGGACCAAAGGATATTTCTATTGCTGCGAAATCCCGGGTGTGAGTCCACTCGAGTTGATGATTATGCCGCCTGTTAGGGAGATTTTGATTGCGGTTGACGTGGTTCTGGAAACCGCGCCAACCTCAATAGCACCACTTGGATTATCTGTAAGAGCTGGGAGAGTTGATCGCACCGGTGCAGGGATCTGTTGGATCGAGGGTCTGTTTGACCTAGTGCCACGTCGTTGATACACGACGGTGAGAGCCCTTTGGGATTGGAGCCCAGGCAGGTCCAGGTATTATTTAGAACCTTTTGAAGGAGCTATATTCCGGCAGTTATTGTTTGATGCCTGCGCCAATTTGGAATTTCAACTGAGGGCTTTGTCTAGATGGTGTTCAGGACGGTAGGGGCATTACGAGTACAGTGAAGCCAATGGATGGACTAATGCCCTGTTGCCTCTAGATTGAGGAATTCTGTGTTTCAGTTGGGCTTGAACGGTTTGATAGCGGCATCCTCCAGGAATATTTTGGTTTTACCCCCCCCTCCCTGAGTGTTTAGAGTTTGTGCAGCATTTGTATATGGTGTGACAAGGTCTGTGGGGAAGAAGCTTTTTGCCAAGTCGTTGTGGTGCAAGTTTTAGCTTCGAGAGCATATCTTCCTGGATTACTTTTTTCTAGCCGAAGGGGCGGCGGTGGAAATTCGGCCAAAGTGGATGCTATTTAAGACTGGCCGAGATCGACGGTCATTGTTGGGGTGAGGAGTTTTTGGACCGGATAGTGCCAGCAGAGCTTGATGACCGGGTGATGAGATTGGTACCAGTGCCGATTCTAACCTAGTCAGTGGTGGGAGATGGATTTGTGAGTTATAGTGATACCTCCCGTAGTGGCTATAGAGCCACCATTGGATTTTGTGAGCATCCAGTATCACCCCGACAGAGCCACTGTGGTGGCGGATGCCTGGAGCAGAAGAGCTATTTGGGAGTCGAGTTTGACGGTTCCATAGCTGGCACTGTGTGGGGCCATCCTTGTGTGCAGGGTTTGAGTTGTGTCCCTGAGGATCCCTTTTGATGAAAGGCAGCGGCTGAGCAATCCGCTTGGGTTGAGTTTTGAGGGTGACTGAGTATGAACCCCCGCTTGTTAGGGCCCCTTTTCTGTGCAGGTGTTTGTGTGGATGTGTTTCGGGTCGCTTGGGTTGCGTTGGCTCTTAGGAGTGATGTTAGAGCGTGTTGCTCGGGCTATTTGTTCCTTTTCCCCCGCCTTTTGTTGGAGTTTTTGAGGTTTTTCTGCGTCTCAGCTCTGGAGTGTCATGTTTGGACCCCTCGCCCGTGTTTGACTCGTTCCTTTTGGGGTCTGTGAGAGTTTGGAGTACGAGGGACGCCGTTGCGAATTCCGACTCGTGAGGTGAGGGAATTGCGCAATTGGGCTATGCCGTACTGGTTGTTGCTGTTGTTATTGCTGAGGAGTAATCACGGGGAGGGATAGGTGACTTGGGAGCTGGAGACGGCGGTGTTGAGTATTGACCCCTGGTTTCTGGGACTCCTTGGGAGTTGCCTTAGTTTCGAGGACGAAACTTTCTTCTAGTGGGGGAGGATGTGGTGACCCGGATCTTTGCAGGGCTTCTACAGTGTGACCAGCAGCTTCTGGAAGCCTACGTGGCATGTCGGCGGTGTTCGCGCGCCAGTTTGGACACAAGAGATGGACTCGGGGCTTAAAATGGATCTCGTAGGTAATCGGGGGACCCCATCGGATGTTTAGAACAGTTTACGCGTGGAGTGGATATCAAATTTAGGCTCGGCGCGGAATTCGGATTAAAAATACCTTTTCGGGAGCCTCCGGCAAATTATAGGATTGGAATTTGGCAAAATGGACGCCGGATTTGGAATCAGCGCGCGAAAACGGTCAAGATGGGCTATTTACTTACTGTTTTTGAGCTTGCGGGTACTGTTCATGCCGGAACAGTATTTCCGGCGATCGCCGGCGGCGGCCGGCGGCGGCGGGCAGCGTCGGCGGGCGGCGGCGCAGCCTCGGGCAGGCGTTTGGCGGCCGCGGGCAGGCGGCTGAGGGCGCGGGCAGGCGGCTGAGCGCGCGGGCAGGCGCGCGGTCCACCGCGGAGGTCGTGCACCGGGGGCGGGCCACGTGGCGCTCTCCGGTTGGCCGGTTCAGCGGGCGCGGTCCACTGAAATTGGGCCCGGGTGCACGGTAGACCGGGTGGACACGTGGCGTGAGGTGATTGGTTCGGTGTTGTGCTCCCGGTCCACGCAACCGGTGGAGTGGGTGACCGGGGCAGGTAGCCGTACGGCGGGGCAGGTGGCCGTACGCCCCGGGTCAGCCGCGACGTGCGCGGTCCACGGCGCGACGTGCGTGGTGCACGGGTTGCCGGGCCACGTGTCGCGTCGCCATTTGCGGGCGCAGGTGCACCGGGTGCAGTGGGGCCCGGGGGAGTAGTGGACTGAGCTGTGTGGTGGACCGGGCCGCACTGTGCGCGCCCGAAACTTGGCGGGCCGGGCCGCACTGTGCGCGCCCGAATTCGGGCGGACCGGACCGGGCGCCCGAAAGTTGGGACACAATGGGAATTTTTCCAATTGTTTCCTCAGCCTATAAATAGGCAGCCCGAGCCCTCTTCTTTGGCTCTTTTCTCTCAGCCCACGCACCATCTGCCCGAGCACCTTGAAGAAGACTTGTTCAACTCTTAATTCTTGATCTTCCTGCCAAGTTCTACGATTTTAGGAGCACGCATCCCGAGGTTCTGGATTTTACGGCGCGGCGTGATGTTGCTTTCTAGTGTTCTTCTTCGGCGCAGCGGCAGTGTTTTGGCTCCCCTGGGCTACCTCGAGATCATTTTGCAGTGATTCTTGCGCCGACAGACTCCTATGAGGTAGGGCTTCATCTTTCGTATTGATCGCGCTTTCCTGTTTCGAGTTTTTGGCATGGATTCCGAGGCAACACTGTGACCCTTTTTCTGTTTGGCTTTGTGGGACAGCATCGAGGTGTTTTGGCCATATCTTTGCGCACAAGCGTCAGCCGGAAACGAGCTTATACAACTTTTTCATCTACAGATCGCAAGGAACGCGCTAGTATTTTTCTTGGATTTTTCTGAGATTTCATCAGAGGTGAAAATTACTGTTTTCTCAGTGAACATGTACAGTTTTAATACAAATTTTTGTATGAGTGTACCACCTTGTCGAATTTATATCTTGGCTTACCGACTCAGATTTGGGCGTGCAAGCTACGTTGCGAAGCTATTGACGCGAGGATCGCGGTGATATTTTTCTGGGAATTTTCTGGGCTCTTGCTGCAAGTGAAAATTAAGCATTTTTGGGACTGTTGTTGTATGTGTGTGTGAGAGCAGATTTTGGAATGTATGTGTAATAGTGGACTTTTTGTTGTGCCAGGAGAGTTACGGGTGTGCTGAACTTATTGGAGCAAGGGATTAGAGTTATCTGGTGTTTTCAGCTGTTGGGCTTTGACAGTCAGCTTTTCAGGTGGGTGCTTTGTTCCGAGAACCGGTGGACGGTTCTCTAACTCTATATGTTAGAATTGCATGCAGGTGTAGGGTACAATACCTGGGATTGATTGGTAAGCTTAACAATGTGATTTATGGGAATTGCAAGTTAATTATTCATATTATGACAATGGTATTATCAGACATTTATGTTGATGATTAGTGGAAGCTTACCTAAGGCAGGTTACCCCATATGATTAATTATCATGCCATGTTAGCATATAACCCTTTATGAGGCTGGTTTATACAATGGGATAGGATTATGTAGTTATGTGCAAGGTTCTTACTCCAAGGAGTGATTATGGATCGAAAAATCATGGACAGGTATGGTCATTGCTAATTCTGGCATGAGGTTTTATTTTCCTTATTCTTCTTGAGGACAAATGCATGCTTGTATGGCATATGTGTATGACATCTAGTTAGGCCATCTTTTACTGCTGCCTACATATTGGAACTTGACTTAGGAAAACCATGTTATCCTTTCTCCTTCTTGTTAGTCAGCGGTCTGTGTTGCGCGT
>CM055064.1:12964519-13009345 GCA_029204045.2 Tillandsia leiboldiana | reverse complement strand
GTCCCCTGGGATCCTTTTGATGAAGGCACGCTGATGAGACAATCCGCGTGGGTTGAGTTTGAGGGGAATGAGTATGACCACGCTTGTCGGGACCTTTTCTGTGCAGGTGTCTTGTGGGATGTGTTTTCGGGTCGCGTGGGTTGCGTTGGCTCTTAGGAGTGATGTTAGAGCGTGTTGCTCGGGTATTTGTTCTTTTTACCCGCCTTTTTGTTGGAGTTTTTGAGGTTTCTGCGTATCCGCTCTGGAGTGTCAGTTTGGGACCCTCGCCGTGTTTGACTCGTTCCTTTTGGGGTCTGTGAGAGTTTGGAGTACGAGGGACGCCGTTGCGAATTCCGACTCGTGAGGTGAGGGAATTGCGCAATTGGGCTATGCCGTACTGGTTGTTGCTGTTGTTATTGCTGAGGAGTAATCACGGGGAGGGATAGGTGACTTGGGAGCTGGAGACGGCGGTGTTGAGTATTGACCCCTGGTTTCTGGGACTCCTTGGAGTTGCCTTAGTTTCGAGGACGAAACTTTCTTCTAGTGGGGGAGGATGTGGTGACCCGGATCTTTGCAGGGCTTCTACAGTGTGACCAGCAGCTTCTGGAAGCCTACGTGGCATGTCGGCGGTGTTCGCGCGCCAGTTTGGACACAAGAGATGGACTCGGGGCTTAAAATGGATCTCGTAGGTAATCGGGGGACCCCATCGGATGTTTAGAACAGTTTACGCGTGGAGTGGATATCAAATTTAGGCTCGGCGCGGAATTCGGATTAAAAATACCTTTTCGGGAGCCTCCGGCAAATTATAGGATTGGAATTTGGCAAAATGGACGCCGGATTTGGAATCAGCGCGCGAAAACGGTCAAGATGGGCTATTTACTTACTGTTTTTGAGCTTGCGGGTACTGTTCATGCCGGAACAGTATTTCCGGCGATCGCCGGCGGCGGCCGGCGGCGGCGGGCAGCGTCGGCGGGCGGCGGCGCAGCCTCGGGCAGGCGTTTGGCGGCCGCGGGCAGGCGGCTGAGGGCGCGGGCAGGCGGCTGAGCGCGCGGGCAGGCGCGCGGTCCACCGCGGAGGTCGTGCACCGGGGGCGGGCCACGTGGCGCTCTCCGGTTGGCCGGTTCAGCGGGCGCGGTCCACTGAAATTGGGCCCGGGTGCACGGTAGACCGGGTGGACACGTGGCGTGAGGTGATTGGTTCGGTGTTGTGCTCCCGGTCCACGCAAACGGTGGAGTGGGTGACCGGGGCAGGTAGCCGTACGGCGGGGCAGGTGGCCGTACGCCCCGGGTCAGCCGCGACGTGCGCGGTCCACGGCGCGACGTGCGTGGTGCCACGGGTTGCCGGGCCACGTGTCGCGTCGCCATTTGCGGGCGCAGGTGCACCGGGTGCAGTGGGGCCCGGGGGAGTAGTGGACTGAGCTGTGTGGTGGACCGGGCCGCACTGTGCGCGCCCGAAACTTGGCGGGCCGGGCCGCACTGTGCGCGCCCGAATTCGGGCGGACCGGACCGGGCGCCCGAAAGTTGGGACACAATGGGAATTTTCCAATTGTTTCCTCAGCCTATAAATAGGCAGCCCGAGCCCTCTTCTTTGGCTCTTTTCTCTCAGCCCACGCACCATCTGCCCGAGCACCTTGAAGAAGACTTGTTCAACTCTTAATTCTTGATCTTCCTGCCAAGTTCTACGATTTTAGGAGCACGCATCCCGAGGTTCTGGATTTTACGGCGCGGCGTGATGTTGCTTTCTAGTGTTCTTCTTCGGCGCAGCGGCAGTGTTTTGGCTCCCCTGGGCTACCTCGAGATCATTTTGCAGTGATTCTTGCGCCGACAGACTCCTATGAGGTAGGGCTTCATCTTTCGTATTGATCGCGCTTTCCTGTTTCGAGTTTTTGGCATGGATTCCGAGGCAACACTGTGACCCTTTTTCTGTTTGGCTTTGTGGGACAGCATCGAGGTGTTTTGGCCATATCTTTGCGCACAAGCGTCAGCCGGAAACGAGCTTATACAACTTTTTCATCTACAGATCGCAAGGAACGCGCTAGTATTTTTCTTGGATTTTTCTGAGATTTCATCAGAGGTGAAAATTACTGTTTTCTCAGTGAACAGTGTACAGTTTTAATACAAATTTTTGTATGAGTGTACCACCTTGTCGAATTTATATCTTGGCTTACCGAACTCAGATTTGGGCGTGCAAGCTACCGTTGCGAAGCTATTGACGCGAGGATCGCGGTGATATTTTTCTGGGAATTTTCTGGGCTCTTGCTGCAAGTGAAAATTAAGCATTTTTGGGACTGTTGTTGTATGTGTGTGTGAGAGCAGATTTTGGAATGTATGTGTAATAGTGGACTTTGTGTTGTGCCAGGAGAGTTACGGGTGTGCTGAACTTATTGGAGCAAGGGATTAGAGTTATCTGGTGTTTTCAGCTGTTGGGCTTTTGACAGTCAGCTTTTCAGGTGGGTGCTTTGTTCCGAGAACCGGTGGACGGTTCTCTAACTCTATATGTTAGAATTGCATGCAGGTGTAGGGTACAATACCTGGGATTGATTGGTAAGCTTAACAATGTTGATTTATGGGAATTGCAAGTTAATTATTCATATTATGACAATGGTATTAATCAGACATTTATGTTGATGATTAGTGGAAGCTTACCTAAGGCAAGGTTACCCCATATGATTAATTATCATGCCATGTTAGCATATAACCCTTTTATGAGGCTGGTTTATACAATGGGATAGGATTATGTAGTTATGTGCAGGTTCTACTCCAAGGAGTGATTATGGATCGAAAATCATGGACAGGTATGGTCATTGCTAATTCTGGCATGAGGTTTATTTTCCTTATTCTTCTTGAGGACAAATGCATGCTTGTATGGACATATGTGTATGGACATATAGTTAGGCCATCTTTTACTGCTGCACTACATATTGGAACTTGACTTAGGAGAAACCATGTTATTCCTTTCTCCTTCTTGTTAGTCAGGCGGTCTGTGTTGCTCGGGTGCGAGCAGGGGTCTGGGGTAGTGTAGCAGGGACATTGGTGACAGGGACGGGTTGTGCTGGATTGCGGCTGGCAGGGTTTTGGCGGTGACCGCGGACTTTGGGCGGTTGACCGGAGGTCGGTTATAGTACTTTGGTTATGGACGGCAGGGTATTGCGGCAACCGCGGATATTGGGCGGTTGACCGGATATTTATTGATGTATCAGATTGGGTATTAGACTTTCCTCTAGTGGATGGAGTTTCCACTTATCATTTACTGTTGTATCCGTTTAGGGATCGGGTTTCCCTTTAGTGGACGAGTTTTTCCACTTTGATCAGAGTCGTGATCCAGTCCTGCTATACAGTGATACTCGACACAGAGATACTTGTGATACTGATGACAGAGTTACTTTACTCGTGTGGGTCGCTCCCCTCGAGTGCCACTCCGGAGTGTGCGACTGGACGGATCGATGCCAGTCTGTTACTTACTTTTGTGTGCGATCGGACGGTTCGATGCCGATCTGTTACTTACTTTGGGATGCGATCGTATCGGTCCGAAGTCGGTCTGTATCCCGCGATTGAGATCTAGAGTTCGACAGCAGAGCAGGCGGTACCAGTGATTACTGGTCTATCGATTGGGTTTATTCAGGCAGATACTTTTTGTTACACTCGTGCCTGGGGGACCGAATGGAGTCTAGTAGCTGTGTTTAGACCAGTGCTAGTATTGTTGGGAACCGTTCGGGGTTTGACGGTGGTCCCGTGGTCATTGTGAGTTCTTTGACCATTGTGTGAGAGGTTGAGCATCTTGAGTCTTTCCGTTCTGAGAGAGAGAGGGCATGGATTTGACTATAGCCTGCATGAGCCACTACTCGATAGCGAGTTAGTCCGTTTGGACGCCCTACGTAATTCCTGCCCGTCAGCGGGAGGTGGTTGTAGGTGGGCGTAGGTTTGACTGGACCCGATGTGGCAGTCAGCTCGATTGGGTCGATTGAGCACCTCGTGTGCGAGTGTTGCATATCTTCATCAGAGTTTCCCCATTTGAGCATTTGGATAGAGGCATGGTAGCTGTAGAGTGTTTCCAGCTTCTTCTTTCAGTTTTACTGCATCGGTTATCTTTTGCCTCTAGTAGTCTTGGTGGGCAGATCGTCGGGCCTAGTGGCGATACCCACTGAGAACTCCCTTATTGCGTAGTTCTCACGCCCGTTGGGGGTTTTCCCCCTTTTGTCCTTTCTCCTCTTTGTTTTGCAGAGTCTTGGAGGGTGTTGCCGTTCTGTGGTTGCTGTGCGTGGTGAGGGAGTAGCGAGCTAGATCCAGACCAATCTTTGGAGAGTAGCGGTACCCCCTTTGGAGGAGATCTTCAGTATAGTCGGTAGATTGGTATTTATTTCCTCTTTTGAGAGACTGATGTAGTGAGGATATGATGTATTGAGAGCTTGTACACTGATGTTTTATTTGAGATATCTCCCTGTTGAGCTATGAGTTTTGTACTCGAGGTTAATGTATGATTATCATTTTTGGGAGATGGACCTTGTTGTTTTATCTTCAGTTGTACAGTGGTTGATTTTATTCTACAGCAGTTTGATCTTTTAGCTCTGATATCTGTTAGCTGTAGTTCTTTTTGCAGGTAGGACGCTTCGCCTATGCGGGTTTGGCATAGGTGGCGGATCTGTTGGCGAGCCCGGGTCGCAGTTTCGACCCCGGGGCGTGACAGGGACAACGTCAACACCTCTCTCCTTGTCACCCCGTTTTAACACCGAAAGTAGCGAACGGAGCGAAAAATTTCGAAGGACTACGCCAGAAATGGAGGCGATGCTGGAACCTGTTCTTGTTTGATCGGGGCGAAGGCATCGGTCCTTTGGAAATTTTGGACTTTTCGCTATTTTCGGTTGCTTTTCTTATTGAGAGAGATTGGAGTTGAGGATAGTCCTGATGTGGGTTTCTTGTGGTAGGGTGTGTGTTTTGGTTTCGAGGACGAAACCTTTTGAAGGAGGGGAGAATGTAGAGTACCGGGTCTTTGGATAGCGCGCCGACCACACAGATGACTTGGAGCAGAGAGTTGCCTTGAGCATGTTGTATCTGAGTTTACAGTTGATGCCGAGTTGATTCGGATCAACGCGGAAGCTCCAGCTCGATTCGGGAGGTTCCGGACTGACGCGGAGGACCCGGAGGCAAAAAGTGAGTCGGAACTGGCAATTTTGGAGCCGGTAATTGATTTGAGCACCCCGACTCAACGGATGAGCTTTTTGAAGAGAAAAAGCTGTGGACACGTGTATTTTTGATTTACAGCGAGGTTCGGGAGGTTCCGGACTGACGCGGAGGACCCGGAGGCAAAAAGTGAGTCGGAACTGGCAATTTTGGAGCCGGTAATTGATTTGAGCACCCCGACTCAATGGATGAGCTTTTTGAAGAGAAAAAGCTGTGGACACGTGTATTTTCGATTTACAGCGAGGTTCGGGAGGTTCCGGACTGACGCGGAGGACCCGGAGGCAAAAAGTGAGTCGGAACTGGCAATTTTGGAGCCGGTAATTGATTTGAGCACCCCGACTCAACGGATGAGCTTTTTGAAGAAAAAAAAGCTGTGAGCGCGTGTATTTTCGATTTACAGCGGAGTTCGGGAGGTTCCGGGCAGCGGCGGAGAGCCCGAAGGCAAAAAGTGAGTTGGAGTTGGATTTTTGGAATTAATTAATTAGTTAATTAATTAAATAAAACTTTTGCTTTATTTAAAAGCCTCCACCTTCACCCTCTGCAGCAGAGAAAGAAAGAAAAGGAAGAAAGAAAGAAAGGAAAAGAAAAGAGAGGAAAATGAAGAAGAAGAAGAAAGAAGAGGACTTGAAGGCATTCTTGGATTTTTTTTGGACCCGCCGTTGGAGGCCGCGAGGAGCTCGTGGGCGTGCGGCGAGCGTCGTCGAGGTAAGCAAAAATTCTGATTTTTGGGTTTTTAGAGGTTTTGTGCAGTTTTTTTTTGAGCTTTGGGATTTTAATTGGTTTTTAAATGGCTAAAAATGGATTTCGGGATTTTTCGGGTGTTCTTGTGGGAGCCGTTGGGAGAGACGGTGGTCCCAGCTGTGTGATACTTTCGTTGAGCGGGTCAGTGTTGAGATTGAGTCGTGGAGGGTTCTCCGACTGAGTTGTGCTTTGAGCATCGAGTTACCGATCTGTTTGATCGAGGACTATAGCCTGCAGGAGCCGCTTGTGAGACAGTGTTACTGTTGAGATACTTGAGTTCAGTGGGGTCGCACCCCTCGAGCTACGCCCCGGGTGCGTTGATGATTCCGAGCCTGATGAGGCTGCGATGATGATACCGAGCCTGACGAGGCTGCGATGATGCGCCTAGTTCATATACTAGAGGTCGCCTGATACCCCTGGCCGAGCTACCATGGGGTCACTGTGTGAGATATCGAGTTTGTCCGTTTGGACACCCTGGTTGATACACCAGGGGGCGCAGGCTTGACTCGACTGGACCCTGTGGGGCAGTCGCTGAGATTTGGGTTACACTGAGAGAGTGATGGCGTAGCATGTGTCTTAGTAGAGCGTCTTGGGCTTAGTACTTGTGACATATTGTCAGCAGTGAGTGACTGCATACCATCATCCATAGTCTCTTCTTTTTGAGCATAGTAGATAGAGGCATGATAGCTGTAGATTCTTTCCAGCTTATTTACATTATCAGTTTTTCTGTTATCTTATGCCTCTAGTAGACTTAGTGGGCAGACCGTGGTTCTTGGAGACGGTACCCAGTGAGAACTACTGTAGGATGTAGTTCTCACACCCTCTGTCGGTGACAGGTTGCTGAGGCTTTCTTCCGTTCCTGCTGGGCTTGATTGGACGGACCGAGGACAAGGAGTCGCGTGATAGTTCCCTACCAGCATTGTTACTTTAGAGAGAGGTAGACGTACCATCCCGGATTGTGGGAGTTGGTTATGTTTCCTGTTAGCTATCTCCCATTTGGATTCGTAGATGTTGTATAGGTGGACTTCTATTTGTATCATCTGTTTTTGGGAGATAGGCTTTGTGTTGTTGTAACTTTGTAGTTGTGAAATTTTATAGTACAGCTTTTTATCCGCTCTGATATCTGTGTAGCTGTAGTTTTGTCTTTTGCAGGCTAGACGCTTCGTCTGTACGGCAGTTTCCGTACAGATGGCGGATCTGTTAGCGAGCCCGGGTCGCAGTTTCGACCCCGGGGCGTGACAGCATCACCGCCATCGGAGGGCGGATCCGGATTCTCACCACCGCAAATAACGGAGATCGGGATCGCGTTGCCTCCTCCAACGGAGTAAGGTTAGGAATCATTATTTCTCTCCTTCGTCGGTTTAATCGTGGGTTTTTCCGTGTTCTTTTGAGATCGGTTTAATCGGTAAATTGATCACGGGTTTTTGATTGATTTTGATCGGTGATTTGTTCGTGTTCTTGACCGGGTTTGATCGATGGTTTTTAATCGGTCTTGATCGGAGGTTTGATCGGTTTTCCGATCGACGTTTCGTTTGGCCTCCGATCAATGGTTTTATCATTGAACCGATCCGGGGTTTTAAGTTGGGTAAATTGGGTGCTTCGTCGGAGCATGGGGGAGTTAACGGGAGGCCGCCGCCGCCGTTATTAAACGGGAGGCCGCCGCCGTCGTTATCATGTTCGCGGGGTCGTCGCCAGAGCCGCGCGGGGGCGAAAACGGAGAAGAAAACGCGAAACGGGGCGTTACGGTGCATCCCGTACGGCACCCCAGCCCTGCGGTCCACGGTCTGGGCGTGCACCCGGCGCACGCTTCCACAGCCCGAAGGCGTAGACCCGGCGCACGGGCCCGTGCGCCAGCACTGCCGCTGCTGCGCGGTGCACGCTCCGGGCGTGCACCCGGCGCGCGCCTCCGCAGCCGGAAGGCGCAGACTCGGTGCACGCCTCCGTGCGCCAGCCCGGCCCGCGAAGCGCGGTGCACGCCTACAGCGTGCACCCGGTGCGCGCCACCGCACCCTCCGGGGGTGAGCCCGGTGCACGCCTTGCCCGTGCACCGGCCCGGCCCGAATCGCCTGGTGCACGCGCCCGGGGAGAGCCCGGTCTGCGCCGCCGCCTCTACTGTGCTGTAGACCCGGTCCACGCCTGGCCTGTGCACCATCCGCCAGCCCGGAAGCCCGGTAGGTCCGTTTTCGACCCGTTTCGCCCCGTTTTTTAGTGTTTTTGACCACGACAATATTTTTAACAACGATGTGGTTCTTTCGGGACAGTTTTTGGTTTGACGATTTTTGGTTGGACGACACGGTCCGCTTGGCACAGTGATTTTGGTTTTTCGTCGGTCTATTGTTACAGTGGTCGGGACCACTGTTTTTGCATGTTTAGGGTAAAAGAGTTAAATGGTGTTCTTGGTTATTTTACTAGGCCGCGTGAAGTTCTGATTGCCTAGGAGGGTCCCGGACGCGGCCGTTTATCTTCGTTCAGGTGGGTACCTTTGGTTATTTTTGGTGTAATGTCGTCCCGTGTATTTTGCATGATAAAGTAGATGTTTTTGGTAAACTGTCTAACCCTATTGCATGTAAATCCTGTTTACTATTCTAACTGAGGCGGCTGAGGTCGCAATATCGTTTTATGTTCTAACTGAGGCGGCTGAGGTCGCAATATCGTTTCATGTTCTAACCGAGGCGGCTGCGGTCGCAGTTTTGTTTTATATGCTCATATTGCTTACACGCACACCGGCGGTTTGGCCACCGCACTGGGTGTATTTTTCTAGAAAGATGGTAAGGATTACCCGTGTACCCCACAACTCGTGATGATGGGGATCCCTCAAGGAGAGGCGACCGCTACTTGGGCAGTGGAGGGGATTGGAGGCACCAAGAAAGTGAGCACGGTATCTGGGGTTGGCGCCCAATATATATATATGTTATAAATCTGGGGTTGGTGCCCAGCTTGTTTTGTGACAGGGATTTAGCGGTACATGAGGGGGAAGTAAATGCTCCGGTGTATTGGTTTGTCTTTTCAGTTATTGCATTTACTGTTTATATCTACTTTATCAGTCACTGACTACCCACACTGTGACAGGTCCGAGCAGGGGTGGGAACCGGGACGACGGTGAGGCAACGGTTAGAGGACCCTAGCCCTTGAGGCTATTAAACTTTACTATTTTATGGTTATCTGTTATTGTGTTGGTTAGTCTAGCTGTGATTACTTGGGCATGGTTTCTTGTGGATGTTGGATTGAGGACTTAGTGTAGGAATGTCTTTTCATATCTGTGATGTTGAGATGTATGAATGCGGCTCGTTTTCAAATACAAACCTGGTTTCAAAAGCGTTTTCAAACCAAGTGTCGTGTGGGCACTGATTTCAAAACCCGTGGATTTATCCTTTCAAGTAATGTGGCCGCTTAAAAGAGTTTGCGAAAATATTTTGGAAAACCGGGTGTCGAGTGGACATCGACTTTCAAACCTATGGGTTTATGGTGTAGTTTCAATATGATAAATGTGACTGTATGGTTAAGTATAGTCTCTCCTCATTGTCGTTCATTGTTTGCATGGTTAAAGTATTTGTCGTGGTTGGAACGCCGTGCATATACAAAGGAGGCTCCGCCCGTTTGGGGAGTGAATCTGTATATGTGGCGGGTCTGGTGCGCACCGGAGGCGAGGTTCATTTAAGAAAAAAAAATGGATACGTTTTCCGCTCTTTTAGAACCTCCGGGGCGTGACAGATTATATGGTATCAGAGAAAACGACTTTAATCACCGCAGCCAGTGTCCAACATCCACAGAGTGTAGAACCACAAGTAACTAACCAAATTGATAACCAAGGTGTAGGTGTGTAATGTACGAACGTGAGTGCGGGGAAAAAGGGATAAAGTCTCAGTGTTTGTAGGTCAAGGTGCTAGACCCATTAAGTCTAGGACTAACTTGGTTTCTTTGTATACATGGTTAATGGCCCGAAACCGCTCTTCAATCGATGGCGCAGAAGAGGATACGACGGTTCCGGCAACAGTGGAGAATCGGCTACTCCAACAACGGTTACGCGACATGGCTGAGCGCTTTCCCTTTTTTGTTAGGAAAGACGAACCCCACACGGCTCGCCTTCACAGGGGTCTACATAGCGACACTATTCGGGTAATACCGACGGTGGGTTTACCCGCTTACCGAGAAGTGATCGACAGGACCACTGTGGTGTGGCGGGAATTGGCCGTTCCAGCACCCGGCAGAAGGATCATGAGCCTGCCGGGGGCCGAAAACGACCCCAGCCATAACCCGGGAATGACTTTCCCAACGGGAGACGACCATCGCAGTGTCCGAAGACGCCGCAAGGAACCTGAAGCACATCAGACAAGGGAATCAATCCGTCATGGAGTATCAACGAGAATTCATAAGGCTGGCCAATTGTGTTCCCTTTGCCATAAGGGATGAAGCTCACAAAGCCCGCCTCTTCGTAGACGGATTGTGGAGCAATATTTTTGAAGTTGTGCAAGCAGTGGAACTTCACACCTTCCAGAAAGTGGTGGATAGGGCCACGACAGTGGAGCGCGGATTCGTGGTGACGCGCGCCCGACGAGAGGACTCGGAGTACAACAAGGATAAGAAACGACCCCAGCCCTTCTCCGGAGGGGGATTTTCTAGCAGGGACCGGCCATACGTCATCTGCAGAGAAGCACCCCGGGGGATTATTCGTTTCCGGAAGCACGACCGTTGCTTCTGATGTGACAAACTAGGACAGTTCCGTTTTAACTGCCCTGAACCCGGGAATAATATTTCGGAGTCACGACACGGATGAGAGGTCTTATGCGATGACACGACAAAGGACGCACTACCCGAGGGAAGTAGTAGCAGGAAAGACCCCTTACGAAGAGTAATGTTGGTCTTGACCCCAGGGGGACCCTTAGAAGCAAATATTTTGTACCTCCCTTCCCAATAAGGTTGGGAAGACTCAGTTGTCTTTGGTTTTGGCTATTTATTTATGGGTCAAATAGGTCCAACTTCCTGCCTCAAGACAATAGGCCCAGGGGACTAGTAAGTTGAGTTGGGTGAGCCCAATAAGTTGAGTGGGCTGCGATCCACAATAGACCTAACGGCAAGAGGCCCAACAATAGACCCAACGTCCAGGTAGGTTGAGTCCGGTCGAGATCTGTGGCGCTGTGCATGTACGTTTTAAGTGAATCGGTTGCGTACCTCTAAAAGCTCGAGCTTTTGGGGTTAGTGGTTAGCGCCAACGATCCGACATTTGTGACTTAGTGGTGTCACTGCTAAGAGAATTCGAGGGGATACTCGGAAGGGATGGGCTTACCGAGTAACAGGTGCTAGTCGATTGCGAGAAACCGAGCGTGCCGTCTTGGGGCACACCCGTTCTATTCGTACGGAAGAAGGACGGGAGTCTACGATTGTACATCGACAATCGGGGAATGGATAAGGTCATAGTAAAGAACAATACCCTCACCTCGGATGGAGGACCTATTCGACCAACTACAAGGAGCGGCGGCGTCTTCAAAGATTGATCTGCAGTCCGGCTATCGCCAGGTTAGAGTCCGGAGAGATGACATACCGAAAACAGTCCTTCGAACTCGGTGTGGTCATTACGAGTTTACGGTTATACCGTTTGGACTCATTGTCGCTCCAGCGGTGTTCATGAAAAGGTTGAACAGGATCATGGAACCTTTCTTAGACTAGTTTGTAGTAGTCTTTATAAATGATATCCCGATCTACGCTCGCACAGACAAAGAGCACGAGGAACACTTGCGAGTGATCCTCCAGACCTTCCGGTACCAGAAATTGTATTCCAAACTCAAAAGGTGTGAGTTCTGGCTCCGCGAGATAGACTTGTTGGGACACATAGTCTCAGCGTCGGGAATAGAAGAGGACCCGAGAAAGATAGAATCGTGACCGACTGGGCTCGGCCAACAACGGGGACAGAAATCCGAAGCTTTCTAGGACTGGCGGGTTACTATAGACGTTTCGGGGAAGGCTTCTCAAAGATAGCCACTCCCTGGAATCGACTAACCCGGAAAGGGGAGAAATTCGTCCGGACATCCAAATGCCAGAAGAGCTTCGAGGAACTTAAAGACAGACTCACGTGGGCGCCAGTACTCACATTGCCGAAGCCCGGAGAGGACTACGAGATCGATTGTGATGCATCTCGAAGCGGTCTTGGAAGCGTATTAATGCAACAATGGAAAGTCATAGCATACGCATCAAGACAGTTCAAGGATTACGAGCAGAACTATCACACACACGACTTGGAACTCGCGGCAGTCGTGTTTGCCTTGAAGCTCTGGAGACTTTACCTTTACGGGGCGCACTGTAACGTGTTTTCCGATCACCAGAGCCTTAAAGACCTGTTTACACAAAAGGAACTGAACTTACGGCAAAGGCGATGGCTGGAACTACTGAAGGACTATGAATTGTCCATCCACTACCACCCCGGGAAGGCAAGTGTGGTCGCCGACGCCTTGAGCCGGAAAGGACAGACGAGGGAAACGGCACTGAGCGCCCTTACCCAACAGGATCGTCTAATTGCAGAGTTCTCTCAACTGAGGCTGGAGGTAGTGCCAGGAGGTGCGGTTGCAAAACTTTTGTCCTTGGTGGTAAAGCCTATGTTGATCAAGAGGATCTTGGAAGGCCAAACAACGGACATGCAACTACAACTGGTGCGGGACAGAATATCCTCGGAGCAAAGTGGGGATTTTACGATTGGCACGGATAATGCAATAAGGTTCCGGGGACGAGTTTGCGTGCCCGACGTGCCAGAATTGAGGAAAGAAATTCTAACGGAAGCGCACAATGCCCCCTACACTGCGCATCCCGGAGGTACAAAGATGTACAAAGACCTGAGGCAGACCTTCTGGTGGCCCAAATTGAAGAGTGATGTGACGCAATTCGTGGCGCGATGTTCGGTGTGCCAACAGGTGAAAGCGGAACATCAGCGACCGGCGGGAAAACTACAACCATTGCCCATACCGGAGTGGAAATGGGAATGGATTACTATGGACTTCGTAACCGGTTTTCCGCAATCGCAACAAGGACATGATGCTATATGGGTCACTGTGGACCGTCTAACGAAATCGGCCCACTTTCTGCCTATCCACACGACGTGGACCCGAGATCGGCTAGCGCAAACCTATATCAACGAGGTTGTAAGATTGCACGGAATAACGTCATCGATAACTTCTGATAGGGACACGTGTTGTGTGTCAAACTTCTAGCGGAGTCTGCAGCAGGCATTGGGGACCAGACTGGAGTTTAGCACGGCCTTCCACCCGCAGACGGACGGGCAATCGGAACGAGTGATCCAGATTCTCGAAGATATGCTTCGAGCTTGTGTGCTGGATCTGGGTGAGGGATGGTCGGGTTACCTACCCCTCGTGGAATCCGCCTACAATAATAGCTACCAAGCTGGTATTCAGATGGCGCCGTACGAAGCCTTGTACGGGCGCCGATGTCGATCGCCTATTTGCTGGGACGACTTGGGGGGAGCGGAAGAATTTGGGGCCAGAACTCGTAGAGGAAACGGAGGCAAAGGTGCGCCTTATCAGGCAGCGGCTGTTGACCGCCCAGAGCCGGCAGAAAAGCTATGCGGACCAGAGGCGACGGGAATTGGAATTTATGGTGGAGGAACACGTGTTGCTTCGTGTATCACCGTCTAAGGGGACAAGACGGTTCAGCATACAAGGGAAGCTGAGCCCACGGTACGTTGGACCGTTCGAAATCTTGGAGTGCGTGGGCCCGGTAGCATACCGGTTGGCCTTACCGCCAAACCTCGAACGGATACACAATGTGTTTCGCGTCTCGATGCTCCGAAAGTACCTTCCCGACCCGTCTCACGTCCTCGATGCCTCTGCCGTCGAGTTGCGCGAGGACTTAGCTTCGAGGAAACGCCAATACGGATCTTGGCAAGAGAAGAAAACGAACTTCGTAACCGGACGATCCCCTACGTAAAGGTGCGATGGAGTAACCACGAGGAGCGCGAGGCGATGTGGGAACTTGAGACGAAAATGATGGAGTGTTACCCTGAGTTATTTAGCGAGGGTTGAGGTTAAGTTTCGGGGACGAAACTTCTTTTAAGGGGTGAGTGGTGTAATATCACAGATTTTTTGTAACATTTTACCCTCCTGCTAATAAGGATTATGTTTGAGAAATTGAAGTAACGGGTTTACTTAAGTGGATAACCATGAGGTGCGGGTATTTTTCTGCGATAGAGCTCAAAAAACGGAGAACGACGGTGCGATCGGATCCGGATTTCGACTTACGGAACCCCCAAAAAGGGGGGTGTAAGGATCGCGGTAGCCGGGAGCTGCATCGAAATCCGTGCAAGTGATTATGCACGCTTTTCGAGGAGATAAGGAATTATCTTTAGAAAATTATCTCTAAGGAATTATCTCCAAGGATTAATTAAATAATTAATTAATTAGAGATTGAAATACCCAATGTGGATTTGACGGTACCTACGTATGAAAAGGGAAAATAAAAGAAATAAATTAATAATAAGATTTATTTATTTCCCGTATACCGAAAGGAAAACCATAGTTTTAAAAAGATCGCCTCCTAAAACCCTTCCCTCTTGTGCGTGCCGAAAACAAAACGAAACCCTAGTTCGAAAGGAGAGAAAAGAGAAAAGAAAAGAAAACCCTAACCGGAGGAAAAAGAAATAGAGAAGGATGAAGCGGAGGAACCCGATCGCCTCGATCGACATGCCGGAGACCGGAGAACGAGACATCACCGCCATCGGGGGGCGGATCCGGATTCTCACCACCGCAAAGAACGGAGATCGGGATCGCGTTGCCTCCTCCATCCGAGTAAGGTTAGGAATCGTTATTTCTCTCCTTCGTCGGTTTAATCATGGGTTTTTCCGTGTTCTTTTGAGATCGGTTTAATCGGTAAATTGATCACAGGTTTTTGATTGATTTTGATCGGTGATTTGTTCGTGTTCTTGACCGGGTTTGATCGATGGTTTTTAATCGGTCTTGATCGGAGGTTTGATCGGTTTTCCGATCGACGTTTTGTATGGCCTCCGATCAATGGTTTTATCATTGGAGCGATCCGGGGTTTTTAGTTGGGTAAATTGGGTGCTTCGTCGGAGCATAGGGGAGTTAACGGGAGGCCGCCGCCGCCGTTGTTAAACGGGAGGCCGCCGCCGCCGTTATCATGTTCGCGGGGTCGTCGCCGGAGCCGCGCGGGGGCGAAAACGGAGAAGAAAACGCGAAACGGGGCGTTACTGTGCATCCCGTACGGCACCCCAGCCCTGCGGTCCACGGCCTGGGCGTGCACCCGGCGCACGCCTCCGCAGCTCGAAGGCGTAGACCCGGCGCACGGGCCCGTGCGCCAGCACTGCCGCTGCTGCGCGGTGCACGCTCCGGACGTGCACCCGGCGCGCGCCTCCGTAGCCCGAAGGCGCAGACCCGGCGCACGCCTCCGTGCGCCAGCCCGGCCCGCGAAGCGCGGTGCACGCCTTCAGCGTGCACCCGGTGCGCGCCACCGCACCCTGCGGGTGTGAGCCCGGTGCACGCCTTGCCCGTGCACCGGCCCGGCCCGAATCGCCTAATGCACGCGCCCGGGGTGAGCCCGGTCTGCGCCGCCGCCTCTACTGTGCTGTAGACCCGGTCCACGCCTGGCCCGTGCACCATCCGCCAGCCCGGAAGCCCGGTAGCTCCGTTTTCGGCCCGTTTCACCCCGTTTTTTAGTGTTTTTGACCACGACAATATTTTTAACAACGATGTGGTTCTTTCGGACAGTTTTTGGTTCGACGATTTTTGGTTGGACGACACGGTCCGCTTGGCACAGTGATTTTGGTTTTTCGTCGGTTTATTGTTACAGTGGTCGGGACCACTGTTTTTTCATGTTTAGGGTAAAAGTGTTAAATGGTGTTCTTGGTTATTTTACTAGGCCGCGTGAAGTTCTGATTGCCTAGGAGGGTCCCGGACGCGGTCGTTTATCTTCGTTCAGGTGGGTACCTTTGGTTATTTTTGGTGTAATGTCGTCCCGTGTATTTTGCATGATAAAGTAGATGTTTTTGGTAAATTGTCTAACCCCATTGCATGTAAATTCCGTTTACTATTCTAACTGAGGCGGCTGAGGTCGCAATATCGTTTTATGTTCTAACTGAGGCGGCTGAGGTCGCAATATCGTTTCATGTTCTAACCGAGGCGGCAGCGGTCGCAGTTTCGTTTTATATGCTCATATTGCTTACACGCACACCGGCGGTTTGGCCACCGCACTGGGTGTATTTTTCCGGAAAGATGGTAAGGATTACCCGTGTACCCCACGACTCGTGATGATGGGGATCCCTCAAGGAGAGGCGACTGCTACTTGGGCAGTGGAGGGGATTGGAGGCACTAAGAAAGTGAGCACGGTATCTGGGGTTGGCGCCCAATATATATATATGTTATAAATCTGGGGTTGGTGCCCAGCTTGTTTTGTGACAGGGATTTAGCGGTACATGAGGGGGAAGTAAATGCTCTGGTGTATCGGTTTGTCTTTTCAGTTATTGCATTTACTGTTTATATCTACTTTATCAGTCACTGACTACCCACACTGTGACAGGTCCGAGCAGGGGTGGGAACCGGGACGACGGTGAGGCAACGGTTAGAGGACCCTAGCCCTTGAGGCTATTAAACTTTACTGTTTTATGGTTATCTGTTATTGTGTTGGTTAGTCTAGCTGTGATTACTTGGGCATGGTTTCTTGTGGATGTTGGATTGAGGACTTAGTGTAGGAATGTCTTTTCATATCTGTGAATGTTGAGATGTATGAATGCGGCTCGTTTTCAAATACAAACCTGGTTTCAAAAGCGTTTTCAAGCCAAGTGTCGTGTGGACACTGATTTCAAAACCCGTGGATTTATCCTTTCAAGTAATGTGGCCGCTTAAAAGAGTTTGCGAAAATGTTTTGGAAAACCGGGTGTCGAGTGGACATCGACTTTCAAACCTATGGGTTTATGGTGTAGTTTCAATATGATAAATATGACTGTATGGTTAAGTATAGTCTCTCCTCATTGTCGTTCATTGTTTGCATGGTTAAAGTATTTGTTGTGGTTGGAACGCCGTGCATATACAAAGGAGGCTCCGCCCGTTTGGGGAGTGAATCTGTATATGTGGCGGGTCTGGTGCGCACCGGAGGCGAGGTTCATTTAAGAAAAAAAAAAAATGGATACGTTTTCCGCTCTTTTAGAACCTCCGGGGCGTGACAATTTTCATCCAATGTGGGACTATTGGGGTGTCACAAACTCCACTGTTTAGGCCTGACATCCTCCTCTGCCCAAATACGCATACAACCCAAGATCACTAGGCGATGTGAGACTTGTCTAGCTAGCCCTGTCAGCTAGACCGAGGCTCAACGGAGACTCATTACACACTTCCGGCTGTTGATTGGCTCTAATACCAAATGTAACGACCTAGCCTACTAACAATAATAACTCGTTGGGCCTAAACCCCCTGCCCAAAATGCTTAAGTTCAGTTATTATTACTAGTGTCCATATCTTTTATATACCTAATCACAATTCCATTTTCATCCGATGTGTGACTATTGGGGTGTCACACCTAGGTAAATTTGAACTAGAGAACAAGTAAATTTGTAATGAACTTGATGGATAACCCTAAATAACATTAAAACTTAAGGTGTAAACTAAGATACAAGTCACGACCTTCCAAAAGTATCATAATGGAAAATGTCGATCGATTACCCTCGACTCCTAATGCCAAAATGGGAGATACGCCGATTACCTTCGACTCCCTATGTCGTGTTTGGAGATGTTGATTACCTTTGACTCTAAGTACAAACCGATTGGAGAGATGTCGATTGCCTTTGACTCTCTATTAGTTGTTTAGTATAGGTCTGATTACTGTCGACTCCTGTGCTTAGAGATATCAATTGCCTTCGACTCCAAGTGCCTACTGATTTGAGATATGTTGTTTGCCTTCGACTCTACATGATGTGTTTAATATGGAAAGAAAAGCAAATTAGAAAATTGGTTAAAGATAAGAAATGATTTGGGACAATCATGTAGACCAATGACATAATATATCATTGAGGCATATTGTATTTATTTGAGGCATAATAGTTGTATTTTCTTTTCTTACAACTCTATTGTAGTAGTAGTGGTTTCATTTATTGTTATATTCTACTAATGCCTCCTTTGGACAGAATAAGTATTGAGGACCATTTTTTGTTGTTGCACCCACTAAGAATTTATTTTAAGTTCTTACCTTTTTATTGTTATTATTTTTTAGAGTCATTCATCGCTGGTGAGGCTACTCGTAGCTAGGGATTCGCAAGTTAGATAAACCGTAGCTAGTCCGTCTAGGGAGTAACCCTTTTTGTACTATTAATGAATATGCAACACTTTGGGTTAATGTGATGTATATTCAAAGGTGTGGGATTGTAATAGTTTTAATTACTATGATACCCTATTATACCTATATCTCATATGTGTTGTACAAGTTGGTATACATTTCTGCTTCATATAGCTAGAAAAAGCCTTACTAGTTCAGTTGATTCGTGCACATGCTTGAGCGGGCCTCATCTACTGTCAGCTATCCACCCTACCTCGGTGCCTCGGCACTACTCGTCAACACGGAGGGGGCTGCTCGCTCAATCGGCACCACTGGTACAGCTGGGGATGCCATTGCATGGGAAGAAGATGCTGGAGAACGCTCAGGCGGTGCTGCAACTGGATGTGCCCTCTGCTCCAGCAGGCGTGCCGGAAGTTCCATGGCCTCCTCCTGGCGTCGGACTACCCCTGACATCTGTGCCATCTGGGCCCGTAACTCCAGGGTCTTACTCTGCTCTGACAGCTCTGCCTCCCGCTGCTCAGGTTCCTCAACTGACGCCGGATGTGCCCCCCTCGCTGCACGACGTCTCGGAGGTATCGTAGTCCACTGCACAGTAACAAACATTAGGACACAACAACCACTCGACCCAATCCAGCGAAAGTCTAGAACATGTCATCCATTCCATAGCATTATGTTGTCTGCAGCCAACATAATTGCTTAGGAGAATAAACATGCCAATCACTCATCCCATCTCTTGGGAGAGATATAAACTCAATCATGACTCTCGCTACAAATCACGAAGCCTAGGATTTCCTAAGGTCTGCCAAAAGCCTAGGATTTCCTAAGTCCCAACTGACCTATCCCTAAGCTCTGATACTACTCTAATCTGTCACGCCCCGGAGTCGAAACTGCGACCCGAGTGCGCTAATAGATCCGCCGCCCATACGGGAAACCCCGTATAGACGAATCGTCTAGCTTGCAAAAAGCAATACTACAACTATACAAATATCAGAGCTGTAAAATAAACTACTGAAATATAAAAGTACAACTCCAAATAGTACAGATCTGAACCTCATAATACATAAGTCTCTAAAAAATAAAACTCTAAAAAGTAACTATCTACTATAATCTAGCAGACTGTACTACAAAGCTCCAAAAAGGGGTACCACTATACTCCAAGGATGGGTAGGGAACTAGCTCGCGACTCCCTTACCTCGATCAGCAGGTGCAGCAACAGGAGTAGGAAGAAGGGTAGATGCCTCTGAAAAATCTGTCACCAACAGCAGATGTGAGAACTACACCATCACGTAGTTCTCAGTGGGTACCGTCTCCAAGACCAACGGTCTGCCCACTAAGTCTACTAGAGGCATAAGATAACAATGCTATAAGGAAAGGTAAGTAAGAAGGAAAATAAACTCTACTGCTAGCATGCCTCTATCTATAATGCTCAAAGGGTGATACAGATGAAAATAATGCATCGACTCAACACAAAATACTCGGTCAACCCAATCACATTGACTGCCACATAGGGTCCAGTCAAACCTGCGCCAACCTACTACCACACATCCCCATGGGGACGGGAATTACGTAGGCGGTCCCGCACGAACTGTGCCGACAAGTCGCGATAGCAAAGTAATAAGCCCTTCTCCGGAGCGGCACTCGAGAGGCGCGACCCCACCGAGTAAAGTATCTGTGCATCTCTGTCGAGCTCAAATGGCTCATGCAGGCTATAGTCCAAATCCACGATCAATCAGATCGACAACAATAACCCAACAACATCAGTCTGAATCACTCAACGGCTCGGGACCACCGTCCCCAAACGACTCTCAGAACAGAACACCCAACTCACAGATGACCTAGAACGGACCGACACCATAAGGGTTCAGGAATCCCGATAGGTCGGTGCCTAGAACCCCAATCAAACAAGAACAGACTCCAGGCTCCGCCTTTCAAAGTTCTCGACCCCTTACAGTTCGGGAAAACAACTCCCTCGGTAAAACATCCGGAAGAAACCAACCAGAGTCCGAAAGTTCCGGGAGACTAACACCTACAACCCTATCAAACAATAACAGGTTCCAGACACAACCCCCGTAGCTTTCGTCCCAAATATGAAAACAGCCCCTCGAACCCAGATCAATCACACCCCCTTCGGGTGGGGAAGTTTGCAAGAAAAGATGACAGTTATTATCAAAAACTATTTTTATTTAAGAAGCCCAATTTAATGAATTTTAGTTCTTTAAGAAAATCAATTAAAACAAGTTTTATTTTTCAAACTCCGAAGGGCTAATGCCTTCATCTAATCAAACAAGAATAGGCTCCGACGACCCTTCGAAGTACGGAAGGAAAACATAGATTTACTGAAATCATGTGTGTGCTCAAAACAGTCTGGGTTCAAGGTCCTGCTATCACCAATACACTACTGCCACGAACACAGTGACGACAAAAAGATCAGAGAAAACTCGACAACCCGGGATCACCGTTTAGTCAAACAGCTCTGACACCGAAACAAGACTAGAAACAGCTATCAGACTCCACTCGGTCCCCAGACACGAGTGCAACATGCATCCTACACTAAAAGAAGTCCTGACCACTCGGCCCACTATCCGGGCGAGGAAAACACTATGTCCAGGAATAGAATTAATGTAAAGTGAGGATGTCTACAGCATAGAAGAATCTAGCCCAAATGAAGGTTATCTACTACTCTGGTTAAATACATGCAAACATATGACGAGATGCTAGTCAAGGTTCCAATATTTCGTTATTCCAAGAAATAACCAGTTTGCTTGATCTATCACACAAGCTAGAAGCTCGGTCCACAAAAAGGAGGACTCTACTTATTATGCATGCAAACGACAACATAGAATTAGTACGTCGCCCGCTAGTTTTGGAGGAAAATCCAACCCACCTGAAACTCACTAATCCAAAGTTTGAAAAATATGAAACTGAACATGAGTATTCCTCAGGTTCACACGGTTCCAACGCACAAAAAATCGTCAGAAAACTCCTCCCGGTCACTGAGATATAAGCCGAACATTGTGGTAAGGTCAAATAACTCAAAACAGTAATCCTCTTGCACATCAGTCCACAAAACAGAAAATTACCTCCTATGAGATGCCCTTCAAAAAATCTAAAAAAATACGGTTGCGATCCTTGCAAAGTGTAGATAGAAATTGAGTACTTAAACTCCCAGTTCCGAAACCGTAGCCTGAGAAAATGCAAAATTACTACTCCGCTGTCCAGAAAAGTGTCGAAGAAAAAGGGGTTCTAAAGATGTTGTAAGAACTCCCATAAAACCTCAAAACGGAGGAGAGTGGTGAACATCAAAATTGAAGGCCTACCTGTCATGGAAATGTTGCCGCAAAAATCGACGAAAAACTCCAAAAGATCAGCTCAGAGGAGATCACAGACGAAAAGCCAACGAAAAAACCGATGTCGAAGAAACGTCACAATTCTCGAGATCTGGTAGGGAGAAATATCAAACGATCTCCAAAAATTCCCCAAGACCCCAAAAAGTGTAGAAGACTCGAAGAAAAAACTCATTGTCAAAAACGGCTCCCAAAACGGATCTCAGAAAGCATAGAAATGAAGCCCACAATGCCATATTTATAGCTGAAATCCAAGGGAGACTAGGCTTGCGGGTCAAGGGGGATTTTGGGCGTCCGGATCCGACCGGACAAGCGCCCGGACACGTGTCCAACTCCAGCTGCTTAGTGCGCCCGGTGCACGCCCGGCGGCTGCGCCGCCAATGAAAATACACCACGTGTCCCACATGGTCCACGTGCGGTCCACGCCCCCGGTCTACGCGTCGGCTCTTCCGGAAAGTGTCGACCAATCAGAACACGCCACGTGTCGCCGCTGCACGCCGCCCGACCAATCCCGTGCTGTCGTATGGCAGAGCCAAATCTCAGTGGTCCCGGTGCACGTGCCTGGCCGTGGACCAGCCTGCCTGCACGCGCCGCGCCTGCCTACGCTGCATGCGCCTGCCCGCGGCCGCGCCCGCACCTGCCCGTCGCCGCTGGTGCTGCCCGCCGGCCGAAACAGTAACCCCTTACCTCGAACTCCGTTTTAGGTCGTCCGGGCTCCAAAAAATACAAGTAAATAGCAATTTTTTATCGTTTTCGCGCGCTGAGTCCAAATCCGATATCCGTTTTGCCAAAATTTACTTCTAAAATTTTTTGAAGGCATCCGGATAAGTAATCTTAATCTAAATTTCGCGCTGGGTCCAATCCTGAGGTCCAACTTGCGCACAACCAACTCTATCATACAATATAGGCCTCCAGAAGCCACTGAACATGCTGCAAAAGATCTGCGAAAATTCGAATCATTACAGTAACAAATTGTATATATATTTTTTGTATTTTTATTTTTGATTCTTCTAACTCTTTTTAGATTATTTTAGTCCACCCAAGCAAGTGATATTAAGAACTGAAAAAATTATGATAAAATAAAAATATTTATCTGGTTTATAATTTTTTTATTGATTAATTTTATAATTTTTTCTAAAATTTAGAAACATATACTAAGTCTTACAAGAAATTTCTAACTTTAATTAGCAAAATCAAGTATCAAATAATTCTCACACATATAAAAAAAAATATTGAAAAATTTTGAGAAAATTCTTTTAAGTTAGGACTCACACTAGATAATTGAGAGAATGTGGGAAAGTACTTTATGAATTGGTTCAATATATTGTTGGTAGGTAATGGAGCTATTAAATTTAACCAATCTTTCAATCAATTTAAAAGCAATAATTTAAATTAAAGCAATTAAAGGTTGATGAATTATTAGTTAATTTAATATATTTGAGGGGTTTATTTCAAATAGCATATAGTCGGACTTAATACTTGCGCCAGTATATATATATATATATATATATATATATATATATATATATATATATATCATACAAACTAATAAATTTGTATAATAGAGATATCAAAAATTAAATTTAATTGATTCAAATTATTTCATAAATTTTAAATGTCAATATACTAATATTTATAAATTTTAGGCATGTACATTAAAATAAACTTATATTTTTTAAAAAGTAATGGACAGATGCCCACAAAGAAAGGCTCCTCTCTATTGGAAATTATTGCCTGCATCCGGTGTATGCATATGTTTCATGCACACTTGAAAATTTGTCCCATAGAGATGTCAACAATAAAATTTAATTAATTTAATTTATTTTATAGTATTCTAAATGTCTATATATCAAAAATTATAAAATTTAGATATATCTATTAAAGCAAAATTATTATTATTATTATTATTTTTTTTTATCGTGCACAAATATCTAATTGACACATGTCCAAGAATAAAAATCCCTCCAAGGTGTATATTATATATCGTTTGGTTCAGAAATTATGAGCTTGGGGATAAATTTTTTTATTTCTGAGATAGCTTGCTATTTCGAAATAGTCAGAAAATAAAAAAAACTAGTGTTTGGCCTGTAAAGTTGTTATTCTTAGGAAATTGTGTTTGGTTCATTTTTTGAAATAAGCGAGAATAATGAAAAAAATAAGAGTAATTATAATTTTAAAATAAAAATATTTTATCTAATTAATTAATATAAAATATTAATTAAATAATAATTAATATTTGTATAAATTAAAGTTTATATTTTAGTAAATAATACCGTTTAATTTTTTAAAAATTAAAGTTAAAAATTTTAAAATTTGTATAAATTTATTAAATTTATAAATTTATTAAAAATTAAAGTTACAAATTTAAAAAGTTATAAAATTTTAAATTTTAAATTTTAATTATCTTAAAAAATGTGTAAATGATGATGTAAAAATTTTAATTTTTAAATTTATATAAATTTAAAAAATTCTATAAAAAATTTAAAAATGTATATATATAAATTTGGTATAAATTTTAAATTTTTAAATTTTTTTAAATTTTTTTGATTTATAAAAAATTAAAGTTACCAATTTTAAAATTTATAAAATAAAAAATTTAAAATTAAAATTTTATAAATTTTAATTTAAATTTTTTTTTTAAAAAAAAAGAAGAAGAAGAAGATGGAAACAAGATTGTTTCCGGATGGGAACAACCTTATTCACACCAATGGGAAAATTATTATCCCCTTTCCGTTAAGGAGGGGGGATAAATGAGTTATTCCCCTTTATCCCCCAACCAAGTATGGCTATAATAATGGATGTATTTTTCTTTTGTGTTCTGAATGTATTTTCTTCCATTTCATCTCCACAATTTTTAAGTTCTATGCGCTATATTCTTGCTCTCTTTGTTACAATCTGCTTCAACATCTATTTATTGTTATCTGTTGAGTATTTATATGGGTGTCATGAGTATTTAACAACGGTGTGATGCAGATTCAGCTAATGATACTAGTTGCAGAATGAAGCGAGAGCTTTATTGTAGAACGTTGCGTTTGATGATTGCTTTTATCCCGTATTTTTTTTTTATAAATTTTTTCTTTGGTTTTGTTAGACTTTTAAAATTATGAGTATGGTCATTTTGTTAACTTAGTTGCTTAACTTTGGAGACTAATCTATATTCCCCACTTTTTTGATTGACTATATACATTTTTGGATGAGTCAATGTAAAATTAATTCTCTACTTTTCGTACAAATTAGCATTTCTTCGCATCTCAAATTTTTAGTGTATCAATCTTATTACATAATTATTGAATGCAGCCTATATGTAATGTAAATAGTATGTTGTCTTCTCAATTGATTAATATTGAGATTTGATAAAAATTAAAATATACAGTGACTATTTAAAATGTCAGGAGATTTAAAATTTTATATGTGCATTCTTAGGATAAAAAAAAAAAAAATTGTAAACTCCTAAATTTTTGAATAGTAGATAAAGCATACTGGAAAAATCTAAGGTGAACATAATACTTATCCTCCTTTTTAATAGTAGATAAAGCATACGGGAAAAATCTAAGGTGAACATAATACTTATCCTCCTTTTTAGTCCCACATCGACTAGATATGAAATGGTAGGAACGAAATAGAGTCTTAAAAGCACAACTAGGTTTACATTTTCAAACATACCTTTCTCGGCCTTTTGGCTAAGATCAAGTGTAATATCTGTTCTTATCAGTTTAATATCTGATACGTGGGCCATGTGCCCACCTTGATATTAAATTAATTTTTATTTGGGGAGGACCCACCACATCAGCTTGCTGATGGGGTCCTCACGCGTCGCCCTTGCGTTGCACTAGTGCACGGGCCTGGCGCACCCCTACCAAACCAAATACCAAAATTTTCTTCAGCTATTTACATCCTTTAATTTTTGGCCTGGCGCACCCCTACCAAACCAAATACCAAAATTTTCTTCAGCAATTTACATCCTTTAATTTTTGGCCTGGCGCACCCGTACCAAACCAAATACCAAAATTTTCTTCAGCAATTTACATCCTTTAATTTTTGGAAGGATTAGCTGTTAACTTAACTACGAGTTTTTCTTAATAAATAAAATTATAAAATACTTTTTGAATAAATAAAAGTATAAAAAGAGAAAAGTGAAAAAGATAAATTTAAGAGCTAAGACTAGAATCGGGCCAAAAACTAAAACTAATTATATTGAAGTGCTTTTACCTAATTATTAAGAAAATTAAGGTTCGGCCTTGGACCAAAGCCCAATACCTGTCACGTCCCGAGATTAGAAAAAGAGTTTAATTTTTTTTATTTTTTTTTTTAAAATCAAAGTTACAAACTTGAATACTTCAAGATGTGAACAGACCGTCACACATATAGGAAAGACTCTGTACAACGGACAAAGTCTCCTCTATATATGCTCGGCTAACAGATACATCCAATCAGAGTAGATACAGAGTTAACTATAACTAATTAAGTTCTACTCTATTACATCCACAAGATTTCATATGTTTATACAATCCAGTTCCAAAATATAAATAACAGTTGTGCAGTCCACTAAATCCAAAAGTAAAGTCCTACCAGGGACAACTCTATCTCAAATCCTCACCAGGACGTCCCAATGTCCCCGTACCCAACAGACCTGAAAAATGGTCACCCTAGAGTGTGAGACACACATAAGTGTATCCCAGTGGGCACGACGAGCCGGAAAATAGCAAGCCGTACTTACTGGATACCATAATAAGCGGATAACTGAAAAGCTGGAATAGTCTACCATAATAAGCGGATAACTAAAAAGCTGAAATAGTAATATGGAAACATAACTAAACATGCTGAAAAGATCAACAGGAATAATGTAAATGAATGAATAATGCATCAAAACCGAATACTAGTATACCCAATCTCACGCCACTGTTGGTCCCCAGGATCTCAGGCAAAAGCCGCACTGAAACTAATCAGCTATCAATACCCCAACGGGCTCACGGGTCCATGTGACCTCCCTACCGGTAAAGAACAGCTCTGCAGGTAGCTAGTCCGCCGGTGTGCGCGAACTAAAAGCTGGCTCGCGGCGATCAGAATGCTGATGCTCAAACCATGGTCCAACGACCAAACAGACGGCAAAAAACCGAAGAAAGTCCCTACCGGGATACAGATACTGAAGTATAACATGCCAAGTACTGAATAGTAACTCCTATTCTAAACATGCAGTGAAGAATAGATACAGGTATAGAACTATGCTAGTGACCAGTCAAGCATGACATGTGTCTAGGAATATGTATATAACTACTGCTGGAATAAAGTATGATATATCTCAATAGAGTAATCAAACAACTGCTGAAATATAAGCATAATATATCTTAATAGAGAAATCAAACAACCAAGTACCAAAGGGGTCCGTCCTACTACGATACCCGTAGGGCCGATCTGATAAAATGCGGACCGAAGATAAACCCACCTCAAGGTAGTCGGTCGCGATATCCGCTGGACGGATCACAGGCTGGATCCTGACGACTGGGGCCTACAATAATGTCATGTGTCAACACAGGATTCATCAAAATCCTCGAAACGGGCGTTTAGCGTGAACCGCCGATAAACCGACAATTTTGTCGATTTACGGTTCGTTAAGCAATTCCCGCTTAACGAAAAGCAACGGACTTCCAGCGAAAGGTCCACCGATCACACGCACGCTGTCTACAGCAGCCTACCAGGCTACAATTACATTTAGACCCCCGGACTTTGCTAAATTTACATCTTATACATATAAAATCCACTAATTATGCCCCAACTTTTAATCCGGGAATTCTTATACCAAAATAATTTACCAGTGACTATATTTTAACGTGCTGGACCTCGTGCTCACAGTTTGGAATCAAGCTGGGCCATAAAAACACAAATTGGCCCATGATCATTGTGCATTGAGGCTCAATATGGCTATACACATTTTTCCATTGGGTCTTTCCCAATTTTTGTGTGAGCATCATGCTCAGGGCTCTCAGATGTTTAGAGGCTCACCATTGGACCTCTGCAAACCACCAAATCCAGGTGTATGATCAACACAACCAAACAAGAGCTCGACTTTGAGCTTTAACCAAAACAATAGTTCTGGACAGCAACTAAGGTGAACACTATTTCTAGGGCATCAAAAGTGTTCAAGGGCTCACCTAAAGCAGGTTGCAAACTCACTGGTTAATTTGCTGGAGCAACCACACCTTGCCTTTATCTTCTTGGAGCACAAGATGGCCGAGATCACCTCCCACTCGGTCACTCTTCAAACAAAGGTGAGCATGTTGGAAAAATTTATCTTTTTAAATTAATTCTTTTAAATAATTTAAACTTAATTTAAACTTGAAATACTATAAAATAAAGTTTAGATGAAGCCTGTGAATGTCGAGGCGTGCGTGAGCACTGTCCTAGAAGTGAGATTGCCCCTCCACGTGCGAGGCTCCGGCAATCACCCCTAGCGATACAACGACCACTGTCCACCCCGTCGGCAACGACTCCGGGATGATGCGTAGCGAACCCAACGTCTTTCAGAGATCTAGCAAAAATAGAAACTCAAAGAGGAAAAATGAAAATATAAATCACAGTATATTGTAGCACTGTAAATTAAGAGAAGTGTGTTGTAGCTTAAGAGAAGATGCTGTGTCTCTTTCTTAGCTCACAAGCTCTCTATGTATATACAAAACCCAACAGGGGACAAAGCCCAATGGCTAGCTACCTCGGGTAGCCCACAAGCCCCTTCCCAAGGGAGGCTCTTAGGTAGCCCAAGAAGCAAGTTCCCAAAAAAGCTTTAAATGCAAAAAGCAAAAGTCAATGGGCCAAGTTAAGATCGCGCGGCCCGGCCCGGCCCGTGTGTGTGTATTGGAGAAGCCTTGCTCTCACTTCCTAACCAATACATGCACAAATGAGGAAATTAATATACCCACTCTACATGTGATGAGTTTCCGATGTGGGACTAAACATCACATGTAGAGGAGAAATCGATTTGGGCTCCCAGGCAAAGCCCATTGATATTGGGCCGCCTAGAAAAGCCCAAAGGCCAAAAACCACAAGTTTAAAATCACCAAAAAACATATAAAATTCAACAATCTCCACATGATTTAAAACTTGTAAATACAAAATAAAATAAACGAAACACAAAAATTAAAACAGATGCTGGATCTCTAATACCACGTATTCGGCGAAGGTACCTTTCGGGTTTGAACCGTTACTTAGTACAGGTCTATGTACATCCGAGGGCACAATGGTGGACTTCGCCTTGAACCAAGGCCGGTGAATCGGATTTTCACAAACAGTACACATGGTACAGCCGTTTAGGTTCTATGTGGGTTAACGCATTTATGGCCATGCGCTCATATCGATTCATGTGTGTTTTTAGGGAACCGCCCTCTTCCCACAGTCGTGGCCTCACGACTACACACATATAGTAGGTCCTGATAAGGGTGCCTACAAGGTCACACCCTGCCTCAAGGGTCTCGGAACCATTCAGGGTAAGAACCCTTACTAACCACTTGCATTAATGAGCACTGTCACCATAGGGATGAGTATATAAAAGCAGTGCTCCGCATAACTACCAATTCGACTTGTTTCTACCCATTGAACCTCCAAGAGGTTGGGTTGCCGTCGCCGGTAGTTTCTATTATGGGCTAAGCCCCATCCCCCTCGACGATTCTAGGATCACTGTCCTAGACAAACCTTTAGTAAGCTGATCAGCTAAGTTCTTCGCATATCTCACAAATTCCAATGCAATTACATTTTCCTTAATATTCTGCCGAATATACTTTTGTCTTACTTTCATAAATCTATTCATCTTTGTTTCCACATTTTCTTGAGCACACTTGTCAATAGCAGATTTGCAATCACAATGTATACACACTGGTGCCAAAGGTCGCTCCATCAGTGGCAAGTCATACAGAAATTCTCTAATCCACTTAGCCTCTGCTACAGTGGTATCTAATGCTATCAGTTCAGATTCCATTGTACTTCTAGCTATCAATGATTGTTTCGATGATTTCCAAGAAACATCTGCTCTACCAAGGAGAAAGTCTTGGGCCGGGCCGCACTGTGCGCACCCGGAAACTTCCGGGCGCCCGAAAGTTGGGACCCGGATGGTATTTTTCTAATTGTTTGGGAGGCCTATTTAAACAGCCCGAGCTCCTTTCTTCTCACTTTTTCCACCACTTCCGAGCCTCCTCTTACCAAGGTGTCTTCAGCAAAGTTGTTCCCCTTCGAGTTCTCCATCTCCTGGTGAAGTTTGAGGATTTGTGGTGGCACGCACTTCTAGGTTTTGGATTTTACGGCGCGGCGCGATGCTCGTTCATTTGGGTTTCCCTTCGTCACATTTCAGTGCACGGACTCCCCCGAGCTACCCCGACTGTATTTTTCAGCGATTCTTGTGCCATCGTCTTCACGACAGGTAGGGCTACGTTTCCCGTGTTTACTGGTTTTTCCCATTCCGAGGTTTTCATGGGTTTTTCGGATCATCTTGTGACCTCATTTTCTGGGGTGGAATTTTGGACAGCGCTGTGTTGTTTTGGTGATATCTTCGCGCACAGACCTCAGATTGGGGCGATTCAAAAGGAGTTTTGCATCTACACATCACGAGGAATCTCCCCAAATTTTCTTGGAATTTCCTGAATTTTCCCCGAAGGTGAGAAGCCTCTGTTTACAGTACTTTCAGATTCAGTTTTGCGATCGACTTACTTCGGGATGGCTCTCTTGTCGAATTTGGTTCTCAGCATAGAAAACTCGTGGGTGAACGTGCAGGTACTCGTTTCGACCGGTTCGTCGCGAGGATCGCGATAGTATTTTTCTGGAAATTTCTCGGGTACTTTCCGCAGGTGAAAATGGCTAAACTATTAAATGGATATTTTGGGACAGATTTTGGTTTGAAACTTGGAATATTAATTGCATGTGTTCTTTGGGGTTGTAGCGCAGTGTTGTGGGGGATTTCCGGATCGGGCGTGGACTTTGCTTCCGGGGACCGGAATTAGCGCTCGAGGTGGGTACCGTTGTTAACACTCCTACTTGTAACATCCCCACTAGGCCTATTTGAGTTGCTACCATGTTATATTGCTAAAAGAACCGGTAAAAGCGATTATTGCATGCTAATTGAGAATTGGGCTTACTGTTAGGACTTGCATCTTCAAAAGGACTAAGTATTAATTAATGATTAACTCTTGTAAATAATATGTCGCCGGAAATCACGGGAAGGGTCTTGCTAAATGGATTATGTTGCTTATACATGTGGGAACCTCTTATACATACACATAAACTGATTTGGGGTAACTTAGTAAAATGGAAGTTTATTTGAACAGCATACCTCTACTTTGTGAGAACCAAAATACTGGAATCCTGTTTTAATAAAGGACTTTGCATGCTTGTATGGACATCTAGCTAGGCCACCCTTTTCTGCTACACTATTATGCTGGAACTGACTTAGGAGAAACCATGCTTTTATTTTCTCGCCTTTTGTCTAGATTTAGGGGATAGTGCGCTCGGGTTCGAGCAGGGGCTGGGATAGTGTAGTCAGACAGTTGTGGGATTTGGGACAGGCAGGCTGTGAGGGCAGGGCATTGCGGCAACCGCGGATTTTTGGCGGTTGACCGGACAGTGGTTATTGCATCAGATTGGGGGACAGGTTTTGGGCTTCTTTTAGTGGATGGGCTTTCCACTTAGATCAGTGTCGTGATCCAGTCCTGCTGACTTTGATACTTGTTACTGAGGCACTTGACTCGTGTGGGTCGCTCCCCTCGAGTGCCACTCCGGAGTGTGCGGTTTATAGATCTCGAGTCTTCGCGACTCTCATCCCCTATCGGTGTTATGCGTAGGCTGGCATACCCGATTTGGCAGGCAGAGCAGGCAGTACCAGTGCTTACTAGTGTATCGATTGGGTTTAGACAGGCAGGCATTTACATTCTGATGCATCCATTTAGCTATACTTTTAGCTGGCACCTTAGAGGCATGTAGTGGTAGCTCTATTCATCATCCGCAGTCTTATTCACAGCTTACCACCTTTGTTTTATTCTCCGCCTCTTATAGTCCTAGTGGGCATGTCTGAGTAGAGGTTTACCCACTAGGAGGATGCTACTGTTCTATAGTAGTTCTCACTCCCCACTGTTTTCTTTTTCTCTTCCCCTTTGTTTTGCAGAGTCGTCTGCGGCAGTTGCGGGCCCCTCCTCAGCGGATCGAGGTAAGAGGATTGCGGACTAGATAGCGGTCTACCCAGGCACCAGTTCAGTTACTAGATGTACCCCAATACTCTCAGATACTCTACTTTTCATTTCTTTTTTGGTCTGGTTTTGGCCAACTGGTTGTATTTGATTAGTGAGCTGGGAGAGATATTTGTATTATTGAGAGTTTACTTCTGCACTTTTACTTTCCAGCTTTATCTGAGATGTATTAGTTCTAGTTTAGCTCTGTTTATGCTCCTTTATTATATCACCTTTATTTGAGCAGGTTACCAGCGCTTCGTATACACGGAAAATTCCGTGTACACGGCGGATCTGTAAACGAGCCCGGGTTCTGGTTTACACCCGGGGCGTGACAACTTCACATCAGTTGTATCACTTATCCAGTTAGCATCACTAAATCCTTCTAATACAGTAGGGAATCCACAAAAATGCAATCCATAAGATACAGAGCCTTTTAGATATCTCAAAACTCTTTCTAAGGCATTCCAATGTTCTCTATTTGGGTTATGGGTATATCTTCTCAATCTGTTCACAGCATAGGCTAAATCAGGTCTAGTGTAATCTACAAGATAACCTAGAGATCCTATAATCTGAGCATACCTATTCTGTCCTATAGGATCACCTTTATTCTTCTTAAGATGTACACTAGGATCATAAGGTGTTACAACAATTTTAGAATCAAAATATCCAAATTTCTTTAACACTTGTTCTGTAGTGAGATTGGCTCATAATAATTTCATTTGATTTACTTATGATCTTCATATTCAGAATCACATCAGCTTGCCCAAGATTCTTCATATCAAAGTTATTATTAAGTAATTTCTTAACATCCATTATCGCATCCATATTTGTTCCAAAGATCAAAATATCATCAACATACAAACATAGGATTACTATCTGTCCATTGTATTCCTTAGAGTATATACATTCATCAGACATGTTCACATGAAAACCAGCTTTCACAACTAAAGAGTCAAATTTCAAATGCCATTGTTTAGGAGCTTGTTTAAGTCCATATAAAGATTTTGTCAACTTGCAAACTTTGTTTTCATGTCCAGCAACAATAAATCCCTCGGGTTGCTTCATATAAATCTCTTCCTCTAAATCACCATTTAGAAAAGCAGTCTTAACATCCATCTGATGAATAATCAAATTATGGACAGAGGCTAAAGCTAGCAGAATCTTAATAGAAGTAATCCTAGCTACAGGAGCATAGACATCAAAATAATCTATACCAGGCTTCTGGAAAAAACCCTGAGCTACAAGTCTAGCCTTATACTTATCTACAGACCCATATAGTTTCAATTTCTTCTTAAAGATCTATCTACATCCTACAGGCTTACAACCTACAGGTAAATCAGATAACTCCCAAGTATGATTCTGTAGAATAGATTGCATCTCCAACTTAACAGCTTCTTTCCAAAATGATGCATCTACAAAAGTCATAGCTTGTCAAAGGTAGAATGGGTATCTTCTACAAAAAGGACACCAAAATCATCACCAAAAATCTTCTCAATTCTAGGACGCTTACTTCTCCTAGGTTCAGACTCTTCTATAGGTTCACTAGTGCTGGGTCTACTAGATCCACCTATAGTCTCAACAGGAACAGGTTTATCTACTCTAGTTCTAAAAGGAAAGATATCCTCAAAGTATACTGCATCTCTAGCTTCAATAATTGTATTGTTAGAAATCTTATTAACCTCAGAATTTACCACCAAAAATCTATTAGCATTACTACCATCTGCATAGCCTAAGAAAACAGTATCCATAGTTTTAGGACCAATCTTTCTTTTCTTATTTTCAGAAATCTTTACTTTAGCTAGGCACCCCCACACTTTAAAATAATTCAGATTAGGTTTTCTACCCTTCCAAATTTCATAAGGAGATACAGAAGAACTCTTGTGCGGAATCCTATTAAGAATTACACAAGCAGTCATCAAAGCTTCACCCCACAAGTTCTCGGGTGCACCAGAACTAATAATCATCGAATTTACCATATCCATCAAAGTTCTATTTTTCCTTTCAGCTACTCCATTAGATTGAGGTGTATAAGGTGCAGTCACTTGATGTACAATTCCAAATTCTTGAAAGAAAACAGTCATCTCATTTGATGTATATTCACCTCCTCGATCAGATCTTAAAATCTTAATTTTCTTATCCAATTGATTTTCAACCTCAGTTTTATAAATCTTAAATTTATTCAAAACTTCATCTTTATTCTTAATCAGATAAATATAACAATACTTCGAATGATCATCAATGAATGTTACAAAATATTTGCTTCCACCCCTCCTGGGTCTACATCCATCACAAACATCACTGTGTATAAGTTCTAGCAGATCAGAATCTCTATCTACAGATCTAAATGGTCTTCTAGGTTCCTTAGCTTGCACACATATTGTGAGGACCCGGATCCCCACGACGAGATTACTGGTTGACCAGCAGCTTCTGGAGGCCTATATGGCGCGTCGGTGGTGTTTGTGCACCAATTGGACACGATCTGTTGGCGAGCCCGGGTCGCAGTTTCGACCCCGGGGCGTGACACATATTTCACATCTATGATCATTTGAAATAGACTTAGGAATTAAATCAAACTTCATCAATCTCTTAATATATTAAAATTCACATGTCCCAATCTTCCATGCCAAACATCAGATGAAACAACATTCAAAATAATACTTTCATTAATAGTAGAAGTCATCACAGAAAGCTTAAATAAACCATCACTCAAAAATCCTTTTCCAATAAAGTTCACACCTTTAGTAATTACTACCCTATTACATTCAAAAACAAACTTAAAACCTTGTTGAACTAAAAGAGAAGCACTAATCAAGTTCTTCCTAAGATCAGGAACATGATGCACGCCGTGCAAGGAAAGAGTCTTCCCAGAGGTCAACTTCAGGTCCACTCGGCCAGTCCCAAGCACGCGCGAAGATGCTGCATTTCCCATGTTCACCGATCCTCCACTTGAGTCCTGATAAGTGGAAAACCAAGAACGGTCAGAGCAAGCATGTACATTTGCTCCAGTGTCAATCCACCAATCAGAAGAACTAAGAGCAAGGTTAACCTCGGGTAAGCTAGTTCCTAACCTGATAGTGGAGTCAGAAGGGTTAGGTACATCAGTCAACATGTTCAGCTGACGCTTAGGAGGAGCTCCCTTCTTCTTTGGCGCGGAAGGTCGAGTCTTGCGATAATAGCAGTCCTTCGCAAAGTGGTTCGTCTTCCCGCACACAAAGCATCCAGAATTCACTCCATTCCCCTTAGGTGCAGGCTTCTTAAAGTTTGGGTGGAACTTTCTATGTTGGAAAGGCTTCTTCTTAAAGTTCCTAAAGGGTTGGAAATTTCTACCCTTAGGTTTCGGGTTCTCTACTAGGTTGGCTTGGGTAGAAGGCTCGCTAGGCTTCTTATCTCTAGCTCGGTTGGTTTCTTCTATCCTAAGAGATCTTAGGACAAAATTTAGGGAAAGTTCACTTTGATTGTGGTTCAGATCATTGGCATGGCTAGACCAGGAAGGAGGCAACTTATCTATTAAAGTGGCAACTAGAAAACTCTCATCTAAATCTATACCACTAGATCTAAGCTGCTAAAAAATGTACTCAAAATCCTGTAGTTGGTCAGACATTGGTTTACTATCTACCAATTTAAACTTGAGCAAATCTGAAGCTTGGTATCTCTTCTTAGTAGGATCAATCTGGCCATACTTTTGTTCTAAGAAAATCCAGAGTTCCCTAGCAGTCTGACTACTACAATAAATATCATAAAGCTTATCAGATAGGGTGCTAAGGATCCGGTTCAGCCAATGATAATTAATCATAGTAGGATCAGTATGAGGCACATGTAAAGGTGAAGGTGCAACACCAGGAGGAGTAGGAGCACTCTGAGACTGGCTGCGAGTCTGAGGGCGATTTGCCACAGACTGAATAGCACCATCAGGTGCAGTTTCATTACCATTCTCAATAGGATCTGAGATAGCAGAAACAAGTCCCAGCGTGGTGAGCCAGAATCGCATTTGATTCTGCCACCTTCTAAAATTACGACCATCAAAGGTAAAAGGTTTCGCCGAATACGAATCCTCCATAAATCAGAATCTGTTTAAACAATAACCTACTACAATGTCACAAAATTATTCTAAATTTAAAACAATTAATCTAAGTTAACAGGTTTAAATTTAATCAACAATAATTATACAAGATTTTAATTAACAGTGTAAAAATCAAACACTATGTAAAGATGTAATTTAATTAAAATAGTAACAGTGTAACAGTTTAACAATATTTTAATTAGTGAAATAGAAATTTTCTATCAACTATATATATGCTCACAATAGTTTACATGTAACAGTTACACAAAATTATACAAATCACTATATTAACACAATAGTACAAATCTATGGTATAGCAGAGCAACGTACTGTTATAACAGTGAAGAGATATTAATTAAACCAACACAATAGTTGTCACGCCCCGGGGTCGAACTGCGACCCGGGCTCGTCAACAGATCCGCCGTCTGTACGGAAACTGCCGCACAGACGAAGCGTCTACCCTGCAAAAGATCTATAGCTAACATGTATCAGAGCTGAAATGAAAACTAAACAGCTATAGAATCAAAATCTGAACATCTGAATAAAAATCAAATCCTTAATACAAGTTTCTCAACTATGATAATACAAGTACAATCCTCACAGATCTCTCAGAATGTCCAGTACAAAAGTGGAATCATAAAATATATAGGGTACATCTACCTCTGACTCTCAATGCTGGTAAGGTACTAATCGGCCACGTCCTCACCTCGATCAGCTGTCTCCGCGCGAGCTAAGCTGAAACAGCAACCTCGGTAAACCTGTCACCGCAACGGGTGTGAGATCTACTGCAGAAGGTAGATCCCAGTGGGTACCGTCGCCAAGATCCACGGTATGCCCACTAAGTCTACTAGAGGCAAACAGATAGATATGCAAATAGATAGATAGGAAAGCTGAAAAAAACTACAGCTAATATGTCATAATCATCAAGCCCAAGGAAACTCTACTATAAACATGCTATGCATACCCTCGCTACTGCTAAAATGCCTCAGTAACAATGCTCAAAGGAAAGGAACCCCTCTAAGAACATAATATGTAACCACCCGCTCATATCACCCAATCTCAATGACTGCCTCATAGGGTCCAGTCAAGCCTGCGCCAAACCTACTGCCACCTCATCCACACTGGGACGAGACTTACGTAGGGCGTCCCACACGGACTATCTCAATCTCAAGCGAACTCTAGTGTATCAACTAGTCGCGTCAACAACACGCACCCGGGGCGTAGCTAGAGGGGAGCGACCCCACCGAACTCAAGTATCTCATTAGTCTCAACTATCTCATAAGCGGCACATGCAGGCTATAATCCACGATCAAACAGATCGGCAACTCGATGCTCAAAAGCATAACTCAGTCGGAAAAAGACTCCACGACTGAATCAGGTAATGCCCAAATCTCACATAATCTGTCGGAGAACCCTCTACGACTCAATCTGATAACGCACAACCCCTGGCTAAGTCGGGAAACCTCCGCGACATGATCTGCCAGAACCCCAAAACTCTCAAAGCTAAGTTGGAGAACCACCTCCACAACTAAATCAGAAAAACACACTCCATGATCTGGAACAATCACCTCAATCCACACAAGGAAACTCAACTCTCATGACACTAGAACTCATCTCAAAAACTCAAAAAGAGACCCCTCGGCCCCCAGGCACGAGGTCAAGAGCACCCTGAACCTATGCCCTACCTCTGGCGAACTCATGATTTAAAAATCATCTTTAAAAATGCTGAATTTTCTTAAAACGGGTTTTATCGATTTTTAAAACGATCAGGGTGCAAGTATGATGCAAACCAAACATGAAATCTAGTGTCATATAACATCAGGAATATGCTAAAAATAATCTGGGGCTCTAATAATTTTTTTGGAAAATTCCAGGCAACTATGAGATTTAATTACAGAGAAAATAACATAATAAACATGACCAACTTGCATTCAATAGCATTAAAGGGCATTCCATAAATTTTGGAGAAATTCCAACCCACTTGGAACGCTTTCCGTAGGCAATCGCTGAAGTCGGTGAAGCGCCGAAACCTCGAACTGACGAAACTTCGAAAAACGCACCGTGCGCGCGCACACTGTCGCGTACCCGAAAAAATCCCCGGAAGTTCGAATAAATCACTCGAGTCCTAAACAAACATCCCGGCGCACCCTGGCTCACTCCACAGCCAACCCACAACACCAACAGCACATCTAAAATCCATAAATCCACACACACACTCTACAGCTCCAATTGCACAAAATAAATTCCATAAAGCCAAATCTCTGCTCACAGCATACTGCAAGTCCTCCATAACATCAACACACTTAATTACAAGCTCACAACACACACAAGCACCCACAACACACACCCTGCTCACACCCAGCCAACAAGCAGCACAAACCGAGCCACCAAGCTCCCTCGGCTCTGTGTGACGGAAGCATCCCAACCGGCCAAGCAGCACCAAAACTGCACCACAACAAGCAAGAAAAGGGGGAAAAACCAAAGTCAGTGAAAACAGGGCCAACACACGCGATCGTCGGCGAAAACCAGACCCAATCGCGAAAACCCCGAGTGCCGACGCGAGTCGCAAGCCGCAGCCAGCCAACAGCGACCTGCGCGGCTGCTGCCCTCGCCGCTGGCGCGCCTGCCGCGCGGCGACCAAGCCTGCCGCGTGGCGCCTGGACAGCCCCGCGCGGCCCCTGGGCCCGCCTGCACAGCTGCGCGCGGCGCCCCTGGCGCCCGCGCGCAGCGCCCTGGCGCTAGCCGCGCGGCGCCCATGGGCCAACTGCGCGGCGCCAATGGGCCAGCCGCGCGGCACCCAACTGCGCAGCACCCAGCGCGCGGCGCCCACTGCGCAGCGCCCAGGTGCGCGGCACCCGCTGCGCAGCGCCCAGCGCCAGCCCCGCGTGCGCGGCGTCTTTGCGCGCCCGCGCGGCACCCTGCGGCCACCCACGCACAACACCGCCAAGGACAAAAGTCCACAACCAACACCATCACACCACAAACTCTAGTCCCAAAAACCCAACAGAGATCAATTCCAAAAATCCCATCCAAAAAAAATCTAAACCCTCTACAATGAAAAACTGCACATACCTCTTAAAAAAATTCTGTCGTGCAAGCCGCTCGTCGCGCTCGTTCCGCACGGCTACTAGTAGAGGGTCCACCATCAAATCTCTCAACCATCTCTTCTCTTTTTCATCTTTTCTTCCTCTTCTTCTTTCTTCTTTTCTCTCTTCTTCTCTTCCTCTGTTTTCCTCTAATTCCTCTGTTGCTTACAGGGGAGAAGGAAGGTGACGTGGAGGCTATTAATTAAGGGATGCTTAATTAGTGGTGGTTGGCAGCTATATAAGCACCACTAAAAAAAATATCTCAAACCCACTCTTATCTTATGTTTTCTTACTTTCTATTTTTTTTTTTTTATTTTCCTTGATTCTTCACAGGCTAAAATTCACATATTAAATAAATTAATTAAATAATCCATAATTAGCCAACCCCAACTCACTTTTTGGCTTCGGGGCCTCCGCACCAATTCGAAACCTCCCGAACTCCGCTGTAATCTGAAAATACACATGTCCACAGCTTTTCCCCCTCAAAAAGCTCAACTTTGGAGTCGGTGTGCTCAATCCAAAAACCGGCTCCAATAATTGCCAACTCCAACTCACTTTTTGCCTTCGGGTCCTCCGCGTCAGTCCGGAACCCCCCGAACTCCGCTGTAATCATAAAGTACACCTGTTCCAAGTATTTTCCAATTTTTCTGTACACCACTGTGGAGTCGAGGCTTTCCCAAAACCAGACCTCTTTCGGCGCACAATGCCCGGAAACTCCGAATCAAGCTGGGGCTTCCGCGTTGATCCGAATCAACCCGAACTCATCTGAAGACACATATGGAACATGCTCGAGGAGATTTCTCCGCACCACGCCATCTTGCGAGGTCGGTGCGCTACGAAATCCCGGTGTTCTACTATAATACTAACAACAATATATATAAATACTAACAGAGTTCTCTTAAGCTACAGTATAGATTAATTAATTAATTATACTAACAGTTTAAACAAATAGCATTTTTCTTAAACAAATAACAGAAATTGTACTAAACAATATTTATCTAATTAATTAATACTAACAGTATTAAAAGAAGTAACAGTATTAACACAATAATATTACTAATTAAATATTTATATAAATCACAGTACGTTCACAATTGTACTAAAAGAAAAAAAAAGATAAACTAAATTAATCTCGCTTCTAGAATGTTGGAAAAATTTATCTTTTTAAATTAATTCTTTCAAATAATTTAAACTTAATTTAAACTTGAAATACTATAAAACAAAGTTTAGATGAAGCCTGTGAATGTCGAGGCGTGCGTGAGCACTGTCCTAGAAGCGAGATTGCCCCTCCACGTGTGAGGCTCCGGCAATCACCCCTAGCGATACAACGACCACTGTCCACCCCGTCGGCAACGACTCCGGGATGGTGCGTAGCGAACCCAACATCTTTCAGAGATCAAGCAAAAATAGAAACTCAAAGAGGAAAAACGAAAATATAAATCACAGTATATTGTAGCACTGTAAATTAAGAGAAGTGTGCTGTAGCTTAAGAGAAGATGCTGTGTCTCTTTCTTAGCTCACAAGCTCTCTATGTATATACAAAACCCAACAGGGGACAAAGCCCAACGGCTAGCTACCTCGGGTAGCCCACAAGCCCCTTCCCAAGGGAGGCTCTTGGGTAGCCCAAGAAGCAAGTTCCCAAAAAAGCTTTAAATGCAAAAAGCAAAAGTCAAATGGGCCAAGTCAAGATCGCGCGCGGCCCGGCCCGGCCCGTGTGTGTGTATTGGAGAAGCCTTGCTCTCACTTCCTAACCAATACATGCACAAGTGGGGAAATTAATATACCCACTCTACATGTGATGAGTTTCCGATGTGGGACTAAACATCACATGTAGAGGGGAAATGAGTTTGAGCTCCCAAGCAAAGCCCATTGATATTGGGCCGCCTAGAAAAGCAAAAAGGCCAAAAACCACAAGTTTAAAATCACCAAAAAATATATAAAATCCAACAGAGCATAACCTTTCTGGGACTTCCAGAGGTGGAATAAGCCTCATCCAAGCAAGTTTGAAAGTCCCTGTGCTCCCCAAACCAGAGGAAGATGAAGATGGAGCTTAATTAGCCCATTAATGGCAACTTCTCAACCAGTGGATTCTAGGTGCAAGGGACATCACCATTAGCTTCCTAGCAAGGTTTTAGGAAGGTCTGGACTACTCGTGCCCGGCGACAAGCGGCGGATGGCCGGCCGCCATTAACCAGCTCAAGCTCGGGCCATTAATGGTGGAACTCAATCCGGACAACATGGACCACATGCAAGTGAATAGGTGGGTTCTTCTCGGCCACAAAGAGCTTTCTGGACACTTGGCCGGCAGTCGGGGGCGTCGCCGGCGCCGGAGCAACAAGCTCGGCCGCACCTTCATCTTTCCCAAACTAGGGCATCATGGTGTGATGTCCACAGTGCACCAAATCACTCCAAATTTGGAGGAGAGTAAGAGCAGGACAAGAGAAAGAAGACCATCATTTTATTTCTCGCTAAAAGTCGCCGGGAGCGAAGCAAGCTCGAGGCGGAGCTCCTATGGTTTTCCGGCGGTGCAACTTGGCCGCCGGCCAACCGGAGCATTTCCCATTTCATGGGTGGGCTGGAAAGACTCCTTGGGCCAAGAGGAAGTCACTTCCAAAGGTCTCGGGCCAAAGAAACCGAAGGGAATGAAGAACTCACCTCGCCAGAGTTGGAGAAGAAAGGATGAAGCGAGGTTCTTCTCTTGCGTCGCGCGGCCACCTAGCTCCATCAGGCGCACTCACAGGAAGCAGAGAAACCTTCCAGCAAGTCCAGGGACCAATTTTTGAAGTCCTTGAAGCACTCCTTCTCTTCCTCACCCGAGCTCGGCCAAGGATGAATGGGATTCCCCTCCTCGGCACCCTGGCGTTTCGTGCTTGATATGGTGCATGCATAGGAGTAAGGAGAAGCACAGGATTCCATTCTGGCCCCTCGTACTCCCCACAGGCAGCCCAAGAGCCATCTCGCATTGATTGTACACATTTTGCACAAAATGCAAATACCCCCTTGTACAACTTGCCACTAGCTCTTAAGTCCTTGCTATAGGTGAGAAATGCACCCAGAACCCTCACCAAGAAACCTCACTTGATTTTGTACATAAAATATTAGGGTTTCTGTGAAAATTCCCCTTTTTCGACGTATTTCATGCATTTCGAGGCGCGCGAGTCGCCGAAACGAAAAACGGACTTCGCCACGACGTCCGGCTCGTCGAGACCTATTAAGTAACATATTTGATTCCTTAGTTTAGTGCCCTTAAAAATGTTTGGTCTATAAAATATAGTAAGTTTTACTGTATGGCACGCATCCCGATGCACCATAGCAGTCAAACGGAAATTTCGTCAGCGCTATTGCGTTCAGAACAATGAAGCAGTTAGAATCGACTATCTAGACCACTATGTTCAGGCTCCAGACAGCGAATCGACCAACCTTGGTCGAGAGGGGAATTAGTTCAGGGGTTACTATTCATCACTTAACCTGCGAGCCCCACTCGCTTTTCGCTGTTTTCGCGATGATCCGACCGTCAGATCAAAAATCGGATTGTACTTTCTTTAAGTAGTTTGACTAGACGGTTCTACTGGTGATCTCAGATTTTCGAGATCAGGTACGGATCTATTAGCTGCTATAGAACTGTCATTTGACTTATAATATTATATCTGAAAAAGATCTGACTTTTAAATTTTTATTTCCCATTTTTGATATACTTTTACAAATTAATTTCTCGAGTATTACAATACCCAATGGATTTTATTTAGGTTCATTTCGTGCATTTGTCAAATAACGCATATATATATATATATATATATATATATATATATATATATATATATATATATATATATATATATATATATATATATATATATATATATATATATATATATATATATATATATATATATATATATATATATATATATATATATATATATATATATATATATAAAGAGAGAGAGAGAGAGAGAGAGAGAGAGAGAGAGTCTGGTTGAAATACTATCGATAGTACCAAGGAATTGGTACTACCAAATTTCTAGCCCTTGGATGAAAGTATGTGCAGTTGGGATTATAGTGATCTCCTAGAAATTTTACTATTCAATCAACCACCCACTAAACCCTAGGAGACCACTATCACCTTAACTGGACATCCCTTAATCCAAGGGTTAAAATATTAATAACACAAATAACTTGGTGTTATCGATAATATTCCAGCCTAGTTATATATATATATATATATATATATATATATATATATATATATATATATATATATATATATATATATATATATATATATATATATATATATATATATATATATATATATATATATATAGAGAGAGAGAGAGAGAGAGAGGAGAGAGAGAGAGTAGTGCTTAATCACCATTGGATTTGTATTGAGATTCATGCTATTATAAAGTCAACTAAAGAGTGAGAAAAAGAAAGCACAATAGTACGGATCTCAATACAAATCTAATAGTAATAAAATCATAAGTATAGTTGAATTTGTACTTTTGAAAGTATATAAGCACTACTCTCTCTCTCTCTCTCTCTCTCTCTCTCTATATATATATATATATATATATATATATATATATATATATATAGAGAGAGAGAGAGAGAGAGAGAGAGAGAGAGTTTGGCTACTATACTATCAATAGTACCGAGCACTTGGTACTATTGACTTTTTGACGCTTGGATGAAGGGATGTGCGAATAGGATTATAGTGGTCACCTAAGATTTATACTATTTTACCAACAACCCACTAAACCCTAGGAGATCACTATAATCCTAACCGTGCATCCCTTCATCTAAGGGCAAAAAACTGAATAGTACCAAATTCTTGGTTCTATTAATAGTATAGTAGCCTCTTTATATATATATATATATATATATATATATATATATATATATATATATATATATATATATATATATATATATATATAGTAGAGCTTATATACTTTTAAAAGCACGCGCTCAACTATATTTGTGATTTTTTTACCATTGAATTTGTATTGAGATCCATGCTATTGTACGCTTGGATGAAGGGATGTGCGAATAGGATTATAGTGGTCACCTAAGATTTATACTATTTTACCAATAACCCACTAAACCCTAGGAGATCACTATAATCCTAACTGTACATTCCTTCATCGAAGGGCCAAAAACTGAATAGTACCAAATTCTTGGCTCTATTGATAGTATAGTAGCCTCTTTATATATATATATATATATATATATATATATATATATATATATATATATATATAGTAGAGCTTATATACTTTTAAAATCCCGCGCTCAACTATATTTATGATTTTTTTACCATTGAATTTGTATTGAGATCCATGCTATTGTACTTTCTCTTTCTTTTTCTTTAGTTGACTTTATAATAGCACAAATCTCAATACTAATCTAATGGTAAAAAATTTACAAATATAGTTGGGTTTGTGCTTTTAAAAATATTTAAGCTCTACTATATATATATATATATATATATATATATAGAGAGAGAGAGAGAGAGAGAGAGAGAGAGAGAGAGAGAGTAGAGCTTATATACTTTCAAAAACACAAACCTAACTGTTCTTGTGAATTTTTTACAATTGGATTTGCATTGAGATTTGTGTATTGTAAAATCAACTAAAGAGAGAGAAAGAGGGAGTACAATAGCACAAATCTCAGTACAAATTTAATGGTGAAAAATTCACAAGCATGATTGGGCTTGTACTTTTGAAAGTATATACATGTGTGTGTGTGTGTGTGTGTGTGTATATATAGAGAGAGAGAGAACTAGGCTACTATGTTATCGATAGCATCAAGTGATTGATGCTATCAAATTTTTACCCCTTGAATTAAGTGATGTGCGGTTATGAGGATAATGGTCCCTAAGGATTTAGTGGGTGGTTGGTTGAATAATATAGTCCAAAGGGTGAAAATGATCAAAGAGATAGATCTAACGGTAAAAAA